>OU696696.1:337337696-337911072 GCA_916050605.2 Platycheirus albimanus
TTTACAATGGCAAAGAGGTCATCCACGTATTTTGTAACTATTCTGGGTTTATTTTCCAATTTTGCAAGGCAGCTATCTAAAAGTTCTTCGTGGATAATATCTGCTATTATGGGTGAGGTTGGGTTGCCCATGGGCATACCGTCTCTTTGTTGGTAGGTTTTATTACCATACACCAAATATTTTTTGTCGATGATGCAAAATCGGACGAGTTCCATGAATTTGGTTCTTTTTATAAGGGTGTGTTCTTTTAATTTTTCCCAATTTTTGTTAATAAGCTCTAGTGCCAATTGTAGGGGGATGTTGGTGAAAAGAGAGATAACGTCGAACGATACTATGATTTTATCATTTTCAGCATATATGGTTTGAAAGGGCATACATTGTAGATCTCAAATATGTAATTACTTTCTTTCTACGTTATCCCCAGGACTGTCCATGACCATATTTCCAACTTCAATATCTATGCATTTCTTCATATTAATAACAATTATTGGTTTGAGTACCTACTAAGAAAAGTCACATGTGCATAACATGCGGTCTCCACTAGCGATAAATCGAAAGCGCGCTTTAAAGTTTGCTTTCACAATCACAAATGGAGACCATCATAGCAGCTATATACATATTAAAAGTAAGCGATAAAAAGTATGCATTCATCGCAAACTATTTATCGCTGCTATATTGCTTTGCTATAACTGTCAGTTTTTGTATTTCCATTCAAATTTAATAGTTTGACGTGCGAGTAAATTTGTTTTTCCGAGGTATTGTTCTTGTTTTGTTTTAATTTCAAAATGAGTGATAGGAAATTATCCCAAGATATAATAAAACTTATAAATAATTATTCTCAATTCGAAAGATATATAAGGCTTGATTTGGAACAAAAATCAAATATTCAAATATCAAATAAGTTTGGGCGAAGCGTTGAAGACTTAAAAAGAATTAAATATTTAAGAAACGCACATGTTTAAGAAAAAAAAGAAAGTTGATAATTTTAGAAAATCTGGGAAGTCGAACAGCTCGGTTTATCGCCCTAATCTCTTTTATTTTGAAGAATTCAAATTTTAAGATTCCGTGATTGCTTACGCTTTCGATGAACCGATTAGTTGCCATTCTCAGCTATTCTAAAAAAGTAAGCGATGAAATGCACAACGAACAAAATCTGACAGTTCTTCTGCTATGTGCTGGTGCTCCCTGCTGTTGCTTTGGCTTCTGCGATACATTTATCGCTGGTGGAGGTTTTCTAAGCGCGCGATCAGTTTTTTCGTATTTCCTGTGTTTTTCGGAATTTGGATTGTGATATTGATGAGAAGTATATACGAGTATTTTTTTTCGCAATTTGTGTTTTTATCTAAGACGGGTGATTATTTTAAGAATCGGAAGAAGTGTATTTATTTTAGTTTTGTGCGACTGGGTCGCACGTACTTTTCGAGCAATATGAAGAACTCATTTTTGAAAAATTTGGTAAAACCTAATAAATTTTGACTTAAGCTGGAAAAACCGATAAACGGAAGGTAGCGTTAAGAAACCTTTAATATTTAAAATTTAGATGTCATCTTTTGGGTGCTATAAATGATATAAATGTCCACTTATGGCCAAATTAATATAATTGTTAAAAGAAATTTCCGTTATTATCATTTGTAGCCAAAAACTAAAATGCAGTTTTCTTCGAAACATTCTATGTATTATAGCCTTTTTTGAGTAAATTAGAAAAAACGAAAAAAAAACTGGCCATATGTAGTGGCTCATTGTATGGGAGCCACCATTAAAAAAAGAAAAACTTGAAAAAATGGAAGGCCATCTGATAGGAAGCTATAATTAACTATTCCAAAGACAATTTGAGTCAATGCGATACAACCGTTGACAACTTATGGCCATTTGAAAAAATCCCGTAGGAGCAGATCTTTGTTATTTGCATTTTTGTTTCCAAAAACTAAAAACAGGCGGTATGGCGAAAACCACTTTCTCTATAATCGTTATGTCATGTTTGATTAAAACTTAAATTTTTTCCTGCATGAAACCTAGTAAAAGCAAGTAAAAGGAAATTGTTGACGCGACAACTAAGTAACTAACTTACTCATAAAATATTGTGTTATTATTTATATTTAATAAATGAGTTTTTATATTTTTTTTTTTTATTTTGTTAACACTTTTAAAATTTATTTTTGTTATATTTATTTATTTGTTTGATATTTAATTTTAAACTGTGTATATTAATCTTAATGAATAAAATGTTTGTTTTTGTAAGTTTTTTTATAAGGGATTAGGCCTACCTACCCTTCAAAATTTCGAGATTTATCTTACCTTACCTCTGGTGGTGTGAAAAAAGATAAATCTGTTTTATTTTTTTATAAATAAAACAAAGTACCTAATTGAAATTTTTTCAGATTATTGCTTATTTGAAATGCTTACTACGGAAACCCTGTAAGAGCTTCAGTATGAAACGCCCTTACGGAAAACAAAAGAGTGCGAATGAGAGACAAACAGCCCTATCTTCCCTGTACCGCCGCTTTATATTGAACAGAGTATAGCTCATTGCAGGCCAACCTATAGCCGCGATTTCCAAACCTTCCAATTAAGACATAATTGCTGGAACACAATGCTGATGGAAGACGCAGATGTATCACAAGTCAAAATATCGAATACATACGAATTCAATGTTGTGAATACAATGCGAGGGATCCGCAAACGCAGACGCAAACGGCGACGGACGAGTTGGTTAACTTTTAATAAATACGTGCGCATTTTTGACTTCGAAAACTGAATTTTGAATATAAAGCTTATGAAAAAATTAAAAGAAAAATTATGGTTTCTTTGTGTCATGCTTTTATCGCCCTGCCTAAATTTCTGTCCTGTGGCGAAGAAATGTTTCCAATGTTTGATGACCATTTCAATATCGTTAAAACAACCAATCAAAAGCAAAGCAATGAAAATAAAGTGCACGACTGGGTCGGACGAACTTGCTCTAATGTGTGACAGTGGTCTTGGAAAAAAAGCAGGGAAAAAATAATATGAAATTTTATTGATCACTTAAAAATAACTAGTTAAAACGTTTTTTTGGAAAAAAAATTAAGTAAGCCATCTAATTTCGTTTACTGTTTAAAATTTTAAGAAGTTTTTTTTTCAAAATCGTTCGACCACTTTTTTCAAAAAACAGTTTTTTGAAAAACTTTTGGAAAAAAAATTCCAATTTTGTTTTTGAGTATGCCAACTTCTAGCAATTTGTAGTTTTTTTTTCAGAAAAATAAGATTGTACAAAAATAGATCAAACCGGTTTAGAAAAAACTAAATATAAAAAAAAATTAAATTTTTTTTTTAAACTCAAAAAAACTTTTTTTTGAAAAATTTATAATATTTCGTCTATAAAAAGGCTCCTCTATTAAAAATTTCATCGAAATCCGTCAAGTGGCTTACGAGAAAATCGATTTAAGAACTCCGGTCCTATAAGAGGTACCGTTATAAGAATTTTTCTGAAAAATCTATTCGAACAAAAACATAAAGTTTGCACAGAAAACATTATTCAGAAAGTTTTATCAAAATTTAGAGCTAGAATGCTAATTCCAAAAACCCCTCTGAAGGACGTCATAATAATACTATGTACCAAGTTTTAAGCAAATCGGTTCAGCCGTGTAGGCTTTAATTTTTATTTTTTACGAATGCATAACTTGCCTTATAGTATCCATAATCGCAAGTAAAAAATATATTAGTATCTATGTAAATTATGTATCTGCATGTGTTTTGTGTAGTAATGAACTTCTAAATTCAATAACTAGTAAAAATGAGTACGACTGTATTGTCGGCACTTCTTAATAAGTACCTACGTACGTTTTATTTTGACATGCGATTCGTCTCCGTCTTCGTCTGCGTTTTTTTTTGTGTTCCAGCAGTAACGCACCTGTCGACATTATGCCTAGCATTGTCCTGTATCAGTTAGAGGTTTTCACTAATAAATGGTGCGAATGGAACGCTTTATTCTCCGAGTAGGTATGTTGTTGACATTGAAGCTAGAGCTTACCGATCCTTCCACGATGCACACCTCGGTTTTTCCACTCAGCCGCGGTCTTAACTTGGTGAATGCGTGCAAACTCTAATCGGCATCTCTGGTACTCTAACGTGATCCGCGGTACTCGAGCGGGTTTTCTTGCTCTCAGACCACCTTCCACTTATCGTCGTCCATTTGAGCATTGCAGTTTTTCTACTTACCATTTTAAGCCTGTGAGGCTGTTCAATCGCTTTTTGATTCCCACTTTAAGTAACTTTGAAATAGCAAATGCCGTTCATATCTCACCCGACCTGAATCTTAACGCTGAGTGACTCTAGTTGACTCTAGCTTTATGTTAAAGACAGCGGCATACAGCACACTCCATCCATTATCAACTAAGACTACTGCACTTGCGACTTCTTCTAACGTAGTTTGTATCGTTCTCACGAGAATCACAAGAAAAACTAATAAATAATCCAATTGCAACATTCCATAAAAGTTGATTCACCAAAACATGTACAGGAGCACGAAGATTAAAAGTTGTATACTTTACGACAAGTACGATACTCGTAATCGCAGAATGGAAACGAAGTTTTTGAAAACAAGCACACAAATTAAAACACAAAACACGGAAGAAACAAATAAAATATTAAACTTTCTAAAAATAGCGACATAATGCCATAATGATAAAGAAATTAAAAATGTAGGTGGGTGCACCACTTTTTTTGTAACTCAGTGTATATGCTACACATTCAAATCGTGACCAGCGACAGATGGAAAAACAAAAATTGAGGCGATGGAAAAAAAAGTTTCGCTTTAAAAGTTATCCCAATATAGAAAATACTAACTAGCGCAGTCGAATTGTACATTTAAATGGAAAAAATTAGATAGGGTTTTTTTTTCTTTTGATCGTTAGAGGGGTTCATTAGGAGCATATGTATCGGTTTTCGACCTCGTTACTCTTTTGCGTTGGCCGCCATCTTGAATTTAAGGAAAACTTGTTGCTTATTTTCAATTTTTCACTAAAAATGCTTATGACAAAAGTTGTTAAGAATTGGATTTCCTACAACTTTATTCATGACAATTTTTTGCCTACGACTGATATTTTTCGATTTAATTGGAAAAAACAACAAACAAAAAATAAATTTTTAGTGAAAATATAATTTTTCTCAAAAGCAGCTTCTACCATTTTGATAAAACTTTCTGAATTGTGTTTTCTGTGCAAACTTTATGCTTTGGTTGGAATAGATTTTTCAGGAAGTCTTATAACGGTACCTTCCATAGGACCGGTTTTTTTAAATCAGATTTTCTCGTAAGCCACTTGAAGGATTTCGATGAAATTTTTAATATAGGAGCCTTTTTATAGAAGAAATAATATTAATTCTTAAATTTTTCAAAAAAAGTTTTTTTGAGTTTAAAAAAAAATTCAATTTATTTTTTATTTTTTCCAATTAAATAGAAAAATATCAGTCGTAGGCAAAAAATTGTCATGAACAAAGTTGTAGGAAATACAAGTCTAAACAACTTTTGTCATAAGCACTTTTAGTGAAAAATTGAAAATAAGCAAGTTATTTAAGAAAAACAAGTTTTCCTTAAATTCAAGATGGCGGGCAACGCAATAGAGTTACGAGGTCGAAAACCGATACATATGCTCCTAATGAACCCCTCTAACGGTCAAAAGAAAAAAAACCCCTATCTAATTTTTTCCATTTCAGCCCTTTTTTTTTGTATAATTCGACTGGGCTAACGCCATATAGAAAAAGTGAATTGCTAAAATCCTGCTTCTATAGCGTATTTCTAAGCAATTTTGCTAGGTAGGAATTTGATAGATTAAACATGGAGACACTTGCATTTTAATATCTTACGCAGCATAGTAAAAGACATTTTTTTCTCAGGCTTATTTCTAAAAACATTTATTAATTGTTCAGTTTTTATTTATGGATCTCAGCTGCTTCATCGGCTTACACAATTCTTCAAAAATCGATACAGTTTTAACAACCTCATTCTCTGCCTCTATATAAATTGTTTGTATTACACTTTCTAAAATATACAACCACTTTTTTCTTCGTCCTTTGTCCACTTTAGGTTTATTCTTTTATAGTTACCAAACAAAATGTATATGCACAAATAATTTTCAGGATGTTTGTAGATTAAAATCATTTAGGTATTAAACTTGCTTAACTATTACTTGATGATCAAAACTAAACTAATCTGAATGCGATATATTCCGTTTGTTATAATATAATAGCTAACTTTATCCTCATTGGAAAAAACTGAGTGTTGGTAATACATAAGTATTACAAAAATACTTACATTTTATAGCTTCTTGTGGACTCATTTTCAGCTCAGATATCAAGAAACTTGAAATCATATAGCCAGTTCTATTTACACCGTGCGTACAATGGACTCCAATCAGTTTACCTGCAAAAGATAAATGATACAAAAAATAATATTATAAAAAAAGATGAACAAAATTAAACGATTCTCAGTCGAAGATCTGAAGTCTGCAAAGACAGAAAAGAACAATTGTGGTTTAGGTAGGTTTCTCAGTAAAGATATCCAATGCAATCAATCTTAAAAATCGAAAAAAAAAACTTTCTTAAGGATGATGCGACTCGGGTGCACAATACACAATGCACATTCCCTTCCCGAAAAGATAGCCATCTTTAAATATGCCGCCATCTCTCAAGTAAACACGCCATCTCTTCTATGACGAGGACGCGACAACATCATCACGATCTGTTTAGGTTTAGAGCGATGGTAAAAAAAACACACAGTAGTGGTAACGCCAACAAATTATATAAACACTCAACTTCCCACTAACTATCCTTTTCAGCACCCGCACCATTGCCGACTCCACTTCAGAAGGAATGATTTGTATGTAGATTGTAAATGCAGTGCATCTATTCAACTTTTTTGAGCATAATATTATATCTACTACAAGAATCTAAGCGCCTGGTGCTTGAATTGCTTATGATTCGGCGTTGAATTCGTGTGGCGCATTTGTTATTTGCATGCTCTTTGAGACTTGATTTCAACAGATGTGGCGACTCAGGGGATGCGAAGATTTAAGAAGAAGAAGGAAATATTTAAGCGTAATTGAATAAATGCCGTTGTTTGGTGGCATGGCGGGAGACTTTATATAAGATTTCTATGCACTCAAAAGTGGAATCGTTTTAGGTCGCGTGATGGAAGATGGAAAAGGATCCTTGTTAACTCGGTCGGTGTACAATGTACTGTACATCTCTGATGGCATGATAATGGGAGTAGAGTGTAGACAACAGTGAGAATTCTCTGAACTCTGAAGTGAAGTAAATAGACAATTTTGATCAGGAAAACTTTTACAAACAATCAAAAAAAAAAATGTTTTTAGATTTTTGTATTTAATTGATGAGCTATTAGTGGAGTCAATGAAGCGGTCGTTACAGGCAATAACCGGAAGTCCACAGAAACAGCTCCAATTTCGATATATTTTTTTAATTCTTGTTTATTTATGTTCAAAATCAAAAACATTTCAGGTGGGGGAAATAATTAACTATATTGTTTAAATAATAAGTTTGTTTATAAAAATGGTGATTCACTCTTATTTACTTACTTAAGGTGGCAGACAGTAGATTGTGGACCACGGCCCCAACCAACAATCCTCGCCAGCTAGGCCAGTCCCTAGCCAGTGGCCTCCAGTTGCTCACACCAAGTTGGTTGAGGTCGTTTACCACTTGATCGCGCCACCTCAGATGGGGTCTTCCAGAACTGCGTCGGCCCTCAGGGTTGGAATTGAAGACTTGTCGGGCAGGAGCGTTTTCGTCCATACGCTCCACATGGCCCAGCCATCTAAGCCGCTGTATTTTCAGCTTCTTCACCAAGTCAATGTCGCTGTAAAGCCCGTACAGTTCGCCATTGAATCTTCTCCTCCATACTCCATGGATACATACAGGACCGAATATCACCCGAAGAATCTTTCTCTCAAAGCACCCCAGCCTGTATTCATCCGATTGTGTCAGTGTCCACGCTTCTGCCCCATACAGCAGGACTGGGATGATAAGTGTCTTGTATAGTGTCTCCTTGGTCCTTTGAGAGAGGGCTTTGCTACTAAGATGCCTTCTAAGCCCGAAGAAACAGCGATTGGCAAGAGTTATTCTTCGACTGACAACCTCAAAGTTATATCTGTCCATTGTGACGTTTTGATCGAGCCTACGGTGATGATCTTCTTCACCCGAGGACAGCATATACTTTGTTTTATCTTCATTTACAGCCAGACCCATTCGAGCCGCTTCCACTTCAATACTTGCGAATGCTCCACTGACAGCGCGCTTTGTTCTTCCAATAATGTCAATATCATCAGCATAGCCAAGTAATTGAACGGATCTAAAAAAAATCGTCCCGCTGGTGTTGACATGCGAGTTGCGTACGATTGCCTCAAGAATTATGTTGAAGAGGTTACATGACAGCGCGTCACCCTGTCGTTAACCTTTCTCGACATTAAATGAGTTAGTGGTGTTCTTACCAACCTTGACGGAGCAGCGCGAGTTCTCTATAGTCATCCTGCACAAGCGAACGAGTTTAGCAGGGATGCCAAGAAGTGACATGGCCCTGTATAGCTCCTTCCTGTTCACGCTGTCATAGGCGACTTTAAAATCGATAAAGTGGTGGTGAGTATCGATCTGGAATTCTTGGGTCTTTTCCAAAATCTGCCGAAGTGTGAAAATTTGGTCGAAGGTTGACTTTCCGGGCCTGAAACCACACTGATAGGGGCCAATCAGTTCACGTGCGATAGGGTTCAGACGTTCACACAGAATGGCCGACAAGATTTTATAGGCGACATTTAGGAGACTTATACCTCTGTAGTTGGCGCAGCTTAGAGTATCTCCTTTCTTGTCGATAGGGCACACAATTCTTACTGTCATCCGATCAGATTGTACAGATGAGTTGGTGTATGCTCCTCATCAAGTCATCTCCCGCTGCTTTGAAGAGTTCAGCCGTAAGGCCATCCGCTCCAGCAGCCTTGTTGGACTTTAGTTTAGATATTGCTATGCGAACTTTTTCTTGGTCGGGAGGACGGAAATTTTGTTCATCATCATCCAAATCGAATGGATCATTCTGCCTGACAGCGATTAGTTGGTGGTCTACGCCGTTTAACAGTCTGCAGAAGTGTTCTTTCCAAATTCTCAGCACCGACTGTGTATCTACAACGACATTCCCACCCTCGTCTCTACATGCTTCCGCTCGGGCTTTGTAACCCTTGGACGAATGCTTTACCCTTTGGTAAAACTTTCGAACATTGCTTCTGCCGTAGCGTGATTCACTCTAGGTGCCCCAAAAAGCTAGAGCGTGTAGGTTTGGTTGAGACAAAAAAAAAATTGTATGGGAGAGGGGTGTATTTCCCCCGTTTAGGCGGGAGGGGCAATTTTATAAGAAAATTACTTACATTGGAAACAATTATTTAAAAATAACGGTGACTCCTACAATGCCATGCTATTCCTTTTTGTAAAGCCAAAAGTATATTCTTTTATTGTATCTTTAAATAAAGTTCTTGTAGTAGACCGTTTTTATAATATTAATTTTCAATCCCAAACCCTTGAAAAAAGTAAATACAAAATTTACTTTCAAACACTGTACCACCTTTATTTCCTATCTTTCTATTCCTTCTCTCCTTGCTCGCACATGTTAAATTATTATAAGGGTATTATTCATATCCCCTTGAATGCGAGTGGATTATAAAAAAAAACTAATTTTTTTCAAAATTGTACGTAATGGTAGGTACTAATTTTTTTTTATCAAAATTCAATTCTCCATCAATTGTCAGTTGAAAACTGAAAACTACTTTTGAGAAAATAAAAAATACTGTTTCTGTGGACTTCCGTGTTAAAACTTTCATTGGCTCCACTATATGGGCTTATGTAACTTCGCAAGGTACATAACCGCAACTCTAAGAAGAAAGAAATCGTATAATATGGTCGATCTCCTCAAAATTAGTACAGTATTTAAACATGATAGCATTCAATATCATTAAAAGCCAGTCCGTGCTGAAAGCAATCACACCGCAATCGATAAGATTGTGGCACACGGCAGACGCATGGATTTGAAAAATCAATGGATCGCAGTTTTTTTTATTATTTTACCTCTTTTGTTTGGTATAAGTATATGAGGTTTAAGTTAATGCATTGGCTAAAAGGCTTCTCTCACACTATAAGCAATGCCAAAGATTTGGTTCGCTTAGAAATCCTAGAAGAATCATAGCCTGCCGGTGCAGGGAACTAACTTCACGGGCACTAGCTTCACATGGGATTTAACTTCACCACTGGTGGGAACTAATTTCACTTTTTTTTGATGAAGTTAATTCCCACCGAAAGTGGGAATTAATTTCACTATTTTGTGGGAATTGATTTCACTTTTGTATGAAGTTATTTCCCAGGTGGGTGGGAGATAACTTCACTTCTTATAAAATTCGTGCGAATTTTTAACTAAAACTAAAGTTAATCTTTGCAAACATTTGGTTTTTTTTTACAACTTGTTTTATTTATAAGTAATTGTTTAAATGGAAACTTCATTTCCAAAAAAATGGTATTTCGTTTTAGTATAAAATTCGCGCGAATTTTTTAATACAACGAAATACCATTTTTGAATAAAACAAGTTGAAAAAAAAACAAACGAAAAGCAAAGATCAACTTAAGTTGAACAAGTTGAAAAAAAAACAAACGAAAAGCAAAGATCAACTTAAGTTTTAGTTAAAAATTCGCGCGAATTTTAAATTATAACTAAAGTGAAACATTAGTTGCGAAAATAACTAAAACTAAATGTTTGCAAAGATCAACTTTAGTTTTAGTTAAACATTCGCTCGAATTTTTAACTAAAAGTAAAGTTAATCTTTGCAAACATTTAGTTTTAATTATTTTCGCTGCTAATGCAGTTTCAGTGCATTCTATAATACAATAATTTCTTTGAAAATATGAATAATGCATAAATATTTCTTTAATAGGTCTATCCCTTTTTGTAAAAACTTTTGCTTATAAATTACAATAAATTGCTTAAATCCATGATTTCTTTAATTTTTCGAAAGTTTTTATCTCTTGAGATTTTAAAATTTTTGATGGGAATTTATTTCACACGATTTTTTGATGAAATTAATTCCCACTTTCGGTGGGAATTAACTTCATCAAAAAAAAAGTGAAATTAGTTCCCACCAGTGGTGAAGTTAAATCCCATGTGAAGGTAGTGCCCGTGAAGTTATTTCCCTGCACCCCTGCCGGTGCAGGGAACTAACTTCACGGGCACTAGCTTCACATGGGACTTAACTTCACCACTGGTGGGAACTAATTTCACTTTTTTTTGATGAAGTTAATTCCCACCGAAAGTGGGAATTAATTTCACTATTTTGTGGGAATTGATTTCACTTTTGTATGAAGTTATTTCCCAGGTGGGTGGGAGATAACTTCACTTCTTATTACAGTAAATGATATAATTATCGTTATTGTGTTATTTAGTTTAACATGATAAACTAAAAAAAAAGAGGGCAGAAGCATTTGCAGCGAAAATAATTAAAACCAAATGTTTGCAAAAATTAACTTTAGTTTTAGTTGAAAATTCGTGCGAATTTTTAACTAAAACTAAAGTTAATCTTTGCAAACATTTGGTTTTTTTTACAACTTGTTTTATTTATAAGTAATTGTTTAAATGGAAACTTCATTTCCAAAAAAATGGTATTTCGTTTTAGTATAAAATTCGCGCGAATTTTTTACTACAACGAAATACCATTTTTGAATAAAACAAGTTGAAAAAAAAACAAACGAAAAGCAAAGATCAACTTAAGTTGAACAAGTTGAAAAAAAAAACAAACGAAAAGCAAAGATCAACTTAAGTTTTAGTTAAAAATTCGCGCGAATTTTAAATTATAACTAAAGTGAAACATTAGTTGCGAAAATAACTAAAACTAAATGTTTGCAAAGATCAACTTTAGTTTTAGTTAAACATTCGCTCGAATTTTTAACTAAAAGTAAAGTTAATCTTTGCAAACATTTAGTTTTAATTATTTTCGCTGCTAATGCAGTTTCAGTGCATTCTATAATACAATAATTTCTTTGAAAATATGAATAATGCATAAATATTTCTTTAATAGGTCTATCCCTTTTTGTAAAAACTTTTGCTTATAAATTACAATAAATTGCTTAAATCCATGATTTCTTTAATTTTTCGAAAGTTTTTATCTCTTGAGATTTTAAAATTTTTGATGGGAATTTATTTCACACGATTTTTTGATGAAATTAATTCCCACTTTCGGTGGGAATTAACTTCATCAAAAAAAAAGTGAAAGTAGTTCCCACCAGTGGTGAAGTTAAGTCCCATGTGAAGGTAGTGCCCGTGAAGTTATTTCCCTGCACCTAGCCTGCCACCTAGGGGAGCTGTATGATTTGCAGACAATCCTTTGATTGTTTTGGGTTGGAATGTATTTGTGGAGGTGATTAGTCAAGATAATTAATTTATCCATAGCCATTTTGAATTAAAACCAAATGCCTAACTAAGAAAAAAATCATTCAAAATTGTTGGAGCTGTTTTACCCTGAAGTCGAAAATTATCATGGGCAGGAAAAATGGAACAGGCCAGAAACTGGATAGCTTAAGACTGAGACAAGATATCAAATTTATTAAAATGCATTCATATTTTTAAGAAATTTTCGAAACATGTTTTAAATTCTGCTTTCCTTCAGTTATTATGTACATACGTATCTAAGATATATTTATGCAATATTCTATGCTGCTTCCGTGTGCCGGTTTTAGCACTACCTGTGACGAAAAGAAAGGCAAAGGATATGATGAACAACCGTTGAATTAAAGACATCTTTTCTAGCATCCGTTCTCGGTAACGAGTATCTATTAGGCTAAGATAACACATGCGAATTTTACTTACCAAGAAAGTTACAGAAAAGTTTACATCAGAAGAACTAACAGCAAGAAGTGATTTTCATATTAAGATGTAAACTTTTTTTGAAAAACTCGTTAACACTACTTGTAAGTTTCTCTCACAACCTACAACTTACGTAATATTGATAAAATGTACAGATTCGTTTATATGAGTAATTTTGTCAGAAAGTGCTTATAAATAGATAGATAGATAGATAGATAGATACATTTTTTATTTCAAATTTTGTGTACCATATTTTATTACTTATAAAAATAATGATATGGTTTTTCTGCCGTCTGCCTGAAATGACATTTCGTTTTAGTGTTTATAAAGAAAACAAATAAAAAAGAATAAAATAAAAGTAACTTTGTAGTTCTATATAACATGTATCTTTAATATTACAATCATGACTATACATACTCCAAATAAGTTTACATACACAAAGGAGATGACCCATTTTTCTATGGAGCTTGGGCCCAGAGTGTACACTAATAAAACTGGTACCAAATGAAAGCTTACGTTCAGCCCAATCTATCTTCTAAATATTTTTGAATTTGGTTGTGGGGATTTTGAGATAATTGGACTTGAAATTGAGCATCAGATATGGGAGAAATTCGACATTTTAGCAAAGAATTACGTATAATTCAAAAAGTATAGCAACGTAGGATAATAATTTAGGTATCATATGAAAGATCATAAAAATATCTTTCATTTCATATGTAATTAAGTTATCATTCAGAATGTGTATGACTTCATTAAATAAACTTCCTTTAAAAAACTAAACTATATATAAAAAATTATGTTAAACAACAAGAGCAATGTTTTATTTTAATTTTCTTTAGGTATACATATATATGTAAGGTTTGTGTTTTTTTTACAAAAATATGTATTTATGTGATATTATAAATATTTTTAATGTTTATAAATTGAAAAAAAAAATATTGTCTTCGTTCAAAATATCAATCAAAATACCATCCAAAAACAGGGCTGGTGGTATGCTTATTGCTTCCTGGTGTCGTACATAGCCCAAATATCATAAAATGCTCATGACATGAGCGCATCAACCGACAGTCCTCATTCCAACGAGACAGTTGCAACAGTAAGCTCTTTTTGCGCTCGAACTATGTGCTTCGTTTGTACAGCCATTCAATAAGATGTAAGTAAGATACACTTTTCTGCTTATATGCCTCGGTTTGATTCGCCCTCGTAACAAGAAGTTATTGCTGCCAATCAGACTTGGATGTGCAGAAGAGGAAATTCGCATTTGGTCTTCGCAGACTTCGATAATATAAGCTCCATTATGTTTTAAATGTTCCCCACAATAAGAGTGGCAACACTGGTGTGGAAGTGATAGTTAGCCTATATTTGTGTTCTAATAAGAATTATTAAATTTATATTTACAAAAAGTTGTTAAAAGGTAAATCGCAAGCTATTTCAAACGCTAATAAAAAAAGCATACTTAAAACTATCAAATTCAGGCAAGTTTGGTTTATTTTGTGAAAAGAGGTAATGAAAAATATCTAGCGCCAAAAACTAAAAGCAAATAAAGTGACAGTCTAATTACATTATAATATACACCTACAAAAAAAAAAAATTAATATTCCTTAATTACATTGTTATGTACAAACGCCCCTTAGCCGAAACTTCTCCCGAAAAAGATATGGATGCAAGTAAAAAAGGTAAAAATGATTCCGACCGAATATCAGATCTTAATATCGCGGATCTCAAATCCATATTTGATGAAAAGCAACAACATCTAGCAACAAAGGCCGACATAGAAGAAGTACGAGTTGATTTACATGCACTAAAACAAGAGAATGAAGAACTTAAACAACATGTTTATTCATTGCAATCGAAAGTTGATTATCTAGAACAACAAATCGAAAAGGTCTCTGAATCCTCTGTCCAAAACAAACACATCATTTTGTCTGTTGTTGGATTGCAAACCTGAAAGCAGTGTTGGCAAGTAAGTTACACGAAGTAAGTTACTCGTTTAGTTACGCGTAACTAATATGAATTAGTTACGCCCAATATTTAGCGTAACTAATGTAACTAATGTAACTAAATGTAACTAACTCCAACTTAATAATAAAAAATAAAAAATCACATTTCATCCTGAATCCCAATCGACTATTGACAAAATTCTTTTATAAGCAAGTGCAACGGCAACCTGGCAAGGAATACATATTGAAATTACTATGTTCCTGATGAAAAGGAAATGTAATAAAATATTATATTCTTGGAGCATACAATAAATTTTTATTTACATTTGAAGTTTTCCCTTCTTTCTTGAGACTGCTGGACATTTCTTTGATTATTGTGATTTATTTTTGTATGGTAAATTCAGATTTAATCTCAGATTTGGTCTCAAATTTCAGATTTAGCTCGCCCAAAGGAAATCAAACGAGATCTATTTTGTTTTATTATTTTGAATTTTTTTTTTTTGCAGAAATATAGTAATTTAAAAATGCATTCCTTGCTAGGTTGGCGTTGCCACAGCTGGCAGCTGGCCCAGCTTTGCCCTAAAACAGTGTAGTCAATCGTCATTCGATCGGGTTTGTGGACGGAACTTCTAAATTTCAATTTAACATAAAATGTGAGTTTTTGTATATGAAAAATTCTATTAGTTATAGTTAGTTACATTTAGTTACAATAAGTTACATTAGTTACATAAGTTACATTAGTTACGTGTAACTAATTTAAATTTCAAAGTTACGCGTAACTATCCAACACTGCCTGAAAGGTCTAGTTTTTATTTCAAGATATTATTTATCCAGATTTTCATTAGGATTGGAAGCTAATTCTTGGTAACATTCAAGAAAGGTAAGAAAAATACAGTCCACATTCTCCGAGACATCTGAGCTCTCGACCGCATAGAAATTGAATGGTTGTGAATATTACGAGCTTGTGTTAAGTTATTCCAACGAATTCTACAGTTCACACAAAAGTTATCATTATTCATTTCCACAATTTATATTTTTTGCTATCACTTTCTTAATATAATATTTACATGCACCAAATGAATTATGCCTTACGGTCACAGACTACTTGAAACATAAGCTACAGTATGTTTAAGCTTGATGCATAGAAACATGTTTTTTTTTATACAGGGTGATTCCTGAGCGTTGTGCCAAAAAGCTAGAGCGTGTAGGATGGGTTGAGACAAGAAAAAAATCGTATAGGAGGGGGGTCTATTCCCCTCCGTTTAGCCGGGAGGGGCAATTTTCTAAAAACATGACCTTAATTTGAAAAAAAAATATTAAAAAATAACGGTAGCTCTTACAAAGCCATGCTATACCTTTTTGTAAAGCCAAAAACCTACTCATTTATTATAATTTTAAATAAAGTATTTCTATTGAACCGTTTTCAAAATATTAATTTTCAAACTCAAATTTTTGAAAAAAAAAATTTAAAAAAATAATTTTAAAACTAATTTTTTTCAAAATTTTACTTAATTAAGTATTATTTTTGTTCTCAAAATTGTATGCTCCCATTTACTCTTAATCCAACACTGAAAACCGTATGGTTCTATGATTTTTTGTTGCCAAGCTATTGAAAAATAACCGAACCTACTTCTTCTTTAGCCTCCCGGCTAAACGGAGGGGAATAGACCCCCCCTCCCATACGATTTTTTTCTTGTCTCAACCCAACCTACACGCTCTAGCTTATTGGCACAACGCTCGTGAATCACCCTGTATAATGATAATTTTAAAGGAAGTGTTTTTTATGGTATGAAAACTTAATTATGTATCAAATTAAAGCTATCAACAAAATTAAGGTCACGGCTATTTTTTTTGGAGATATTGGCTTTTGAAAGTAACTCAAAAACTTTTATTCAAAAAATTTGTTGGCTCGATTTTTTTTAAATATAATATTATGTAAGTTTATGAAAACGTGTTTGATATAATTTAAAAGATATTTTTATGTTCTTTCATTCGATATCAAAATAATTATTCTGCGTGCAATACTTTGTGATTAAAACGTAATTGTTCGGATAAAGTCAGAATTTTTTTCAATTTCCAATGGTCAACTTCAAACTCAATTATCTCTCGAAATTTCCAAAACCAAATTCGAAAATATTTGGCAAATAGATTAAGCTTGACGTTGGCTTTTATTTGGTGCTAGTCTCATTAGTGTACACCCTTGGCCCAAAAATGGATCATCTCCTTTTAAAATAATCCTATAACAACTCACTTTAGACTTATATTTAAATTAGCAGGTTTTAAAGGAAAAACAAAGAGAAATGTATTGATAATAATTTTCTTTGAAAAATTGATAGCGTTATAACAATTTTAATTTGATATGAAACACAAAATAATAGCAATTTAAATATGATTTAAATACAAAAAAAGTTACCAATTTTGGAATGAGTTGATGAATTTACAATTTTAAAGTGATTTGAAAACATAAATACAAATTTAAAAATTAAGGTGCTTTGAACTGCAGTTACTGGTTTAACTAAATCTTTAAGGTAACGAAACTGTTGCGATAAGATAAGGCGTTTTGTTAGTACTTATATAACGTAAATTATCCTATAGTGCTCCGTTAAGTATTTCATATAGTCAACTTGGAGAAAGATGACTCTCGTCAAAATGTAAACTGCGGAATTCCTGCAATAATGGAAAGATTGCAATGAAATGGAATGTATCTTCATTCTCGATTCTATTACAAAGATTACAGATTTGTGATAGGTTGGCTCGATGAGGCATAAAGTATATGTTAAAAAGTTCTAAGCGAGCTCGGAAAATGTAGCTTATAACATCGAAAATTCTATACAAAAAAAATAACTCCCGATGTCAACTGGTGAAGTTGCTTAAACGTGAGTAACTTACGTAAGTAAAACTTACATGTGTTATCTTCGCCTTAGAGCAACAGAAGCCAAAACAACAGTTTTAAGAATTTTTTTCTGTAAGTATGTTTGTACACACATCACGCACAAACAACTGCATGGAATTGAATGCTGTTTTCTACGATGTATTATTAGAGGTCTTAATTAAAATAAAGGCTCCTTTTTACGGCAGGAAAATATCTTATTCCGATTGTTTTAAATTTAATATTGCCGGGATCTCATGTAATTAAGTATGATACATTATCATATCTTGAGAAAAATAGCGCTGCACTTGCATGAACAAATAAGTTAGTCGTTTGTATATGTATAGTATTTACTCAAAAGAATATTGAATGTGGATGGGTGTGGATTAACCTTTTTTACTTGCTCTATAGGGCAAGTATTGGTTTCGCGCAGAAAAAAAAGCGAGGTTTTAATCAAACATGACATTACGATGATAGAGAAGCCCAAAAAAGTGGTTTTCGCCAAATCGTCCGTCGGTCTGTCTGTGCGGATGTGCGGATGTGCGTATGTGCGTCTGTGCGCTTTTTCACGTCATGCTACAGTCTAAACGGCTTGACGGATTTTCTTCAAACTTGATATATAGCAGTTTCAAGAAAAACGGTTGTCGAGATTATTTTTAATTCGTCTTAGCCCGGCTCAAACTTGTACTTTTCAAGTAACGGTTTTTTTCAATTTGGATTTTCTCGAAAACGGCTCTAACGATTTTGATTAAACTTAAAATTTAGCTAACTTTAAGCATTTCGAACAAAACTGCATTTTTTGCTTTTGGCTCAAATGGTCGTAACGAAAATCAGGTTTAAACGGCTTTTTTTCAAATGGCCATAAGTTCGCAATGGCTCGATTGATTTGACTCAAAATTCGTTTGGCATAGTTCTTTAAAGTCTTCTATATGATGGCTTTATACAATTTTCAGTGAAGCCTTTCTAAATGGTAGCTCTCATACAACGAGCCGTTCAGTTTTAGCCAAGGATTTTGATTAAACTTTGTGTGTTATATTCTTTTAGTGTTCTTAAGAGAACTGCGTTTTTAGTTTTTGGCTAAAAATGCAAATAAAGGAGATCTGCTCTTAACGGCTTTTTTTCGAATGGCCATAAATTGTCAACGGTTGCATCGAATTCACTCAAACATTGTTTGGTATAGTTCCTTACAGCTTCCTATCAGATGGCATTGATTTTTTTTCGGTTTCTCTTTTTTAAATGGTGGCTCCTATACAAAGAGCCACTAGATTTTGGCCAATTTTTTCGTTTTTTCTAATTTACTCAAAAACGGCTTCCCCAATTTTTATGAAACTTTGTATGTAACATACATAGAATACTTCAAAGAAAACTGCATTTTTAGTTTTTGGCTACACATGATAATAGCGGAAATTGCTTTTAACAGTATTATTAATTTGGCCATAAGTGGACATTTGTATCATTCATGACACCCAAAAGATAACGTCTTAATTTTAAATATTAAAGGTTTCTTAACGTTAGCTCCCGTCTATAGGTTTTTCCAGTTTCAGTCAAACTTTTTTAGGTTTTACCAAAAAAATTTCAAAAATGAGTTCTTTTCATTGGTCGAAAAGTTTGTTTTCATCGTACTATTGCACCCACAGAGCAAGTACGTGTGACCCAGTCGTGCATTTAATTTCTTTTTGTCTTTTGATTTCATTCTTGGATCGAACCGATTTTATGTTATCAATAAATCCAACAAGAAAAATCGTAACTTGCAATCATCCAAAACATTGGACCTTCGAGCCGGACTTATAAAATAAATTAAGTTTTTGCGAAACTTCAACACCTGCACCAATTTATTGTGTCGCATCCTAACCTCGAATATCGTGCTAATCCGCATGGTAAGCATTTTGAGAACTTGATCAAGGCAATCTTCAGTTGTCTTTGCAACGTTGTTGCATTCATCGCTAAACTAGCACAGTGCTCAAAGGAAGAGGAATCATTGTATGAGAAGCAGAAAAATATCATATTTAAGAGGTAAGTGACTTCAAACTTTTCTGTTTGGCAAGTTTAAGAGCGTCATGTCCGATGAAGAACAAAAAAACCAAACAGAATCAAACTCAGGCATCTCCACAGAACAAGAGCAATTGGTGGCAGAACTTGATTGGCTCAATCAACTGCGAAGAGAACACCCAAATGTTGACAAATATGGTCCCACTCGAAGGTCTTAGAGGCAATAATTTATGAATCGTCTTAATCGAATCGCACAAAATCTTCAAAAACGATATATTTGGGTCTTTTCAATCCGAACATGCGGATGACATAGATTATATTGAAATAGCATTTGATCAATTCCACCCTAACCGTCACGCAACAACGATTCCTTCAACGTTCGGCGGAGGCGTCGGCGGCTCCAATACAATTATACGCGAAGGCCACCCAGGTAGCTCATTCAGGCCAACTGAATTTAAAATCAAAAAATTTGATAGTGAGCCCACTATATGACCAGCGTTTTATGCATCGTTTCAAACAATTCAAAGCTGTCAAAACATCAAAAGTTTGTGTACCTCAAATCATTTATAACTCACAACGTGATCTCATCTATCGCTCATTTGGATGTTTCAGACGCTACATACATATATGGTGAAGCTGTAGACTTAAAAGATCGTTCCAGCAATGATCAAGTTTTGTTCATTGCCTTTATGAAAAAATTTATGAATTTGCCAACATACACTCAATGCGAAACAGCTACTGAATTGAAATCATTGCATGATTCTGCACGTGCATGTATTTTTCAGTTAAAAGCCACAAAATTTCATATTGATGAAAATTCCGAAAAGTATCGTCAGCTACGCGAGTTAAATAATAAAGATCGGATGTCGACTGTTTGACTCTTGTTTATTTAATGAATCTCTAAAATATATTTCGGTCGACAACGACCGAACGATTTTCTTACAATTACACTAGATACATATTATATTACATTATTTTAAAGGCGAATGCATTCAATTTCCCATGGCCTTGGGATATTTTGAAGTTCACGTGGGAAAGTGATGCATTCGCAATTTATGGGTTACGAAGCAACACAAATGTTCCTTCGTCAAGTTTGCTGACTTGCATTTTTGTAACTTCACCCCCCTTTAATTCAAGATTCTCCTGAATTTTGTGTGTACCAATTCTTTTTTCTATATTTTTTACAATAATTTTTACGTTTTTGTTTTTTTCTTTGTATTATAAAAATTAAAATTACAATTACAATTATGGCAACACATACAATAAACATAAGCGAGAGCTACAGTACGTTTGGAACGAACTGTTGGATACCCTATTCCCTATATTTTTGTATGTGCATGCGTCTGCAAAACTTAAATTTTTAAAAATTAGATTTTGAATGGAAATAGCGGTTATGGGTGTTTTTAACAATTCATGGACCACACTCTGCTACGTAACCAAGGAATATAAATCTAAGTGTTCATCTTTTTACTTCAAAACTGCGACCGATAGTTAAAAAACGTTAAAAAATTAAAGCCTTATACAACTTTTGACGGAAACGCCCCTTAAAAGTGGGTGTGTCTTAAAAATTTGAAGCACTAACTGAGCTTTGATCAGTATTCAGGCATATGTGTAAAACTACAGCTGAATCGAGTAGTTTTTAAACAATCTTACATGAACAAAGGTATTTTATCGAAATCACGCCTTCAAAAGTGGGCGTATTGAAAAAATGTACACAAGAAAATGAAGAGATATATTTTTCATAAAACGAACGGAAGGGAAAAAGGTTTAAATTGAATATTGGTAGTACCTTAAATTTTTAAAACTACGTTTTTCGTTCTTTCATGGAAAGTGGGCGAAAGACACGCCCAAAATATATATACTCAGAATATATATACTTTTCTATACATAACGGTATTATTTCTCTATGTTACAAACTCCACACCAAATACAATATACCCATTCTATGGAATAGGGTATAAAAATTGTTATCGAGCTTATAATATAATTATTATTTTTATGGTACTTTAATTCGGTGCCATGAACTAAGGCCATACGAATTTAAGCCATAATGGCGTAAATTCACATCTAAGTACGAATTAGTGCCATAATCAGGATATGGCCTCAATTCAACTTAAAAGGAGAACTTAAGCCGCATGGCGTTATATTTACCTTCTTGACATGTTTGACAGTTCCCTATAACCTTGGATATTTGTTTAACCAGTCCTGGGTAGTATAATTTATTTTAAGGTTTTATATGTTTCAATAATTCCGGAATGACTACTCTCTTTAACATGGTATAAGGAAATTTGCTTACAAATGTCTGCTTCAGTTCCTACCTCGAGAGCTCTAAGTGTACACTTAGTAAAAGCCAAATTTTTATTGTCTTGGAACAGTTTTATTAGGCATTGTTGAATTTTATTATACTCATGGTACGATAATTCGGTATAAATGCGTACTTTTCCTTTGTTTAGGGTTCGTTTAAAGAGATCTTCCCAATATAACTGATTTTTAGTCATATCGACATGGATGATTCTTCTACCAAAACTGACTTCAACTTCTACAAAAACGGAATTAGAAATAATTATTTGTATTTTATATTTATTAAGTACTAGCTTTTGCCCGCTACTTCGTACGCGTGGATTTTAGAATAAAGTAGGTATCTCAGTATATATTTTGTTTATGCACAACCGGTTCAAAATGGGGGGTATGTGTGGTATGAAAGCTATAAAGTCAGCTCTACAGCCGTAAGATTTTTAGCTTCTGTATAATATTATTTCGAAGTATCATAACGGTTTAAATTGCAAAGTTGGAGGGTTAAGTTCTGAAGCAATATACGAATATACCTAATTGGAATGCCCACTTTCAAAACGATGCTGCGCGCCGATACTGCTATTTATGGCAGCTCCGCTTCATCAGTTTTGGGCGTAAGTATTGCTCGTTCACCGTTCTTTATGGTTGCATTACTTTTCGATGTCTGCTTTCGCTGAATGAGGCATTGTCTATATGGTGGTAAATAGCGCCATCTATGATGTTTTTGATGTAACTTCTATTCAGAACGACTAACTTATTTCTATTCATGTATACGTAGGTAAGTGTGGCGCTATTTTATTATGTAAGTGAGACGCTAACGACCTTAAAATCTTTCAATTTTGCGTTAAGTTCATTGAATAACGTTCGATTGCAGCAATATTTAAAAAACAACCAGAATTATATATTTTCCTGCGATAAAATATAGCCTATATTTTAAGTTGGCGTACTACCAATATATCTGCGAAAACCGCATTCAATTCCATGCAGTAGTTTTTGCGTGATGCGCGTACAAACATACAGACAGACAGACAGACAGACAGACAGACAGACAGACAGACAGACAGACAGACAAAAATTCTAAAAACGGTTGTTTTGGCTTCTGTGGGTCTAATAGAGACTCCCCATATTAGTTTTGCATCTATATCTTCAATGTACAGACATCGACCCGTTACAATTTTATTATATGTATAGATATCTTCCTTTATTGGAAAATGATCTAACTGCTGTTCTGGTGCTGAATGGGTTGTTGCCAAATTCAATTCAGACTCATCATCTATCTGGTCCACATCCTGGATGCGGCTCAAGAAATCTGCAACTTTATTTTCTTTACCCCTAAAATACTCTATATCATAATTAAATTCAGATTATTTGAGTAACCATCTCCGGTTTCTTGCAGAAAATTCTTGTCCGTTATATTTTTACTTGCGGTTATAGGTACTATAAGGCAAGTTATGCATTCGTCGAAAAAAAAAGTTTTGAGATAACAAACAAACATGACATAACGATGATGGCGAAGACGAAAAAAGATGGTCTAAAAATTCTGTATGTCTGTATGTCTGTCTGTATGTCTGTCTGTCTGTCTGTCTGTCTGTCTGTCTGTCTGTCTGTCTGTCTGTCTGTATAGAGACATACAGCCCAAACGGGTGGGCCGAATTGCTTCAAACTTGGTATATAGACTTTTTTAGGTATTGTACAGAGGGGAAATTGAAATTTTTTTTTTAGCTCAAAAAATAACGGTACCTGCCATACAACCGTTACGTTAAAGCTTATTTTGCTCAAAAACGGCTCTTACGATTTCTATTTAAAAAAATCGGTGTTGCGTTTTAGGTACGACCAATCATATGGCTGAAAAAAAAGTTTTAAAAAATGGCTAAGAACGGTACTTTCCATAGGACCGTTTTTTTTGCTTTCGACTAACTCGAAAACGACTCAACCGATTCTTTCGAAATTTCACACACATATAGCTGTAGGTAGTTCAATTGGTATTGCATACCAATATTTTTGAAAAATATTTCTTTGTATTTTTAAAAGCATTTTTTTTTTTTTTTAATTTAAAAAATTAATATTTTGAAAACTGCTTATTAATTTTTTTTCTAAAAATTTTAAATAAATGTATTTGCTGAATACCTATAAACTGCCGTTTTTGAATTTTTTTTTAAAAAAAATTTCAAAAAGTTTTTCAAAAAAAACTTTTTTTCTCAAAAACCGCTCCACAGATTTTTATAAATTTATTCTCACAAATTCAAATTTATCCAAGAAATAAAATGGCGTACTTTTTTTTCATCTCAAATTAGTTTAAGTATTTATTTAAGAATTTTGAAAATTTTATTTTTATCAAAATCTCAAGCCCTTAAACCAATGTCACACATTCGAGCAAGTTCGTGCGACCCAGTCGTGCATTTTATTTATTAAGGTACTTAATAGGTTGGTGGTCTGTTATTATTTTAAATTTTGTAATTTTTTTTTTTTTTAGGAATTTTATCATGGGGTAAGCTATTTTAGAGGAATTTTTTACAAACTTACGATAAAATCCTGTTGTACCAAGAACAGATTTTAACTCTTTTTCTGCCGAAGGCAATTTGTAATTTAAGATACATTTAACTTTTTCTGGATTAGGTTTCATGCCTTCATCAGTCAAGATGTGGCCCAAGAATTCTGTATCCTTTTGAAGAAAAGAGCATTTGGCAAACTGTACCTTGAGATTATGTTTGGCCAGTGTACTAAATATTGTGGAGATGGCAATGAGATGTTCTTCTAGACTGGTGGAAAATATAAGGATATCATCAAGATAGACGACTCAGAACTTGTTGATTTAATCTCTCAGTATTTCATTCATGAGCCTTTGGAACGTCGCTGGGGCGTTCTTGAGGCCGAAAGGCATTCGAGTAAATTCAAATTAACCGTTTGGAGTTACAAATGCAGTTTTATGAATATCTTGTGGATGCATTTTAATTTGGTAGTAGCCTTTAGCTAAATCCAATGTCGTGAAATACTGGGCTCTCCCTAACTTGTCTAATATACTATCTATATTAGGCAGAGGGTACTTGTCGTCAAAAGCCTGAATTTTTTTCACCTGATTTACCAACCTTTTTCGGGACAACCACTATGGGAGAAGAATATCTACTATTTGATTTCCTAATAATGCCCTGTTTTTCCATATCAATCACTTGTCTCCTAACTTCATCTTCATGCTTTGGAGGCAATCTATAAAGTCTTGAATTAATTTGGTGATCAGTTGTTGTTCTGATCTCATGCATTATGGAATCAGTATTTGTACGCTGGTCACCTTCCCTATAAATCAAACTTTGGTAGTGTTTCAAAATTTTATTGACTTCTTCTTTTTCCTGACTGTTCAGATGTGAAAGATCTACTTCATCTGCATTTACACTTGAAAGATTTAAAAAATCAATATTTGAAGTTTTTTCTGAATATAAATTAATTTTCGCCGTGTTAATCAATTTCATAAATCTTTCTTTTATATCAATTTCCGTGATGTTTTTTCTAATTATATCCATTCCTATGAGGAGGTCATAGTCCTTATCAATTAAATACATTTTATGCCATTTTAATTTCCTATTCCTTCCCATCCGGAATTCCTTAGGTACATCCGTCACTACTATTTTAATATATTCTTTTGTTTTCTTATTTATAGCATTTAGGAAAACCACTTTCTCCTCAAAAATAGGGAAATGGCTACAATCTACCCTAGAGGAATTAACTAATATGACTGTCGAGCCAGTGTCCAATAGAGCCTTATAAATTTTATCATTTATTGTAAAATTGCAAAATAATTAGTTTCCGAGGCTTAGCTCCGAAAATCCGTCGGGTCTATGCTATTAAATTCTTCATTTCTCACTTTTTCACTAAGTTGACTACCACTAGCTAAGTTATTCACTTCCACATAAGTTATTCACTTCCACATAAAACAAACACTTCACTTTATTCCCGCAAAGTTGTGGAGAGACGGTGATAACGGAAAACAAAATTTTCTTTTTCTAAATAAATTTTAAACTGAGACTGATTTTTAGTCTTACATTTACTTTATTCTTTTTACAAAAAAAAAAAAAATTCCCCGGTTCACTTCACGATGACTGCGCCAGTTAAATAATAAAGACCGGATGTCGACTGTTTGACTCTTGTTTATTTAATGAATCTCTAAAATATATTTCGGTCGACAACGACCGAACGATTTTCTTACACTTACACTAGATACATATATTATATTACATTATTTTAAAGGCGAATGCATTCAATTTCCCATGGCCTTCGGATATTTTGAAGTTCCCGTGGGAAAGTGATGCATTCGCAATTTATGGGTTACGAAGCAACACATATGTTCCGTCGTCAAGTTTGCTGACTTGCATTTGTGTAACTCGCTCGTCGAATTTGAAAAACACCGTCAAGATCCAAAGAAAGTTGCAACACTCAAACAATTGCTCGATTTTCTAAACTCAACATTTCTCATTGCGGATGCCGCCGCTGCACACACCACGAACAACATCGATTCAAAGTCATCGTCGTCATTTTATTGTCATATCAAAAATCAATTAAAAAAAAAATTGTTGGCACAACAGCTCCAAGCGGGGCCGGGGCCTGTGACTTGCACTCAACCATTCCTGTGTGTGCGTTGATATTCTGTAGGAATGGAAGGGACCTACAATTTACCGCCGAATCCGAACGGCTAAGAGAGAAGCACTTTCCATGACATTAATTACTCTTGGAGGATTTGTCACTTCCTCGCAAGAGGCAGTACCCCGGAAAAAAACTTAAGGTGGCAACGTTAGGCATCGAACCCTGAACCTTCGGCGTAGCAGTCCGACACACTAACCACTACGCCACGGGATACTACAAAAATCGATTAACTCGTCTTATAAATCTTGGGATCGAAAAGATGTACGGAATTTTCAAGTCTCGAAAAAATAAATTGTTTGTCCAATCGATAGATGTAAAGGTACTCACTTTTTACACAAGTGTCAACAATTCTTGCAATGGTCACCATATGAACGTTAAGACTATCACACTCTCTTGCACATTAATCAATCAAAATTTATCATCGAATGTAGCTTCATTCTCGGCACGAGTACGATAACTTGGCCGCCAAGAATTGATAACGGTTTGTTTTGTAGAGGGGTTAAATACAAGCATTTTTTACTATGGGAGGGGGGTCCATCTCACCCCTTTTAGAAGGTAGGGGCGATTTCCGAAAAAATTACTTCAAATGGAAATCAAAATCTTAAAAAAGAATGGCATTATTCACAATGAAGTTTTATACCGGTTTTGAAAGCCAGAAATCTGTTCTTTAATTTTAAATTAAAATAAAATTATAAATGTCAATCGTTTTAAAATTATTTGCATGCAAACTCAAAATTTTGATAAAAAAAAATAAAAAAAAATTTAAAAAAAGTTTACGCCAATTTCTTTCAAAATTGTAAAATAAAGTGCTAAACTGGCTTTTTGTCTTGATATACATCCTCAAAGCATAACCTTTGGACCAAAATATTTTTTTTATCAAATCTGCAAAATCATTGTTGAAGTTTATTGAAAAAAAAAATTATGCTAATTTTTTTTAACTCAATTTTACCGTACGAAATAAATATTAAAATATAAATCAAATCGTAAAACTTGTGTCTGAGATTAGCCCGAACAAACAAACAAACAAATGCCCCTTTCCGCTTTAAAAATAAAATAAACAAATTGTTGGCACAACAGCTCCAAGCAGGACCGAGGCCTGTGATTTTCATTCTCGACCATTCCTGTGTGTGCGTTGAAGTTCTGCAGGAATGGAAGGGACCTACAATCTACCGCCGAATCCGAACGGCTAACAGAGAAGCACTTTCCATGACATTAATTACTCTTGGGGGATTTGTCACTTCCTCGCAAGAGGCAGTACCCCGGAAAAGAGCTTAGGTGAAGTCGTCGGGATCGAACCCAGAACACTCACCACTACGACAAGGGATGCTACCCTTTTCCGATTTATTTATATATATATATTAGATGAATAAGGAAATCCATTTAGTTTTGAAAGATTGCAAAATAACCGTTGAGAATTTCAAAATATCGTTTATGCGATATGAATGCGAAAATACCTTGCACTACATAAAACACAGAAAATGAGACCAATCATTGCGAGTAGAAATAGCCCAACCACAAATATCGCCAAATATCTGGCTTGACAATAGAAAATGACGAAGAATTAGTTTCATTAGATGTAACAGCACGTTATTCTAAAAACAGTTAGTTTATTAGAAGAATGAGAAACAAGATGTCGATTAAAAGAAGACTCCTCCTAATTAAAATAACTAAACTATGAATGGAGCAAAACACATTTCAATTCCGTAATAAATTTTATAGCCAAACATTTACAACCTGCATGAGAAATTTCATAGCTAATTTACTCATGGGCAATTTTATTTAGATGACGTTTTTGATGCTATCAAAAAAGCAAAAGTAATGGAAATCTTAACTAAAATAAACAGTATGTATGAATCAATAAAATTAGAAAGAGAACAAAACAATTGCTTACAATTCCTTGATATGATGTCAAAATAAAGAACAAATCCATAGAAATATCAGTTTATAGAAAACTATCTTGGACAGAACGATACATTTCATCCAATTCAAATACATCATACCAACATAAGATGGTAGCATTCAGCAGCATGACATGAAAATATAGACTATGCAGATTGCCTTTTAACACAAATAACTTTATCTCAGAGGTCAAAACCATCAAACGATTGGCAAGATTAAATGGATACAAGGAGGTATGGTGGAAAAAATGATTGAACTTGTGATATATGTACATATGTAAGGTATAAGGATGCGTTGCATCATACAACCCAGATTGACCAATATGCCCTCCTAAACCTCAAAACTTACATGTTGGTTGCCGAATTGGTTGCTGAACCATATAAAGTGCACGACTGGATCGCACAAACTTCCTCTAATGTGCCAGTGGCCTCTGGGCTTAAGATAATGCAACAAAATTAGAAAGGCAAATATCATATACGAAATGTTTTTATTCAATTAAAAATCACTAGTTACAAACTTTGTTGGGAAAACTGAAGTATGAGCCATAGGAATACTTTCAATGTTTAGTGTTTGCAGAAAAAATAAAGCGCACGACTGGGTCGGACAAACTTGCTCTAATGTGAGACAGTCGTGGTCTTGGGGTTTGAGATTTTGGAAAAAAAGCAGGGAAAAACTATATGAAATTTTATTGATCACTTAAAAATCAATAGTTAACACGATTTTAAAAACAAGGAAGTAACGTTTAATGTTTAAAATCTTAAGAATTTTTTTTTTCAAAATCGTTCGACCAGTTTTTTCAAAAAGGATTTTTTTTTGAAAAATTTTCCAAAATATATTCCAATTTTTTTGTTTTACTACGCCAACTTCTAGCACCTCGTAGTTTTTATCAGAAAAATAAAATTTTAAGAAACTAGCTTAAACCGTTTTGAAAAAAAAAAATATTAAAAAAAAATTAAATGTTTTTTATAAAACTCGAAAAAACTTGTTTTCAAAAATTTTAAATTTTATATTATTTCGTTTTCAAAAGGGCTTCTATGTACATTCAAAATTTCATCGAAAACCGTCAAGTGGCTTGCGAGAAAATCTGATTTTAAAAAAGCGGTCCTATGGGAGGTACCGTTATAAGGCTATTCCTGAAAAATCTATTCCAACCAAAACATAAAGTTTGCACTGAAAACATTATTCAGAAAGTTTTATCAAAATCGTAGGAGCTGTTTTTGAGAAAAATTAATATTTCACTAAAAATCGTAAAGCAGGTACCGTGAGTCTTAGAGCTAGAATGCTAATTACAAAAACACCTCTTTAGGACGTGATAATAATACTATGTACCAAGTTTGAAGTAAATCGGTCCAGCCGTTTAGGCTGTATGTAACAAAACAGACAGACACACAGAATTGTCGGACCCACTTTTTTCGACTTCTCTATCATCGTTATGTCATGTTCGATTGTAAGAATTTTTGTTTACGAATGCACTTGCCTTGTAGTACCACCTATAATCGCAAGTAAAAAATTGAAAATCGTTTTTTTTTTTATTTTCAATTTTGTATGCTTCCCTATGTGAATTAATAGAAAAAATGTTTTTTTTTTAATACTGAAAACATTATTATTTCGTTTGTAGACGAGTTTCCACATTAAAAATTTCATCCTTCAAGTGCTTTACGAGAATATCTGATTTGGTTAAATAAAACCGTTTTAAAGATGGTACGGTTATGAGACCATTTCGAAATAAAATTAAATAGCAAAAGGTACAATTTACTGTGCAGGTAATTTATTCCACGGGAATCTGCCCCACTGTTAGAGTAGTCCTTTTTTTGTCTATAGCTGAGGTAGCTTCAGCAGTTCCAGGGTCAGCCGAAGAAAAGACGTAAAACTTCGGTTAAGGAAAATAACACTTTATTTATTACCTTTAATTCAATAGATTTACGCAACAAACAGAAGTTAATTATGTATTATAAATAAAAGTTATATAATTCAAGTAATGAACATAGATTCGGTATAGCAAATATACGTTATATAATCCAAATAATACTTTACAGTAACTCTTTAATCTTAAATCTTAACTTATAGTTATATCCACGGAACCAATGTCCGGCTGTTACACGGAACCAATGTCCGGCTAGTTACAGGGAACCAATGTCCGGTTAGTTACACGGAACCAATGTCCGGTTAGTTACACGGAACCAATATCCGGTTAGTTACACGGAACCAATGCCCGGCTAGTTACACGGAACCAATGTCCGGTTAGTTACACGGAAACAATGTCCAGTTAGTTACACGGAACCAATGTCCGGTTAGTTACACGGAACCAATGCCCAGCTCGGGCAAAAGTTCTTAAAAAAAAATTAAACTGAACATAAAGCGATTAAGCACTACTAAAGGCGTCTGATGATCGGGTTGGCCCCGTGAAATAGCTATAACTCCAGCCTATGAACTTGGTGGTAGCCCCCACACAAGTTGTTGTTGTTTCATTCTAAATTCTCAATTGTAAATTCGGCAAGCAGCTGCCTTAGGGGCCAGTTATAGCGATACGGAAATATAAACCGAAAAAATTTTCAAATGGAAAATTTGGTATAATATTCTCAGATTTAAAACACAAATCCTACACTGATCGATGGCAACAAACTCAGAGAATTTATTTTGCAAGTAAAAATTTGAATTGAACTTGTACTTCTGGTAAAAATGTATTCATTCATTTTTCGGTTATACGTATAAAAGAAAAATAAAAAATACATTTTTAACAAAAAGTATTTGTTCAATTAAAATTATTATGAACAAAAAACATTCTCTGCATTGATTGATTGCCCCTAAGGGGCAGTTATAGCGATACGGAAAACCAAACCGAAAAAATTTTCAAATGGAAAATTTTGTATGTTGTGTTTCGATTTTTAAGACAAATGCTACACTGATCGATGGCAACTAACTCAGAGAATTTATTTTGCAAATAAAAAAATTAATTGAACTCGTGCTTTTTGTTTAAAATGTATTTATTTATTTTTCTGTTATACGTATAAAACAAAAATAAAAAACTACATTTTTAACAAAAAGTACAAGTTCAATTCAAATTTTTATTTGCAAAATAAATTCTCTGAGTTGGTTGCCATCGATCAGTGTAACATTTGTGTTCTAAATCGAACCATAACCTACTAAATTTCCCTTTTGAAATTTTTTTCGGTTTGGTTTTCCGTATCGCTATAACTGGTCCCTTAAACTGCGAGTATAAAATTTCATACAAAAACCTCCTTAAAATTGTAAAAATTAAATCTTGACCAGCGTCAACTCTTTCGCCTCATCTCCCTCCTCATACGAATCCAATCGAAATCGATGGCTTATGAAAAAGAGAGGAGAAAATAGAAAGAACCCTGAATAAACAACAACAATTACTTGTGTGTGCTTAGAAAAAATGCAAAACGGTTCGTATAGTTCGATAGAACGAAAAAACCTGTAATTGGCTTACAACTTTCAAGTGGGTGCGGTGGCGTAGCGCGTAGTGCACTAGCTCCTCACACGCTAGGTCGCTTGTTGAAGCCCAGCTCGGGCAAAAGTTCTTCAAAAAAAAAAAAAAAATTAAATTGAACATAAAGCGATTAAGCACCACTAAAGGAGTCTGATGATCGGGTTGATCCCCGTGAAATAGCTATAACTCCAGCCTATGAACTTGGTGGTAGCCCACACAAGTTGTTGTTGTTTCATTCTAAATTCTCAATGTCCGGTTAGTTACACGGAACCAATGTCCGGTTAGTTACACGGAACCAATGCCCGGTTAGTTACACGGAACCAATGTCCGGTTAGTTACACGGAACCAATGTCCGGTTAGTTACGCGCAACTTAAGATTCTTGTCAGAATCTAAAAAAAAATTAAATAAAGAAGACAGTTTCCAATTTAGTGATATGAAAAATATAACTTTATTACTCGGCTGACAACGAAGAACTGATTTTATTGTCTATCTTTTTAATACAAAATGTAATCTCATATAACAATGCAGTTTCAGGCAATTTACTTTCTCACCATTTTCGTTTGCAATCCATGCATTTTCTTGAGCTTGTGCAAAAATGTAATTTAAGTAGTTTAATAAGAGATAAAAGAATTTACACTTATGGATTCTACTTTAGGTTGAGCAAATGCAAATAATGTAATTCAAGCAGTTTAATAAAAGGTAAAAGGAATTTGCATGTATGGATTTTACTTTAGGTTATAATGTAATTTAAGTAGTAAATTTAATATAAAACAAAAGAATTTGCAATTATGCAATTTGTTTGTTGGTTTCATAACTCCTCTCCTTTTGGTGAAGCGACTGCCAAAGGACGTTTGTCCTTGAAGGAGCGATTGGTTTGTTGGTTTGTGGTTTTGGTTCTTCGTTGGTTTCTACATCTGTGTTGATAATTTTTGGTGCTTGGTGTTTTTGTTTGTAGAAGTAAATAGCGGTAGCCGTCAGTACAAGGAGTAGCATCATTGATATTATGATATAAATGTTGTAAGTGGATTTGGTGGTCAAGTGTGTTATTTCCTCTCTATTCTGCAGTTGTTCTGATAGTAAGTTTTCCAGTGTTAGGTTGTATGTTGTTACCGTGGGTTTTATTTCTCTACGTGTTGTAGGATGAATCACAATTTGGTCAAAAAAGTTGTTTACTCTGGAATCATAGATAATGTTATTTATTGTTATGGTACAATCTGAAAAATGAATAAGAGCTGTTCCGTAAACTATATAATTTTGGATGCTGCATGTTGTGTTCAATGTGACATTGTGGGCAATGATGAGAAGTATGTAGTTTGGCTCAGGCTGGAGTGTAGAAGTGATATCTGAGTTGTTTGTAATTTTACAGCTAGCTGGTATATTTTTGATGATTTGTGGTACGCAATTCGGGTAATCCGTCTGGTAACTATTTTGACTTTTACAGTAGAAGGTTCCTTCTAGTTGACTGCATTCTTTGTTGTAGTATTGTGCCTCAAGTTCGTTAAGAGCGATATATGGGTAGGTGGAGATAGTAAGAGTTTTGTTAATGGGTATAGGAATTAGATGGAAAAAGGAAAATAGATTGTTAGAAATAACTGGTATACCAATGCTAAATATAATATTTGTGTTGTTGTAGTAAGCTTTTAAATTTAAAAATTCGTATATCTGTTCATCCGATGTTAGATGAACGAGTTGATTTTCAAAGAAGTACCTTATTTCTCTTAGTTCAGATTTACTAAGTATTTGTTTGGATATAATATTTAGACGGGCTAAAGTAATAGCTTCCGCAATATCATTTAAGTGATTTTGGAGTAGGTCAATGTTAAAGTTTATTCTGTTAATATATTGGAGTTGAATGAGAGCTGCTTGTGCTGTTGTGATTGAGTTATTTAAATTTTTCTGTTGGAGACTTAAAAATGTTTTGATCAAATTTTGTTGCTTATTGACATGACGAGTGATATTTTCAAATCTTTCTATCATCCTTTGATTAATGCCTATTTGTTTGTTAGATTCGGCTTTAAGAATATCTTGATTAAATTCTATCGCTTCTAGTTCTTGATTTAGTTGTAATGCATCGTTGGCGTCCATATTTCCCGTAATAGTTCTTATAAGTGTACCCAAACCATTGATTATACCTCGTTTATGTCGGTGGAGGGGAAAAAGAGTTTCTAGTTTGAGTTCTAACTCATTTAGTTTTATTTCTGTTATGTCTATTGATTCATTATTTAGGTCCTGTTTGTTAAGGATTGTTATTGACTTTTTAATTTAGTAAGTTAACTATGTGTACATAATTTTTTTCAGTTTCAATAACTCTGGCTGTTCCCAGTCTGAGTGGCAAGAGTCCATAGCTATCAGTTAAATTATGGATCTCCAGGCGGTGTGCTTGTGCACCCATTAAGAGGATTGTTGTCCATATCCTGAAATATACGTTTATTTTTAATACGGCTTTTATGCAATTTCTTATTGTCATTAGTGATGACTGTCAATCTATTGTTAGTTTGGACTGTTTGTTTTTTGAATCGAGGAGTAATCTTATTTCTTCTAATTCTTTTCGATATATATTTTCTCCTACCTCAAGATGTTTAGGGTCTTCTCTATTTTTGTTTATTTTCTTAATGTTTTTGTATCTTTTATCTTTTAGTAGTTTCTTGATGGACTCGAAAAGTTCTTTTTTAAAGGCATTGAGTTTTTGTAGGTAATCGTGCTTGTCACTGTATGACAGGGTTTGATTGAAGTCGTATGTTCGACCGTAGAAGAGCTCGTATGGTGTGTAGTTCGTCGAAGAGTGAATAGCATTATTGTAGGTAACAATGGTTTCGAAAAGTATATCTTCATGATCTTTGTCTTTATGCTTTTCTTTAATAATTCTATAAATCTCAGTTAGTGTTGAGTGCATCCTTTCTACAGGAGCATTGCTTGTGGTTTGTTGGAAAGATGTAACATGAGCTTCTATATTGAATTGCTTGCAGAAATCTTGAAAAATATTTGATGTAAATTCCAATCCTTGATCACATACAATTTTCCTTGGTATGCCGTGAAGGCTTATAAAATGTTGAATTTGTTTAACTATGTTCACGCTATTTCGGGTTGGTAAGGTATAAGCTGCACCAAATTTGGAAAATTTATCTATGAGAGTGAGGACACTTTTATTGTTAATGGTATATACGTCTGTGTGTACTATATCAAGCGGCTTTAGGGGAATTTCTGTTTTTCCAAAGGTTATTATGGGAGGTCGTCTTTCATATTTTTGTGTCTGACAAGTGGTGCAATTATTAATTGTCCTCGTTATTTTGTCCTTCATATAAGGAAAATAATAATCTCGTTGTAGGTGTTGATATGTCTCCGAAATACCCCTATGATTGGATTTCACATGGTAGTCAGAAATTATTCGGTCTTGTTCATCACTTTCAGTGATGTCAAGCAAAAGCTTTTTACATCTTAATAAGCGGAAGGTTTTGTTTCTAGCAAAATATTTTGAATAAACCTGTTGTAGATATCAACTTGAATGTTTCATCATCTGCCATTACTGCAACGAGTTTATTTGTAGGAAAGTATTCTTTAATAAATGAAATAATATCGTTTTCTGAAAATGATTCTCGTTTAAAAATTCGTCTTAGTTTATTTCTAAAGATAACTTTTAATAGATTTTGAGGTTGATTATCTGATGATTTTTGTAATATTACTTGAAAACTAAATTCATTAAGGGCCTTTTCTGCTAAAGGTATGCCATCGTCAAGATTTTCTTCAGCTGAATGTATCGTGGCTGTTGAATCGTTAAGGTTCAATTCTATTTTATCAGGTAGTTTGATGCGACTGAGTGCATCGGCATTGGAATTTAAAATTCCTTTTTTATATATGACCTCATAATCATATTCTTCTAACTTCAGTCTCCAACGCACAAGTTTGGAGTGTGGATCTTTTAAGCTCATGAGCCACTGAAGAGGTTTGTGATCCGTGACGATTTTAAATTTATTACCGAAAAGGTACGGCCGGAAATAATTTGTCGACCAGACAATAGCAAGTAATTCCTTTTCTATCGTCGAATAGTTTAGTTCTGACGTCGTTAGGGTCCTACTCGCAAAGCAGATTGGCTTATCGCTTCCAACGGGTCCTTGAGATAAGACGGCACCCAGCGCAATATTGCTGGCATCTGTAGTTAGCACGAATGGCTTAGAAAAATCTGGGTATTGCAAGAGGGGGTCATTTGATAAAATATCTTTACATAGTTCGAAGGTTTTTCTATATTCGTCATCAAGAACTATCTCTGCACCTTTTTTAAGACATTTAGTTAATGGTTTGGTTAGCTTGGCGAAATCGCGAATAAATTTCTGATAGTAACCCATTAATCCAAGAAAGGATTTAATTTCTGTTGTTGTTTTTGGTATTGGGAACTCTCTTATAGCTCTAATTTTGTCGGGGTTTGGTTTTACGTCGTCCCTTGTGATTACGTGTCCAAGGAAAGCTGTTTCTTTGCGTAAAAACTCGGATTTACTCAACTGTATTTTAAGGTTTGCTTTCCTTAATTTTTCGAATATTTTTTGTAGGCTCTCTATGTGTTCTTGAAGTGATGTAGAATAAACGACTATGTCGTCTAAATAAACGAGACAAGTTTTTCCGATAACCTCTCTGAGGACGTTATCCATTACTCGTTGGAACGTGGATGGGGCATTTTTCAGCCCAAAAGGCATTCTTACGAACTCATAGTTACCACTTTCGACCGTAAAAGCCGTTTTTTGAATATCGCGGGTATCCATTTCGATTTGGTGGAAGCCACTAGGCAAGTCGAGAGTCGTAAAATAATGACATTTGCCTAATTTGTCTAAGATTTCGTTAATGTTGGGTAGAGGGTATTTGTCATCTATCGTTTTGTCGTTAAGACGGCGGTAATCAATGACTACCCTCCATTTTTGTTTACCTGTGGAATCTAATTTTTTGGGTACAACCCAAACTGGGGAACTCCATGGAGAGAAACTTGGTCTAATAATACCTTGATTTAACATATCTGATATCTGGTTTTGAACCTCTATTTTATGAATATATGGATACCTGTAGGTCTTGGTATAGATTGGTATATCGTCTGGTTTTAATTTGATGTTTTATTATATTTGAAAATGTTAAGTGGTCTCCTTCGTTATAGAAGATATCAGAGTAATTCCGACAAAGCTTCGAAATGGATTTTTTTTCTTCGGAATTTAAATGTTCTGATCGAATTTCAGAGGAAATATCACTACAATTTTGTATGTCTTGGTCTTTAACTTGAATCTCCAAATTATTTAATTCTCTCATTTCAAATTTTGAAAGAGATTGTACTTTCAGTGGGTGTTGTAAGAAAAGGATCTGATCTTTTGATGTATTATTTTGAACTTCGATTTCGGAGTGCCAATTTTCTGCGGAATAAATACCTTCAAAAATTTCTATATTGGGTTCAACTATCGTTTTAGGGACGAGGATGTCACCGGTTTGAATATCTATAGGAAGTTTTACGATTTCGCTGGAATTTGCTGGTATTCTAAAATTCTGTGACATAAAATTGGGCTTAAATAAGAGAGGGATATGTGTATTTGCTGTTATTAATGTTTTATCAGGTAAATCAATGCTAGCTTTAAGGGTGTTAAGAGCATCAAGTCCTACAAAAATTTTAAAGTTTTACCGAAAGGCGAGGAAATATTTATATATGGGAGGAATTGACCGTGTTTGTTAATGTCTAAGTAAATGGGGGTCTTGGAGCTAAAGAATGAAAATTTATTTCGTCTTCATACTCAGAATTATCATTGAAAGGATATTCATTTGGACTGTCGTAGTAGTTGTCCAATTGTGGATAGTAGTTCTGGAGAGAACTGGGTTCTATGGGTTCTTGTGGGACATAGTTAATTTGATTATCTAGGGTTTCTATTTTGTTGTTTATTTCAGATGTGTCTAGCTCGTCAATGTTATGAATTTGAGCACTTTGTCTGAACGTATTATTTTGTCCAGAGGGTGGTTTTTTTTACTAAATATTGAGCGGAAAGTGTATCCATCGGTTCTGGTTTAGAAACAGGTGGCTTTGTTTGGGTATTTAGTCCTGGAATATAAGGTTGTTGTTGGAAGAATGGTTGTTTCTGATAATTAACTTGTTGGTAGGGTACATATTGCTGTGGTCTCTGGTAGTTGATTTGTTGTTGAGGTCTATATAGTTGTTGGGAAGGAGGTGGTCTTAAGGTTAATTGACCAGGTTTTATGTTTTGGGATGAATGAATGGGACCAAAATGCGGTTGTCTAAATGGTAGCCCTTTTATTTGGGAGTTAGGATTTATCAATGGTTTTGGTAAAGGTTTATTTTCGTATCGAATATAAGATGTATTTTGCTCTTTAATGCAGAAAGAAAATGCTTCAGCTAATGATTTAGGTTTCATTGATCTAATCGTAGAACCTAAAGGTTCTCTTAATCCAGTTAAAAAAATATTAAGGCACATTTCAACATAGAGATCACTTTTTGATTTAATGATGTTAGCATCTTTGTTGTGAATTTGAATGTGATTTTTTATTGTGGAAAAAATTTCTACGACCTCACTATAAAATTGTTCGGTTGTCTTACTACCTTGACGAAGATTATGTAGGTCTTTAATTAACGATGTCTCATTACGTTTATCCGCGTAATGGAGTATAAGGTTCTCTTTTATTTTTGACCATTCTAGTGGTGTCCCGTACATATTAAGGACCTCATTAGCTGGCCCATCTATTTTGTTTCTGATAGCTCTGAGCAATAGTTTCCCATAGGTTACGTCAGGAACTAACGTTACCAGCAAAAGAATTTCTTCGACATTGGTCAAGAATTCGTAAAGAAGCCGTGGATTGCCGTCAAATCGTGGAAGGTCTTTGATGGCATCCGGTATTCTCAATGAATTGAATAATTCATTAACAGAAATAGTTGTTGCGTTAGTTTGGGTTGTTTGCTCAGTCATATTTGATTCAATTGCTAAATTATTACTAATCGAAAGATTCTCTATTTCACTCGTAATATCAATTTCACTGATGGTTTCTAATTCACTTGGGACAAAATTTAACTTTACCTTTTCCAAATCACTGTTATTTTGAGTGCTTTTATTTAATAAATCTATTCTATCATAAGGTCTGGGTCTTAATCTATGTATATATTTATTTGGCATTAGTTATAAGTTATAGTAGAGATTAGGAGGAATGAAAGGAAAATAAAAGGAAAACAACGAACTTGACTTACAATAGTTCCATTTGTTCGATGAACTCGGTATTCTGCCGGATTTTTTTTTATGGTGGGGTTTTATTCAATAAACTCGGTATTCTGCCGTATTATTTCTATGGTGAGTTTCTCTGTTGCCGACACGTAGGTTTCCCAGAACCAAAGAGTTGTAACTCAGCCAAACTTATTGTTCGTGTTCTTTACGCTATTTTATTTAATTATGGTATCTTCGTCACTTTATATCAATAAGCCGTTGATATTGAATTGTTTATTCGAACCGATATTTAAAAACATTCACGACGTTTATCAATTATATACGCCACTATTATCAGTTAACCGCTGATATTGAATTGTTTTTTTTTAACACCGATCTTTGAAACATTCACGACGTTCAAGATACAAACTGGATTTTTGCAATCCTACCGACTGCGCCACTTAAGATTCTTGTCAGAATCTAAAAAAAATTAAATAAAGAAGACAGTTTCCAATTTAGTGATATGAAAAATATAACTTTATTACTCGGCTGACAACGAAGAACTGATTTTATTGTCTATCTTTTTAATACAAAATGTAATCTCATATAACAATGCAGTTTCAGGCAATTTACTTTCTCACCATTTTCGTTTGCAATCCATGCATTTTCTTGAGCTTGTGCAAAAATGTAATTTAAGTAGTTTAATAAAAGATAAAAGAATTTACATTTATGGATTCTACTTTAGGTTGAGCAAATGCAAATAATGTAATTCAAGCAGTTTAATAAAAGGTAAAAGGAATTTGCATGTATGGATTTTACTTTAGGTTATAATGTAATTTAAGTAGTAAATTTAATATAAAACAAAAGAATTTGCAATTATGCAATTTGTTTGTTGGTTTCATAACTCGCACAAGTGTACGGCTACAAGAAAGGTATTTAATCGTTACGAATTTAGGAATATAGGAACGGTAAGGAAAAACGGACAGGAGGAATGTTCTCCTGAACTCGTGAAAGCACAGCTTCAAAATATTAGGAATCTCTCTGTACACTGCGTACCCCTGGTTTTCCGGTAGTGGAGAAAAGTCATTTGCTCTAAATAGTATTCCTATATATCACCATCGAGATTTTCCTCCAATTCCAATGTGCTAAATCACTTTCCTTTATGGAATATATCCACAATGACTGGGTGTGAATTATAAATACAAAATACAAATTCACATATAATACGCTATTGGTTTGTGTATACATAGTCATGTGACCTCAAAAACTTTATTAAACTGGAGTGTGATAGCCACTACAGGGGTGCGGGTTGGGGAATGCCTTCGTCACTGTGGCTATGAACGACTGTGTTTATATTAAATAATAGCGGTGGGAAAAGAAAAAGCCGTTTGTGGCTATGAACGACTGTGTTCATAATAAATGATAGCGGTGGAGGGAAAAGAAAAAGGTGACTTCGTCACACCACATGGGAATTTATTCCACTTTGAAGTGAAGTAAATGCCCACCCAGAGTGGGAATTTGTTTAACCTAAAATTTTCTAGATTTTTTCCCACACAATTTATCTAATTTAAGGAACAAAAATACTATATTTTATTTATTTTATTAAATAATTAGTTTTTGAATAAATCAATAACAATAACAAAAAAAAACAAGTGTATCAATTTAAATCTTAAAACTAAATTATTTTGAAGCAAAGATTTCTAACACTAAGTAATTAAGCGTTTTGCTCTTAGATCAATTTTTACCAAAATACTGACAGTGAACTCTGAACAATTGTTTTACAATATGGACATAACATTGAAGAGCGCGAAATATTAAAGTTAAAAGGTTTCGAGAGCAATATTTAAATTGTTTTGAGAACAATATTAAATTTGTTTGAGCATAGCTAAGGTAAGAATATTCTACATTAGCTATGCTCAAAAAATTTTAATATTGTTCTCAAATCAATTTAAATATTGCTCTCGAAACTTTTAACTGGTTATATTTCCGTTAAGGTTATGACTTATAGATTTTGATATTAAGTACCTATTTCAAAATTGATTTGAGAGCAATATTAAAATTTGTTGAGCATAAGGTAAGAATATTTTCAACTTCACTTTAAAAAGTGTAGCATTTTCTCACCGAAAAGCTAAATAAATTCCCACTCTGGGTGGGCATTTACTTCACTTCAAAAAGTGGAGCACATTCCCACTAAAAGTGTAATAAATTCCCATGTGGAGCAGATTCCCGTGGAATAAATTCCCTGCACCAAAATTTACATATAAATTCATAAAGTCTTATATATGGAATTGAGTTTTTCACAAGTCATAAAAGGCAGGAACCGTTTATGAGTTAGAATGCCGAAACCAAAAACCACCCCGTAGGACTTCCTAAAAATAAATTAATTTAGGATTTTGTGTTGCTGGGATATACTGTGTACCAACCGATAAAGACATACAGATATACAATAATTGTCGGAGCCACATTTCTCGACTTCCCTAACATCTTAATGTCATGTTTTTTTACGAATACATGTCTTGGATGTGAAAAGGGTATGCCACATCTCACAAAGCATTCCTATTCGTTGCCTATATTATATCCGTATGGACCTACATATGGCTGTTTCATCCACCCCCCTCCCAGCCAAAAATATTGAGCCAATAAATTTTGATTGCACGCGCGCGCGCACCGCTTTCGGAACAGACAACACAGCGTAACTCGTTACAACAAGACCGGAGTGGTATAAAGGTGGCGGCAGCGGTGCGGTGGTGGCGTCGCGGCAGCATTTAGCCAGCGGCACAACAGCAACCCAGACATCGCCTAGGCTGGTGCGGTTATGGACTTATATGGTTCCATACAATATGATGACAAAGCAAAATCAGATTCTGTGTGGTCTAGAGAGTAGAATGATTGTCCGCAATATGACGGATTTTTCGGTTTGCCTGGCAGTTGGCTAATTTATTGCTTGTGTTTTCGCGTCTTTTAAAGTGACTTGACTTGTTATTGTACTGTTCGTTGTTCTTATTCTTCTTAAGTTTTCTTGTTCTTTAATCTCCAAAGCGACTATGTGGTTTAGGTTTATAAACAGCAGCACCATCCGTGAAAGAACTTGAGCACACTTAAAAGAGGTTTAACTGGTGGATTAAGTTTGCTTTATGACTGTGGGAGGTGGGACATTAAAATCTCTCCTCTTCTTCTGAACATAAAAATCATAACGAAAGAATTCAATATAGGTAGACCACAAAAAAGTTAAAAAGTGGGTACTTACTGTTATTGGCATTTTCTTGTAGGAAGTCCTTCACCAGCGTCTTGAACCTGAAATTTAAACAGAAAGCAATTTGTTTTGTTAAAGACGACGATATCTATTTTAGTTTTGTATGGTTGGGGTAGGGTAAATACAAATTCTAATGAGAAAGTAAGCAAGTTCAAGAAGAAAGAGTTAGGCGGCTTGGTTAATTATTGTTAAAGAAACAACAAAAAACCTACATTTTTAATTAGTTTAAAAGATGTTCATATATGCATATAAAATGTTGTTACTAATATCTACCAGTTATATGAAAACATTTTATTTAGTAGTTATTTAAGGTAAAATTGGCTTATAAGGTTTGTAGCGTTTTTAGATATGTAATGTTCACAAAAAAGGCTAAAACAATTTCGATACGATAAAATATTTTTGTAAAGTATCACACTTTCAAACTCTGAAAAATATTGTTACATCTCACCGTATTCCGAATCAATGATTATTGATTTTTAAATATTAAAGCGTTGTATAATAATTATACTAGTTTAAATGCACACGCTTCGCAGGGTGCTAAATAACGGTGCCGTGAATTAACGCCATAATCCACTGATGGCATTTATTCTCATTCAAATGAGAATTTAAGTCATATGGTGTTAGTTTGTTTTGAAAAGTGGCCTTAGTTCTCAATTGAATGCGAATGAAATTTGCAAAGATCCCCTCTATGGATCTTTCTTTAATTAGATGACTTTACTTCTAAATTCCCTACGTCGAGACTCCAACTCAAAACGTTAGCGGTTACACTGTCGTTTGCCTCTATAAGCGCGAACGCTATATAATAGAGTGAGCTGAGTAAGGATAGGTTATTCCAATCTGAGCGAGTTGCTCTTTAAAATGGAACAATCTATTTATTGAAGAACTAGTAGAAGAAAGTCTTTAGATCGAGCGAGTTGCTCGTAGAAGTAAAAACAAACTGGTTGACGGTTCAAGAAAGACAACATTTATTTTGGATTTTCATCCCTCTTTTATTTTGTATAAAAGATTTGGCTTCAATTTACATTCAATTTTTGTTTCAATTTCAACGGCCTTCGATAATTGAACTCCAATCGCTTCGCACCTTGCCCTATCATATCGCCATATCAGCATTATAATTTACTGCCAAAATATTCAAATGTATCTCATATAATTTTGTCAACGAGGGCCATGCAGTAACATGAACCCTTAATATTTTCGTTCGTTGTTTGTCGCTTGCATTCGGTCATTCGCTTCATAGTATGGCATGCACATGAAAGTATCTCATGTATCGACGGCAATGCACTTGAAGAATATTTTATGTATGCTTATCTTATTGTATGAATGGGCGACGTATTTTTATGGATATAAATGAGATGGTTTAGGTTGCTATGACGTAGCAAGGCAAATGGAGATATGGCGCCAGGCGTTTGCTGTGAGGTTTCAATTATCGAAGCTCGGGACGATAAATGATCACTGGTGCGATCCCTTCACACCACCCTTCTGGGGGGAAAAAGATGAAATCTGGTAGCACGAGGTTTCCTCTTTTTTTGTGTCATTGTACGTTTTTGGGATAATTTGATATGAAATTTTGTTATTGTTCTTGTTGAATGGAATAACATTGTTCGGGTTTTACAATAATTTTTTTTCTTTTTTTTGGTAGCGAGATTAAAGATTTTAATTACATGATGATTAGTTTTTTTTTTTATTTTATACATACCTAGTTTCATTTTTCTAAATCTTACAGTTGAAAACGTTTTTTTCTTTTTTGTTTTTTTTTTTTATTTCTACGCTACATGAAGTTATTAACATTTAATTCTATTTGGTTTTAGACTACAGTTTTTTTTTTTTTTTTTTTTTTTTTTTTGTTACTTTACAATTTCTTATTTTACTTAACGTTTCCATGTTATTATTTTCTATTTAGACTTTATTTTAGTCTTGCTAATTTCAATTTTACTTTAACTTTCTATGTTCCTTTTTTTATATTTACAATTTTTTTTTTTATTTTTTTTTTATTTCTACATTATTTAAACTTTCTTTAAAATATTTAATTTTTAATTTTTTTTTTTCTAACAGCACATCTCTTGTATCTCTATGAGCAATTTGTAGTTTCTCTCGTAGTTCAATTACATAATCTTCATAATTGTATCTGGGGTCCACTTGATTTGTCAAATTTGAAGGTAATGTACATTGTCGCCCGAATACCAATTCAAATGGTGAATGCCCTGTTTCTGTATGTACTGCGGTGTTATAGGAAAACACATAGTATGGAACCATGTACACCAGTCTGTGTGTTTTTCAGATACGTAACTTCTAAGGTATGCTCCTAGGACTTTATGAGAGTTTTCTAATGCTCCTATGGTTTCGTGATGGTAAGCTGTAGATTGCATTTGCTCAATTTTTAGTAGTTCGCACATATCCTTAAAAACTTTGTTGATAAATTCTGTGCCTTGATCAGAGGCTATTATCTTTGGAACTCCATATCTAAGAATAAAACATTGTTTTCAATTGGGATTGCTTCAGTGAATTTCGTAAGTTCATCTTGTAATGTAAGTATGTACCTGTATCCATTAACTGATTCGTCCAAGGGACCTACTAAGTCCGAATAAATTGTATCAAAGCTTGATTCAGCAGTTGACGTTATTTCCATAGGCTGTTTTTTGGGTGATATATATTTGTTTTTCTGACAAATTGGGCAATGTTTTACATAAGTAGCTATGTCATTTTGCATTCCAGTCCAGAAATATTTTTGTTTAATCGTTTTAAGCATGCGGTTTATTCCTGCATGTCCACTTGTTGGTAATACGTGGTAATCATTAAGCGATATTTTCTTTTTGTGAGGATCGGTAATTTCTATATATTTATTTATGAGGTGCACCTTTATATTACTTTTTTTAAACATATCTCCTAAGATTTTTTGTAACTCATGAATCTTATATTCTCGACGGCCGTCTGTGAGTTTTTTAATTTCTTCTTTTGTAATATATAATTTATTTATTTATAGTAGTCCGCAGAATTTATGCACGTCCCTCGACAACAAATCGCAAAATGATGTCGATCGGGCGGTAGTGCTTTCCTTGGACTTTCTTCGGAGTATACAATTCATCTCTGGGATGTATGCCAACACTCTGGTCCCAAGATTATATTTATATTTTAACGATATTCGTCGTCCTTGAAACTATTACATATTTTTAGCTCAATTATTTTATGCCAATGTTCTGGTGGTTTAAGCAATTCAGTGATAATACGATTATTTTCTTCTGTTTTTTCGTTTTCTTGAACCAATTTTTCTGTCTATGATTGTGACCTTGTGACTACGCATATTTGGAGTTGTTTAAGGTTGTCTGAATCTAACTTTATTCTACTTAAGGCATCAGCTGCGCAATTATTTTTTCCGGGTGTGTTTTCAACAGAGAAGTTATATTCTTCTAGTAGTAACCTGAATTTGGTCAGTCTACTAGAAGGTTCTTTTTAAGAAAAAAGGTATACTAGGGGTCTATGATCAGTTATTATTTTAAATTTTCTGACAAAGAGATATGGTCGAAAATGCTTTACTGCCCATACTATAGCTAGCAACTCTTTTTCAATGGTGCTATAATTCTTTTCGGCATTATTTAGAGTCTTGCTAGCATAAGCTATAGGTTTTTCATCGAAATTTGAAAGTACAGCGCCTAAAGCAAGACCTGAGGCGTCTGTACGTAGTACGAATTCTTCTTCGAAATTTGGGAACTGTATAATTTGGGGACTAGTAAGGATTGTTTTTAAAAGTTGAACAGATTTTTCACAGTTTTGATCAAAATTTAAATCTACGTGCTTTCTAAGTAATCTATTGAGAGGTATGGCTATTGTAGCAAAGTTTGGTATAAACTTGCGATAATAATTTGCGAATGCTACGAATCTTCTTACTTCGTCAGCGTTCGTGGGGGTGGGATAATTATGCATAGCAGCTGATTTTTCAGGGTCTGGGTGTATTCCTTGGTTGGAAATTACATGTCCTAGATACAGAACTTCTTTTTTTAGAAAAGCACATTTACCAGGGTGAATCTTTAGATTAACTTCCCTAAGTCGATTAAACACATCGATCAAATTCTTGTTGTGATCGGTTAGGCTTTTGCCGAAAACTTTTAAATCATAAAGGTAGACAAAGCAACGTGATTAAGTCAGTCCAGCCATAGCTATGGACATCATTCTCGAAAATTTGCTGGGAGAGATATTAAGTCCCATCGGAAGTCGTTTTAGTTGAAAATGTCTGTCTTCCGTTGAAAATGCTGTCATAGGTCTACTTTTCGTTTCAAGTTCCCTTTGGTAATAACCTTTTGGCTTAAATCAATACACGAAAAATACATAGCTCCTCCTACCATGTTGCAGATGTCACTTATATTGGTCAATGGGAATTTGTCTTCCTCTATTCTTTCATTGACGTTTCGGTAATCTATTACCATGCGGAACTTGTAAAGGCCAGTAGTAGGACCTTTTTTCTTTGGTACAATTGGGATTGGAGAGTTCCACGCAGAGACAGATGGTTCTTTTATACCGTCTTTAATCATTTTGTCTATTTCTGTCTTTATGTCTTGCTTTTGTGTATGCGGAAGTCGGTAAGGTTTGGTATATTTGGGTGTAGCTCCTTCTTTTAGTGTTATTTTCGCTTGTCCTATATGACTATGTAAGCTTATCACTTTCTAGGTGGAAAATATCGTGATATTTAGTGACTATTGCCTTAATTTCGGTTTTTTCTTCGTTATTTAGGGTTTCGAAATTTATTTCAGTAAATATTTTTTTAACTCTGGTAGGTGATACTGTAGTTTTCAATTTGTCTGGTGAGACAATATCATATTCTGAGGCGGGTAGTGATTGCGGTTCCACCCATTTAAGGTTTACGCATGTTTCGCGGGTGTTTAAAATTTTAATTGCATTTTTCCTTCTTTGGCCTGTGATATGGATCCGGCCATGTAGACACCTTTACACAACTCTTGCGGATGGAATATTCTAGGGTCAGTATGTTGTGTATCTAACCAGAAGGTACTACATGAAATTCATAAGAAATGTCGTTACGTCCGAAGTGCAACGTGTTAATACATGTGCCTTTGGATTTTAGGTCTCCAGATATACCTATGATGGTGGTGATGTTTTTCTTGTCTATTGAAGTGTTTCCCTTGATTGCAGAGCTTTTGACTATGCGGATCGGTAATTTGTACTAGGTCGGTTATTTTGGGAGCCTGTTCTGTATTGGTTTTGTACATTATATTGTATAGGTGAGGAACCCAATCTATAATTATTATTTGGGTTGGTTTGGTAGTTCTGGTAACCTGATTGGTAAGTATCATTATTAGGCTGGTTGTTTCTTATGTCCCGACCTCTAGAGTTTGATCCTCTGGAGTGGTGTCCCCTGAAATTCGGTCGCCCTGATTGACGTTGTTCGAAATATTTTAGAGTCGCTGGTTGGGTTGACCCTTAATCTACAGTGAAACTTCCATTAACGGACACTTCCCTTGGACGGACACTTCTCTTAGGCGGACACTTTTTTTTGAACGGAATTTGCTCCATATAAGTTACATATAAAACTGTTTCTCTTGGACGGACACTCTCTTAGACGGACACGGACAGCGAAAACAAGCAAATTTGAAAAATTTGTTTCTCTTGGCCGGACAGAAAGAGTGAGAAATGTTTGTAACGGGATCCATTTCCAAATAGAAACTACATTTAAGGGATGTTTTGCATACATACCTTGATAATAACAAGTTAATATGAATGTATTGGTGAGAACCAGCTGTATTAAACGAATAAGAACAACAAAACACAATGCGTTTGCGTGATTTATTGTTTTTTCTTCATTCGTTTGGTGCAACCGGCTTCGGTCAGTTATGTGAAAATTGTCTTGCTAGTTTTTGTTTTGTTTTATTAAAAAGGTTTGTATTTTCTTTATTGCGGTTTTGTTTGTTTAATTTGCATACAAAAACCATTTTTTATAGGATGCCACCAAAAAGAAAAACATTAAGCCTGAAAAAAAAGGTGAAGCATTGCAAATTCTAATTGATCTGCAAAATAGGTTCCAAAGTAGAGCTATGTTTGCAAAAACAAAACAAACTAATACGAGAGACTTTTTACTATAAACATAAAAATCAGAGTATTATTTTTTTTAAGTTTTTTTTACATTAGATTTTTTTATTTTCAGAGAAATTGAAGTTTTTATTTATGTATATTGAAAGAGAGAAAGAGATTTTTTGTTCTAAAAGAAATGAATTTTTTAAATGGTTTACGTTCCTTATATAAATAAATAATATATGTATATATATAAAATAAACGTTTTCTTTTAATTACAAATATCTTTTCACTAGACTTCTCTTGGGCGGACAAAAAATTTTGCACCGTGGGTGTCCGGCCAAGAGAAGTTTCACTGTATTTCAAGTAGATGCTTAGCAGCGTTTTTGAGAGTTGAATGTCGTGCGCTGTCTAGTACCAATCGAAGTTTATCGTTACCTCCCTTTTTAAGGAAGGCTAATCCTCTGCGATCGTTTGCTGTTGTCAGGGTGGCTATGGTATCTTCACCGTGGCACGCGACTTCAAGTTCCGTCATTTGGTTAACCAGAGTTTCTATTTCGGTTATAAACCTTCTGGTGGGTCGATAACCGTGTGTCGCTCGGCTTAGCTTTGACTGGATTTGTTCGACGGTGTCTTTTGGTCCGCATTTCTCGAGCAAACTTTTCTTTAGCTCAGTAAAGTCCTTGGGACTGGCATTTCCCAGTTCGGTTAATGCCTTTCCCTGAATTTTACATTTCAGGACAAACTTAATCAATGTACTTTTAGTCGTGGTTGTTAATGTATCGTAATAGTATTCAATGCTGTTTAGGAATGACAGAGTGGGCAGCTTTTGAACTGTACTGAAGCTGAATGCTTCACCACTCATCGTGTCGGTTTTAGATAATATTTGGGATTTTTGCTTTTCTTCTTCGTTCTCTTCGTTTTCCGGAGATACGCTTCTTATATTGCGATTTATGATGTCTTCGGACTCGTTTTTATATTTGTTAGCTTCGACGCTAACTCGTTTTAACGTTATCCGTTCTAATTCAGATATTTTGCTTTGGTCAACTTCGTCGAAGAGTTCAGAGAAAGCTCCAAAAAGACCACTAATTTGCTGAAGTTTTTCTTCGGCTTTGGTGGGAGTCCTCGTTCGCCTCCTGGCAAGATCGCCAGCATGGCCCTCGTTCGATTTGGTGCTTTTTTTAGGTTTGTATGGATTTGATTGAGTTTACCCAAGACTATTTCTATCTTGGCCAAACTCATTGGATTTTTGGTCTATAAACAAAATAAAATTTAAGGGAGAGAGGCCCGTTAGCAACAGTAAGCAAGTATTCCTTTTTTTTAAGAAATGTCGATAGGATTTTTTTTTTTTTATTTTATTTTTTTTTTTTTTTTTTATTTATTTACTAACATTTTAATACATTTTTCTTTACCTAATGGAGCTTGAATAATTTTTTTTAAATTTTGGAAGGTTGGCGGCGTTCAAAATCTGGGGACCAGTGTTAATTACTTCGGACTTACTTTCTTTGTCCCCAATGTCGGACTACACGGTCGGTGATTTTTGAGAAGAGGTTATGGAATTGGGCCTCTTCTTTACGTTTTGTTGTTTTTTTTTTTGGTTTTCCCTTAACGTTTTCCGGATCGTCCCGACTTCGTTTTGGTAGTTACGGAACTCTTCTGGGTTGGTTCCAGGGATATTGGCCAGGCGGTGCAACTCCCAGATTTTGGCTTTTAATGTGGCCGTTTACCCACCTCTTGTCGACGGAGTAGCAGGGGGAACTATTGTGGTAAGTACGGCTTCCCTATGTTTTATCCGCCGGTTGTGGTACTCTGAAATAGTTAGGCGTCTAGGACCCTGCGCTTCTTCTTGAGGACGGGTAGTCGTGGCGGACTTAATTCCCAATTTTTTAAGGATCCTCTCGGTCTCGGCGATGTAGCTGGCCGCTAAGTTCAAAGCTTCTTGTTGAGGTCCTGTCACGGTCGCCATGCGAAGATCCCCTCTATGGATCTTTCTTTAATTAGATGACTTTACTTCTAAATTCCCTACGTTGAGACTCCAACTCAAAACGTTTGCGGTAACGCTGTCGTTTGCCTCTATAATCGCGAACGCTATATAATATAGCGAGCTGAGTAAGGATAGGTTGTTCCAATCTGAGCGAGTTGCTCTTTAAAATGGAACAATCTATTTATTGAAGAACTAGTAGATGTAAGTCTTTAGATCGATCGAGTTGCTCGTAGAAGTAAAAACAAACTGGTTGACGGTTCAAGAAAGACAACATTTATTTTGGATTTTCATCCCTCTTTTATACAAACATTTGGCTTCAATTTCCATTCAATTTTTGTTTCAATTGCTACGGCCTTCGATAATTGAACTCCAATCACTTCGCACCTCGCCCTATCATATCGCCATATCAGCATTATAATTTACTGCCTAACATTCAAATGTATCTTCAATGTACACAATTCAAGTTGGCTCCGCTATTCTGGCCAGACAACACTCGAAGGAAGGTATACCGAGATCTTTGCTGAGTAAAACCATCATACCCAGCTTGACGATGAGCCTGCTCGTATACCGGATATTGAAGAGCATTCCGCCCATACTTTTGACTTGTTCCTTACTTCCCATCCTGATAGATATACTATTAAAGTAACTTCACCATTTGGCACTTCGGACCATTGTGTCATTTCAGCTAATTTCTCGATCTCCAAATATCCAGTTAAAGAAAAAATTCCCACTAGGACCGTTTGGCAATACGAGAAAGCCAACTCTGAATAATTTCTTTCGCAACTTTAACTGATCATTACGCTTCCTCGATAATGACATTGATGCCAGTGCTGAAATGATAACAGAAGTGATTTTTCTTGGAATGAGAACTTTTGTCCCTCATAGAACAAAATGTATTAAACCAAAAGAAAAGTCTTGGTTTACCGAAGAGTGGAAAGAAGCTATCAGGTTGAAAGAAGTAAGCTTCCGATCATATAAAGTCAACCCAACGGAGGAAAATCGGAAGAAACACAAACATCGTTGACGATAAAGCTATTGTCAGCTCTTCAGAGAAGGCGAATATGTTCGCAGCTCATTTTGCTGCAAGTTCTACGTTGCCTACAAGCAACAATGCCCCTGCTGTACTTGAGAACGTTAATTTTTCTATGGGACAGGTATTTTTCCGCACTCGTACAGTAGCAAGAGTTCTTCAAGATCTTGGTATACACAAATCCGCTGGCCCGGATGGTTTACCCCTATTCTTCTGAAGAGGTGTTCTTCTTCGCTGGCAAAACCACTGCGTAAGCTTTTCCATCGCTCCTATCGTTCAGGAATCTTTCCTAGTAGATGAAAAACAGCATTTGTCCAGCCCGTCCCAAAAAAAAAGGTGACTCCTCCTCCTCCTACCGACCAAATGCACTTACGTCCCTTCTTTCCAAGGTCATGGAAACGTTGATAAATCGTCAGCTCAAGAAATATCTCGAAGATCGGGAGCTTTGAAATGACCGGCAACACGGCTTTCGCAGCAATCACTGGTGATTTGATGGCATATCTCACCGAACAGTGGAACAAATCTGTGCATCGCTTTGGCGAAAGCGAGATTATTGCTCTTGATATTTCAAAGGCATTTGATAGAGTTTGGCATGAAGCTCTTTTATCGAAAATGCGTGCATTTGGTATCGATGATACTCTTATTCGTTGGATTAGAAGCTATCTTCTGGACCGTTCAATACAAGTTGTATTAGACGGTTTGAAGTCTGATCTCCGCAAAATAAATGCTGGTGTGCCCCAGGGCTCCGTTCTGTCTCCGACTTTCTTTCTCATTTTTATAAATGATCTCTTGTCTGTGACTTCTAATCCATTAAATTGTTTTGCTGACGACTCAATCCTCAGCTTTTCATATACGCTTGATAATTCACGGCCTTCGCCTTCGGACGTGTTATTACAACGAAATCGTATGATAAGCTCGTTAAACTCCGATTTAAACAGCATTGTGAATTGGGGTACAAGAAATCGTGTGGAGTTTTATGCGTATGCCATTATCCATGAAAATTTTTGCTCCACCTGCTCGACAGAGTTAAGAAAAAGTTGATTAAAATTGATAGGAGAGAGAAACATTATGGAAACATTTCCGTCACTCGAACATAGTCGAAATGTCTCATGTCTTTCCTTATATTACGGGGGCTCACTCGAGGTAGCCAGCTGCGTTCCACCCCTTAAACATTTCCCCCGTAATACTCGTCTTGATAGCTCATCAGTTTACACTTGAGCCCAATTTCGGACGTACCGTGAAATATAGAGATTCTTTCTTTAGCCGTACAACACGAATGTGGAATGGATTGCCTGGCACAATTTTTCCTTGTCATTTTGATCTTCAAACATTCAAGATCAATGTTCATCGACACCTCCTTTCCCTTCCTTCCTAACTTTCTATCGCTCGCACTGTGACTTATCATTAAAAGGGCTATAACAAACCACTTGAGCGCGTATGCATTTTAAAAAAATATATATATATATATAATTTTGTCAACGAGGGCCATGCAGTAACATGAACCCATAAAATGTTCGTTCATTGTTTGTCGCTTGCATTCGGTCATTCGCTTCATAGTATGGCATGCACATGAAAGTATCTCATGTATCGACGGCAATGCACTTGAAGAATATTTGATGAATGCTTATCTTATTGTATGAATGGGCCACGTAATTCTATGGATACAAATGAAATGGTTTAGGTTGCTATGACGTAGCAAGGCAAAGGGAGATATGGCGCCAGGCGTGTGCTGTGAGGTTTTCAATTATCGAAGCTCGGGACGATAAATGATCACTGGTGCGATCACTTCACAAATTCACTCGGAGCAATCTGAATAATAATAATAATTTGAATTATGGTTTGAAGAAGAAACATATTAGATATTAGGTTAAAGATCGTTACTAACTAATATTAAGACCTGATTCTATACTTAGTGGAATAGGAATACTTAGTGTTTGATAACTTAATGACATCAATTCATAAGTTATCAACTAGGGCTTACAACGGTGTACTAAAATATATAGGTCATCAAGGATTTTTTGAAGATATTTGCTTTCAAAAGCGACTCAAAAAAGATTTTTTTTTTTAATATAAGTTTGTCGAATCTTTGTCCATGTTCTATAAAATTATGTTAATGCAGCAATCCCGGAGCACGTACCAAAAATCAACTTTTTTGCCGTCGCCCGTTTTTCCTTCCTTTTTCAAACCACACAGCTGTCCACCAGTTCGATAGCTTCGAGTCTCGACCTGTTGACATCTCGTGGGTTTACATTATTACACTTTTTTCGCGGTACACGATAGGGGGAAGGGGATAGTTTAATTAATTTATTAATCTAATCGATCTTTTAAAACGCGATCAATTTAATTTCAAAAAAAGAAGAAGTAATTGTACACCGATAAAGACGGCGGCGACGCACGACACGAATATGAATTGAATATCAATGGAAAAGTGATCGATGTTTATTCTTTAAATTGCTATTTCACAGGTCATCTGTTTCAAAATTAAGGATGCATTTTTAAAATTGGTTAGAATATAAACTTTTATTCTCGAAATTCAGTAATGGCAGGCTTACACATTTATGAACAGACCGCACGCCAATATCTGTATAAGTTGAAATTTCGTGATTGTGAAGGTTTACACAAGGAAGCCAATTCTCGATGCTAAATTTCCATACGCGTTACAAGTTACTTTTGTTTTACTCTCATGAAATTTTCTAACTAACTGCCTGAGCAGAAAAGTGTAGCTGCAATGTGAAGTTGCAGCTGGAGCACAGAAAGTAACTGAAATATAAATCAAAAACAGCAACAAACGAAATGGCAGACACGATTTTTGTTTGAGTTCAGTGCTACACATTGTATTCGTGTATGCTGCTTGGTGCGCTACTTCTTTGGCGTCAACTTTGACATTGCTACATGCTAATGTTGCAGCTAAACCATTGTGCACAGCTAGTTAATCATTCATATTTTTGTTTGCGTACAGTCCGTTGTTAGGTTTGTATGATAAATTTTCAGTAGTTTCAAAAACAATTATTGAATTCTCCTGTTAATATAATTTGTGAACAAAAATAAAATATGCACCTTAAAACAAAAAAAAATTTATCTTCGAAGTGTTATCTCGACTTTATGCTCATAGTAGGTACATATGTGTGCGTTTTTTACGCATACATGCTCAACTACTATGAGCAGCAGCTTGTAGGCAAAAGCAAAACAAGGCACAGGATTGGCCTCTTTATAGTATTTTCTCTATGCCGGTGTATGCAAGCGAATATAGCCAGACTGAGAGAAAAACGTCCTATCTTCCCTGTGCCTGTACTGAACGAATTACTGGAATAGAGTAGATATAGATCAAAATAGCTGTCACCACGACTGCTCAGCAAGGATGGGTTCGGTGGAAGAATTTTGTATTTCTTTTGATAAACTTGATTGATTTTGCAATCAAAGTAGTTTATCAAAAGAAGGATATATATGATTGCATAGTAGGGTGCAAAAAAAGTGGGCGCCAGGAATTTTTTTTTTCTAAAACCGAATTAGAAAATCCCAAAACTAATTATAGAACGTAAGGAACCGATATTTTTAAATAAAAAAAAAGTTATATTCAAATGGTTATTTTATTGTTTTGGGAAACCGTGGGACAGAAGATCCCTGGACTAAAACCCAAAAGTCTTTTCAAGTAAAAAGTGTGATGGTACAATATTTAATACGGCCGTTTGGCTCACGGCAAGCAATTGGAATTAAACAAAAATAAAGGCAACTAATAAAAGAGAATACAAAAGAAAAATGGGTCTTTAACAAAGCTAAAGCGCGTCCAAAAAAAATATGAATGAACCTAGTACACGAATATAAATATTGTAACGAAAGCGAAGCTAGGGTGAACGTGTGGGAAGCAAATAGAATAAGAAAATGAATATTAATTCAAAAATGGTTCCCGAGAGGGTTAATTTATTTGTTTTGTTTTTGTTTGTTTTAGCTTAAGATTTTAAGTTTTGATTTATACTATGCACTCGCTTAATGTTCTTTAGAAGAAGCTCGAGTGAATTCAGCCTCTACCATAAACACAGCGCCTTTATATAGGACTTTAGATGTTTTCCAGGCGCCTTCCACTCTCCTCTGTCAGATCATTGGAAACTTCCATTAGACTACGTCTATTCCGCCATTTTCCTGATGTTTGCCACAAAAATGATTTTCTGTGTTTTGCATGTGATCATTTAGCTTTTAATTTTATCGTAATATACGTAAAATTCCCTTTCAAATGATGTGCCATATGTCTACGTGCGGCCAAACATCGAATTTGGATTAATTGCACCGGTAAATATTTTAATCAAATTGATTAAACAAATGCCCAAACCAGTACTTCTGAACGGTGCCATTTCTTGACTTCCTCTACCAGCTGTTCAGGTTCTGAATTCTGCTCAAATTCAGATGACACTTCATCCTCATCTGTCAGTTTCCAGAATTTCCACATGTGAGTGCTGGATGAAGGATGACAAGTGTTTGACAGGGCAACATTTTTGGAGTTCCAAAAACTGTGGCTTGAGAAGGCGATGGAAACGAAGGTGGTGGCGATGAAGGCGATGGACGGACTTGGGCTTGGGCTTGGAGGTGCTGCTCTGGTGTATACAACACCAGAAGCACCATGCGACCAAAAATAGAAGGCGATGGCAACGACGCTGGTAGTGGGTGGTGATGAAAGCGATGCACGGGTGGTGGGGCTCATCCGGTAAGTTCATCACATTGCCCCCTCCTTAAGACTCTGAGCACCTGCTGAGTCTAATTCGTGGTTTGAATGGAGCCAGTCGGTCGATATGAACTACTCGTGTTTTACGGCTTCCCTTACACTGAATGCGGTAAACTAGGTCGGATAGTCGTTCCATAACTCGTACTGGGCCTTCCCAGTCACTTTGTAATTTGGGTGAAATTCCCTTTTTCCGTTTTGGGTTGTGGAACCAAGCCTCATCACCTGGAAGAAAATTAATGGAATGTTTCTTAATGTCATACCGTGTTTTCATGGAATCGGCTGCCAACTGGAGGTTGTCACGAGCAACATGGTGAACTTTTTGCAGCCTTCGCCTGAGTTCCATTGCATAGAGCGGTACGTCTTGATCTGCTACATTGGGTGCCCCAAACGCTAGGTCCGCAGGAAGCTTAACCTCTCGTCCCAGATTTAAGTAAGCAGGGGAAAATCCGGTTGACTCGTGTTCCGAAGATCGGTAAGCTAGAAGTGCTGGTTGTAGGTGACGATCCCAGTCCGTCTGATGACGGTCCACGAATTTGGCGAGATAATCCAATAACGTTCTATTGAATCTTTCAACCATCCCATCTGATTGCGGATGCAAGGGTGTTGTACGAGTCTTTTCGATACCGAGGGCCTTGAGAGTGGCTTGGAAAATCTCTGACTCAAAATTGCGGCCTTGGTCCGAATGTATAACCTGTGGCACTCCGAAACGACAGAATACGTGGTCTACCAAGGGCCCAAGGATTGTCTCAGCTGTTTGGTTGGGTAGAGCGAAGCATTCTGGCCATTTTGTGAAGTAGTCCATTACCACGGCGATGTATCGATTTCCATCAACAGTGCGCGGAAGTGGGCCGAGGATATCAATAGCTATTCGTTCGAAGGGACATCCTGGTCGACTAGGCTGAAGGGCACCACGAGTTCTTCGCTGTGGACCCTGTCGAGCAGTACAGAGTTCGCAGGTCAAACACCACGTTTTAACGTCAACGGTTCGGCCGACCCAAAAGTAACCACTTTTTAACTTCAATAATGTTTTCTTTTGTCGATGTTGTATGTTGAAACTATACTGTTGTAGCCGTTCTAGCCAGCTTGCCATCTGTCCTTCAGGATGCTTGAAATTACACAGCCATCGTAACGAAGCATGGTCCGTCCGTAGGGTGAAGAAACGTCCGAGAAGGTAATGATGAAAATGATGGGTAGCGAGTACAACAGCTAACAGTTCCCTTCTGGTAACGCAATAGTTTTGTTCGGCGCGGTTGAGTGTTTTGCTGAAATACTCTATGACCACTTCGCGATCTCCTTGTTCTTGGCTCAGAACAGCTCCAATACCATAATTAGAAGCATCGGTATCCAGGATAAATTCATCATTTGAAGTAGGAAACGCCAATATAGGTGCAGAGGTAAGCCTTTTCTTCAGTTCGCTAAAAGCAGAATCACAGCTCGGGTTCCAAGAAAAACGCCGCTTTTCTGGGACTCGACCTCGCCTGTTATCGTTTCGTCTACCCGACGGCGATGAGGTTGTGGCAAAGACTCTCCGATTACCTCGATGTTCAAAGCGTGACGTCATTTCTTGTGCGGTGCGTAAGGCTTCTGAAGATTGCGAGGACGTCCAACCGCCACGAGGTTCTGGACTTGTTCATCTCTGATCCCATCGATAAACTGGCTGAGGACTATTTCCTCCACTACTTTTTCTGCTCCACCTGGAAAAGCAGTCGTAGCAAGGCGCTGCAGATGAATAGCAAACTCAGCCAGGGATTCTTTAGGGCGTTGATGTCGGTTTCGAAGGAGCGTATAGCTGGTTTGGCCATCCAGACTAAAACGCTGTCGAAGAAGCCCTCGTAAAACCTCGAATAATAGTGGTTGACCCCGTGGCATGGCGCTTAGGACGGACAGAGCTTCTCCTCGGAGTTGCATTGCCAAGGCATGGGCTTTCTCAGTATCGGTCCACCCATTAAAGTTAGCAACAATCTCAAACTGCGTTTCATAGTCTGTCCATGAAACTGTTCCGTCATATGGCTGGACTAGACTTGGATTGAAGAAATGGCTGCTAGATGGGGTCGATTGAGTTGAGAACCCGGCTTAGGGTTGAACTGGATGCTTTCCGCTTTTTGCTTTAGGCAGTGAAGTGGCAAGTGAAGTGGGAAATCCGGTCGGATCTTGTTGGCTTGGTGCTGTTGGGCGTGAACAAAATATTCCTGTTGGTGTTTGTTGGCTATCGGCAGCATTTCCAGAATCCATAGGTGAGGGATGAACAGCCGAAAAGAGCGTGCTTGGTTCCATCGATGGAGATTGCGGGTGTTCCTCCAATCGGTGTTGTAGAAACTGCCTTTGAACCAATTCAGACGGAAATCGAAAAAGCGAGCAGTTCGGTAGGTCTTCACCACTAGCAACGTTGTAGTGGGGTGCTTCAACGATGTCTTCTTGGAGAAACGGGTTGGTAGATGAGAAACGTTGGGGAGAAGAATGGGAAGGCACTGCTGCTGCAAAAGCCCTGTTGCTCACAGTCTTCTCCAGGTCTTCCAACTTTTTCTCCATTGTCGTTTGGCGAACGGCCATCTCAGCTTTCCACTGCGCAATTTGAGCTTCCCAGAATACGGACTGGCGGGTTGCTTGCTCTTGAAAAAGCTTCCTCATCTCTTAAACGTTCATTGTTGCTTTTGTTCGCTTTCTTGGTACGAGCTATCAAAATCTTATTGAATATACCCCACATCTGACACCAGTGTAACGAAAGCGAAGCTTGGGCGAACGTGTGGGAAGGAAATAGAATAAAAAAATGAATATTAATTCAAAAATGGTTCCCGAGAGGGTTAATTTATTTGTTTTGTTTTTGTTTGTTTTAGCTTAAGATTTTAAGTTTTAATTTAATTTACTTTGCACTCGCTTAATGTTCTTTAGAAGAAGCTCGAGTGAATTCAGCCTCTACCATAAATACAGCGCCTTTATATAGGACTTTGGATATTTTCCAGGCGCCTTCCACTCTCCTCTGTCAGATTATTGGAAACTTCCATTAGACTACGTCTATTCCGCCATTGTCCTGATGTTTGCCACAAAAATGATTTTCTGTGTGGTGCATGTGATCATTTAGCTTTTAATTTTATCGTAATCTACGTAAAATTCCCTTTCAAATGATGTGCCATATGTCTACGTGCGGCCAAACATCGAATTTGGATTAATTGCACCGGTAAATATTTTAATCAAATTGATTAAACAAATGCCCAAACAAGTACTTCTGAACGGTGCCATTTCTTGACTTCCTCTACCAGCTGTTCAGGTTCTGAATTCTGCTCAAATTCAGATGACACTTCATCCTCATCTGTCAGTTTCCAGAATTTCCACATGTGAGTGCTGGATGAAGGATGACAAGTGTTTGACAGGGCAACATTTTTGGAGTTCCAAAAACTGTGGCTTGAGAAGGCGATGGAAACGACGGTGGTGGTGATGAAGGCGATGGACGGACTTGGGCTTGGGCTTGGAGGTGCTGCTCTGGTGTATACAACACCAGAAGCACCATGCGACCAAACATAGAAGGCGATGGCAACGACGCTGGTAGTGGGTGGTGATGAAAGCGATGCAAGGGTGGTGGGGCTCATCCGGTAAGTTCATCACAATATATATACTTTGGAATAACAAATATATATATTTATATTCAAAATGAAACACAAACTACTTATCTTTTCGGTAATAATTTTCGTCTCCTATTTCCGTTTCTCCTCTTAAATCTCCCACGTCTCGAATCCTATTTCCACTTTCAAAATCCTCGATCCCAAAAGTCAATATCCAAATAAATGTCTCCTCCTCGATTTGTTTCCCCTTCGCCAAAATTTCTCGAAATTCTTTTCTAAATAGTCTTTGCTTCTAAGGCTCTCACAAGAGTGCCTTCCAAGCTAATTTCCATGTACAACTTTCTTCCCTCGTCCATTCCAGTCATTCACTCATACATACAACGATACAACACTCGTTTCGAGATCATCAGTCACGGCTTTCTGGAAGCTTGACGCTCTCCTAGAAAACAACAATAGGGGGATCTAAAAAAACATACTCACGCGCACACAAACACAGTTTCAACAAGTTGTTGGATGTGTTTCCAAAACTTGCCAAAACTTACTCTCACGCACACAAACAACGTTTCAACAAGTTGTTGAATATGCTTCCAAAACTCGACGAAACATAATGGACGAGTTCAGACCCTTTTCCAACTTAAACTTTTTCCGAGAAAAATTGAAATTGGATTCGGAGCGTGAATTATCAGACCCTTTTCCAACTTAAACTATTTCCGAGAAAAATTGAAATTGGATTCGGAGCGTGAATTATTATATGAACTATTTTCGAAGATACAGAAAGGAGCGTTACTTTTAAGTCATTGTCAACATTCTACAAAACTAATCTAATCGCGTTAAAAACCCATTTTGTACATTAAACAAATTTACGTTATCTTAAGTTAAAGTTAAAAATTACGTTACGTTAAATTTAATTTGTAAAGAAAAGATAGTTACTTCTTCGGCTCATCCGCCGGCTTTCTTCTCGTTTTAGCACGTCGGTCGTACTCGAACACCTGCTTTTTGCATCAGCCAAATAAGGCTAGGTACACCACTGGTTGATGAGACCATGGTTGCCCTCAACTTCGCCAATATTTTGCAGCCACAAGGAGAAAAAATAAAGGGAAAAAGAACGACCGAAGTTAAGTTTTTGTTGCGGTAAAATTTACCGTAACAACATACGTCAGCCAAATGGGTTAACATGTACTTGTTAGTTAATACAACGATTTCACTTAGGCACAGAAGATAATTGTGCCTAGCATTTCATATACGTCACACTGCGACACGGCCATCCTGTCACATCACATGTCCTCATGTTTTTGGCCAACCCTGACTATATACAAATAAAATGCACGACTGGGTCGCACGAACTTGCTCTAATGAGTGACAGTGGTTTATGGGCTTGAGATTTAGATAAAAATAAAATTTTCAAAATTCTTAAATAAATACTTAAACTAATTTGAGCTGAAAAAAAAGTACATACGCCATTTTATTTCTTGGATAAATTTGAATTTATGAGAATAAATTTAGAAAAATCTGTGGAGCGGTTTTTGAGAAAAAAAGTTTTTTTTGAAAAACTTTTTGAAAAAAAATTTCAAAAAAAATTCAAAAACGCCAGTTCATAGGTATTCAGCAAATACATTTATTTAAAATTTTTAAAAAAAAATTTAATAAGCAGTTTTCAAAATATTAATTTTTTAATTTTTTTTTTTTAATGCTTTTAAAAATACAAAAAAATATTTTTCAAAAATATTGGTATGCAATACAAATTGAGCTACCTACAGCTATATGTGTGTGAAATTTCGAAAGAATCGGTTGAGTCTTTTTCGAGATAGTCGAAAGCAAAAAAAACGGTCCTATGGAAAGTACCGTTCTTAGCCATTTTTTAAAACTTTTTTTTCAGCCATATGATTGGTCGTACCTAAAAAGCAACACTGATCTTTTTAATTAAAAATCGTTACAGCCGTTTTTGAGAAAAATAAGCTTTAACGTAACGGTTGTATGGCAGGTACCGTTATTTTTTGAGCTAAAAAAAAAATTTCAATTTCCTTTCTGTACAATACCTAAAAAAGTCTATATACCAAGTTTGAAGCAATTCGGCCCACCCGTTTGGGCTGTAGGTCTACATACAGACAGACATACAGACGGACAGAATTTTTAGACCATCTTTTTTCGTCTTCGCTATCATCGTAATGTCATGTTTGATTGTTATCTCAAAACTTTTTTTTTCGACGAATGCATAACTTGCCTTATAGTACCTATAATCGCAAGTAAAAATTTAATTTTTTTTGTTTTTATTGCAAATTTTTCATTACCAATAATTTATTCCAACTAAGTGGTAGTAACCATTTCATTACCAACTTCCAACTTAGTGGTAGCAACCATTTCATTACCAACTTCAGAGTAAGTGGTAGAAACCATTTCATTACCAACTTCCAAGTAAGTGGTAGCATTGAGTTTATATACATAGAGGAATCACGAAACATTACGTTACTACGTCACTAGGTGGCACCAGGTACACCAAATCAAGATTTTATATTTTTGTAGATCTTTTATTTTTACTTGCGATTATAGGTACTATAAGGCAAGTTATGCATTCGTCGAAAAAAAAAGTTTTGAGATAACAATCAAACATGACATTACGATGATAGCGAAGACGAAAAAAGATGGTCTAAAAATTCTGTCCGTCTGTATGTCTGTCTGTCTGTCTGTCTGTCTGTCTGTATGTATAGAGACCTACAGCCCAAACGGGTGGGCCGAATTGCTTCAAACTTGGTATATAGACTTTTTTAGGTATTGTACAGAGGGGAAATTGAAATTTTTTTTTTAGCTCAAAAAATAACGGTACCTGCCAAACAACCGTTACGTTAAAGCTTATTTTTCTCAAAAACGGCTCTAACGATTTCGATTTAAAAAAATCAGTGTTGGTTTTTAGGTACGACCAATCATATGGCTGAAAAAAAAATTTTAAAAAATGGCTAAGAACGGTACTTTCCATAGGACCGTTTTTTTTGCTTTCGACTAACTCGAAAACGACTCAACCGATTCTTTCGAAATTTCACACACATATAGCTGTAGGTAGCTCAATTTGTATTGCATACCAATATTTTTGAAAAATATTTTTTTGTATTTTTAAAAGCATTTTTTTAAAAAAAATTTAAAAAATTAATATTTTGAAAACTGCTTATTAAATTTTTTTCTAAAAATTTTAAATAAATGTATTTGCTGGCGTTTTTAAATTTTTTTTTTAAATTTTTTTCAAAAAGTTTTTCAAAAAAAACTTTTTTTCTCAAAAACCGCTCCACAGATTTTTATAAATTTATTTTCATAAATTCAAATTTATCCAAGAAATAAAATGGCGTACTTTTTTTTCAGCTCAAATTAGTTTAAGTATTTATTTAAGAATTTTGAAAAAAATATTTTTATCAAAATCTCAAACCCTTAGACCACTGTCACACATTAGAGCAAGTTCGTGCGACCCAGTCGTGCATTTTATTTTTTTGTGGAACCCATTGACTTGTGAAAAAAGCAAAACAAAAAATAAATGTGATTTCGAGGGGTTGGTATTTTTTTATTTTTGCAAATTGTAGGTACCTAGATACTCGTTCATATTTGGTTTAAGGTCATGATTTTTTGTTGTTTATTTATTTTGGGTAGATTGCGATTCAATGTGTGCTTAAGTTAGTATAAGAGCATAAGCTTAAGGGTAGAAATTGAAACTTGAACTTTATACAAATTCGGAAGGATTTAATTTTTTGTTACATATGTATGTATAATAACATAAGTAAATCCTAGATTCATATTTTCGGGTGAATTAAGCATATTATAGACAGATAGGGTACATATACAATATTTTTTTTTTTGAATATGTAGGTGTAGGTACCTATATCTGATTCTATATAGAACCCGTCTCTTCATTTGCATGGTACAAGCTAAAACTCGGTTTGGACCAATTTCAACGAAAGTTTCAAATATTTTATTACAAAAATCCTCATTTCAAAGCAATTTTTTTCATTGCAAAGTTTCTCGAAATAGTTTTCCTCTATTTTGAAGAAATTTTTATTGTAATAAGTGTGAACACACCATAAGCTTAAAAACACAGTTGAACATCCCTGATTGTATTATTATTCTTATAGGTTATGAGAGGTAGAACACACGTCATCGCAAGCAGATTGTTAAGTTGAGAGAAAAGATAAATAAAGATTTTTGTAATTAATAACTTATAAATATTAACAAGCGTTTTATTTGTTATAATAAATACTATTGGGGCTTATAACATGGTGTCAGAAGTGTTTTTCGAACATCATTAATTGAAGTGTTAATTTTGCCGAAGCAACGCGTGGTTATTCATAACCTCAAGTAAAGTTTAAAGGCATCGCATCAATGGCCGCCATGGAAATGCGTTTACCAGCACCATTAGAGTGTGCTGATATTGTCAAGGAATGGCCAAGATGGAAAAAATCATATGTTGTATATTTGCGAGCTTCAGGAAAATATACACAGTCTGAACCGGATAAAAACGCAACATTGATGTGGTTGATTGGAATAAGGGGAATGGAAATCTACGAATCACTTTTTCCAAATGATGATTCGACGGACGACATTTTTGCCGATGCGCAAGAAAATGCTGAAGGACATGGCGATGATGAGAACAACGGAAATCAAGACAATCCTACTCGCACATTGAAGGAAGTCATAAAAGGATTTGATTATTATTGTTTGCCGCGGAAAAACATCACAATGGAAGTCTTCAAATTCGATTTAATCAGGCAAAAGGAGAAACAAACATTTGCTGGATATGAAACTGAACTACGAACACAGTCGAAGTATTGTGGTTTTGAGTGTGCAAATTGTAAAGCATCGTTTGCTGATCGTATGCTGATGCACCGCATTGTAATTGGAATCAATGACAAGAAACTTTAAATGAAACTTTTAGATTCAAAGGACAACGATACGGTATCAAAAGTTATTGATACATGTAAAGTTTTTGAAGCAGCAGCCGCAAATAAACTGTTGTTGGAACAAAAGTGCACACAAATGGAAGTTAAGGAAATCGTTGACGAAGGGAAAAGTGATTCAAGTGTAGCAGCAATCAAACGAAACTGTTTCAATTGTCGTCAAAGCTTCAACAAAAATCACCGCCGTGTTTGTCCAGCTCGAAAGGCTACATGCTATAACTGCTCAAAGGTTGGGAGGGAGATATCAGGTGGAAAAGATCATGCAAAGAGATATGAAAGACCGAACAAGGCTATTCACGGTAAAACTGGAATGACGAAGAAGGTAGTTATAGTTATGCTTTAAATATTGTTAACGATCAAAAAAGGATAGGGTTAATTAATTATGATGATCTTAATTTACGTAGGTTACATATAGACCGCATCAGATGGTACAAAGATTACTTCATTAATAATCAGCCAATAAAATTTAAAATCGATACTGGATCAGATCCTAACTGCATACCTATCGGGTTTATAAAAAAAATTCATGTTCCTATCAAAAAAATTTCAAATAAATTTCAATGTAATGTTATTGATTACGGTTCTAATCCAATAAAAATTCACGGTTGTGTTGAGTTAAATTGTTTTGATGCAAAAAAGCGACTGAACCAAACTTGCAACTTTCTAGTCGTTTATGATCGATGTGAACCTGTATTGGGTCTAGAAACATGCATTGCTTTTGGATTGGTTCAAAGAATTGACACTCTTAAAGTTTTGTTTCCATCTGAGTTAGGTGAATTTGTCACTGCAAATTCGGATATTTTTGGGACTTGGTAAAATACCGGGGAAATGTTCAATTGTTTTAAAAGAAGACTCTGTACCATCACTTCATTATAAGAAAAGAATACCGTTGAGCATGCATGACAAACTTCAAAAGTTACTGGATCAGATGGTTTAAGATGAAATCATTAGTACTGTTGATTACCCAACAGATTGGGTGAACAACATTCAGTTAGCTGAAAAACCAAATGGGGAAATTCGCATTTGCTTAGACCCAAAACCTCTTAATGCATGCATCAAACGAGAAAATTTTCTCATTCCAACATTTGAAGACCTCATGGGACGTTTATCAAACAAACGAGTGTTCACTGTTTTGGATTTACGTAATGGGTTTTGGCAAATGAAACTAAATCATGATAGTTCCAACCTGACCACTTTTATGACACCATTTGGGCGATATCGCTGGAACAGAGTCCCTTTTGGGATAAATAGCGCTCCTGAAATGTTCCAAAGAAAGATGGTCCAGCTATTTGGAGACATTTCAGGAGTTTTAGTGTATTTTGATGATATATGTATCACAGGTGAGACTGAGAAAGAGCATGATGAGGCACTTGCCACTGTAGTTGAACGTGCTCGTATCAATGGTATTCGGTTCAATAAGAACAAAATCCAGTACCGCAAAAGCAAAATAAAATTTATGGGTCATGTAATTGCTGACGGATGTGTCGAGCCTAGTGATACATACACAGCTGGTCAAAGAAATAGGTGCAATTATTTTTTTTTTATATAAACTTAATTTTTTAATATGTTTTGTTTATTTAAATATTATTTTAACATAAGTTTTCATTGGACTATCAATACTTAATGAAATATTAATATTTAAGGCTTTTAAATTAAGTAATTATAAATTTTATACAATAAAACCGACGGTGTAGACATTTGCGCTTGGACAAAAAAATAGGTGTGTCTTCCTAAATTATGAATAATGATAGTTTGAATGCAAAATTTGTTGTATTTTATAATAATTTTCGTTTACCATTCTCTTATAACCCGAGTATACGACATTGTTATCCAAGACTTTTTAAAGTCAGCGTGGTATTAACTCAACAAACTTTTGGCATCTTTCTTGGGGTATAGAATACCATTCATTCTGAACAGCATCCCACAATCGGTTCCAGTTTGGAAAATATTGGCATCCTAGTTTCCGCTTAAGCTCATTCCTCAAGTTCTCAATCGGGTTGAGAAGGTTGTTTCGTCACTCCAGAGGATATTGCGCCATTTTTTGGTCCTTCAGGTCCGCTCCAACTGCTATGGCTAAGATATAAAATTTAATCACACCTATTTTTCTGACCAGCTGTGTATATCAGGGCTATCACAGATATGCCAAAGCCGTCAAACAAGCAGGATGTTTTACGATTGTTGGGGTTGTTCAAATTTTTGGCTCGGTTCGTCCCAAATTTGTCGCAAAAAACATCAGCCTTGCGTAATCTAACTAGAAATGATATCAGGTGGAATTGGTCAGATGAACATGAACAAGAACTGAAGGTTTTGCTCAAAACTATTACAGACAAACCCGTATTGGCTCTATATGACCCAGAAGCAGCGGTCATCATTCAAACAGATAGCTCAAAAGATGGTCTGGGTAGCGTGTTGCTTCAGAATGGCAAGCCCGTGGTGTATGCTTCACGAACTCTAACAAAGTGTGAACAAAAATAGCCACAAATAGAGAAAGAACTGCTGGCCATCGTTTTCGCATGTGAACGGTTACACTTCTTATATGGTCGCAATTTCGTTGTTCATTCTGACCATAAGCCACTTGAAACACTAGTTAAAAGAAATATAGACGATGTAACGCCGCGGTTACAAAGAATGTTTTTGCAACTCCTTAAGTACCCAGATATGTCAATTAACTACATACCGGGAAAGGAAATGTTAGTTGCCGACTGTTTATCTCGTGCTCCATTGACTGACACAAATGAGTTTAATGAAGAAATGTCTATTATGGTTCATTCACTGGTTAGTCGTGCTTGCTTGTCTGAGGAAAATTTAGATTTATATAGGAAAACACTAAAATCAGATGAAAGGTACAATCGGGTGGTACAATATGTCGTAGGGGGGTGGCCGGGATACCATCAGCTTGACGACTTAAGCCAAATCTTTTATAAGTACAGGAATAAGTTGCATTTTGAGGGTGGATTGTTGTTCAAGGATCATCGGTTAGTTGTGCCAACGGGGCTACAAGTTAAAATATGTAGATGGCTTCATGCGCCACACTTAGGCATTGAAAAGACATTGGCTCGCGCAAGAATACAATTCTTTTGGCCGGGCATGTCAAATGATATAACGGAAACAGTTAAAAGCTGTATGGTGTGTGAAAAATTCACACGGAATAATCAGAAAGAGCCCCTAGTCCAGGATGAAGTGCCAAAGTACCCGTTTCAGACTATATCGATCGATATATATGAATATGCTGGTCGAAGCTATGTAGCACTTATTGACTCATATTCTGGCTTCTTAATAACTCGCTGCTTACGAGACAAATCCATCCATCAAGTTATTAAGATCCTAAATGAAATTTTGTGTTGCTATGGCTATCCAACGGATATAAAAAGTGATAACGTTCCATTCAATTCACGATTATTTGAGCAATTTGCAAACAATGCAAACATTATTTTAAATTTTTCTATTCCAAGATACGCACAAAGCAATGGGCTGGCTGAGAAGGGAGTTGGGATCGCAAAAAATATCTTGAAGCGATGTTATGAGGCCACATTCTAGGATATGACACAACACCAGTTGCGTCAATGCAAGTCTTCCCTTCACAATTGTTTTTTGGTCGTTTAGTGAAAACCCATTTACCAATTGTTGACAAATTGTACCGTGAAGACTGTAGAAACTTGGTAGTCGAAGAAAAATTAAAAGAAAAAAGAAAAACACAAAAGCGGTTCTTTGATCAGCACGCAAAATTGTTGCCAGCCTTGAACACTGATGATCTAGTGCTGTTCAAAAAGAATGGTCAGGAATGGCAATACGGCAAGATTGTTAGGCGAGTAAAAGACCGTTCATATATTGTTGTGGATAACTTTAATAACCGTTTTCGTCGTAACGGTCGTTTCATTGTTCAAACAAAAAATAGTGACTTTAATGCAAGTGAGTTTTTATTGGATGAATCATCTCTTAATGACACTAATAGATCAAGAAATGTAAAAGGCTGTGAGCCATCGTCTTCTGTCGTTATAAATAATCCAGATTTGAATGTTAGTAAAAACAAGAATGACTTGGAGGAATCGGAAGTGGAGCGATCAAACGATATAGCAACAGAGAATAACACTTTGCCTATAAAAAGTACTGATCGTGAAACCTCTGAGTCCAAGAACGTTGAAAAATCAATGGCTGTTAGTCCAGCTGACCTTGTCACACTTGTCACATCTGATGCGAGTAATCTTACCACACGCAGCGGTCGATTAGTTAAAAGACCGAGTCGCTACAATGATTATAGTTTATAATAATTTTTATATTGAAAGTTTGTATTTTTTTTTTATTTTTTTTATTTTATTATAAGATATTTATTAATCATATATATACATATATATACATTATGTAAAAAAAAAAAATTAAAAAAAAAAAAAAAAAGCCTGTAATAAGTGTGAACACACCATAAGCTTAAAAACACAGTTGAACACCCCTGATTGTATTATTATTATTATAGATTATGCGAGGTAGAACACACGTCATCGCAGTTGAATACAGGCAAGCAGATTGTTAAGTTGAGACAAAAGATAAATAAAGATTTTTGTAATTAATAACTTATAAATATTAACAAGCGTTTTATTTGTTATAATAAATACTATTGGGGCTTATAACATTTATAAAATTAATTACGATCAATATACATAATGTACTTAATTGCAAAGTGAAATTAGTTTTCACTTTCTGCATATTTGTTTATCCATTTCTTGACCGAGATTTTATGTTTTTATGGAATACCCATACCTATTCCTTACGGTATTTTCTTTTAGTTGAGATAGCAAAAACGTACATATCATACATATTTGTATAAAAAAATTTCGAAGCAAAGTAATGGACAAGCATGGTGCGGGCTGAAGGGACATGGACAGACTCGCCCTCACAGCTCGCAAGTATACCAAATTTTTTTAATTGTGTGTGTGAGTTTTGTGCCAATCCTTTAAAGGCTTTCTGGGTATAGCAACCAGACAAAAATATCATTTATTGTTTTGTCTTCGTTCATTATTTTATATTCATATTCAAATTCATTACCTCTTTGGTTCTTATCGTAAGAGCACATATGATTTTGTGTCTAATTTCAGGAATGCCTTGTGTGTGTGCATATGGAAATTGCTTTAATGCTCAAAGTCCTGGAGGTTTTTCTTTCTTCTATTTGCCTAGTGATGAAAGGCGAATGGTGTGGGTTAAGCACTCGTGAAATAAAAAAATGGAAAATTTGGAAAAGTAGGTATGGGAAAATGAATATTAAGTTTTGTGAAAAACATTTTTTAGGTCTAATTTCGTTGTGTGTGGCACGAAAAAAAAACCCAAAGTTGTATACCAATTTCAGCCCCCAACAGTTGCTCTTGTTCTGAAACTCATAGAGATCCTTTATGCCAACAACTTTTACAAAAGGTATCTTTTGAAGGAGTAGGAAAGCATGTTAATATAAAGAGTAAACGAACGACTTACCCTTATCATTGGAGGAAGATAGTTTATCAACAGAGGGAAATAGATCACAACCTGGACCAAATTTGAGAACTTACTCTCGTCGGAAGAGGGATTCAGAATTAACACTATATGTTTCACCGAAAAGAAACACAGATTGTTCTGAAAGCCTCGCTTCTGGTTCACGCGTTCCTCAATTTTTATTCAGGTCCCCAAAAAAACCTGTTGAAAATGACGATGCAACAATAGAATATAAATTAAATGAAAATTTTAGTAGCAAAGCCACATTTATCTTGTTCCAATTAGTGCATACAAAAAATTCCCAATGAAAAAATGATGAGAAAGATTTGTACCTGAAATTTTTTTATAAATCGCCGGTTATGTACAATTATTTTATTGATATTGGGTTTTCGCTGCCTTCAGTTTCAACTATTCGAAGATGGCACTCAAGTGTAAAGTTTGTACCAGGTGTTTCACAAGGGGTTCTTGAATTGCTAAAAATTAAAAGCGATTCTCTATCAGCAAAAAATGTGTATTATATATGGCTTTATTGATCACGGAACCTTGGGCCGAAAAAATTTCATTGCTACTCATGCACTTCTGGTGACGCTAAGAGGGTTAAATAGCAACTTGAAGCAAACTATAGGAGTATATATCGGGAATGTTAACGATTTGGTCTAAGCAATATCATTCAATACTGCATTAGCATTGTTTTATCTTTGGGGTTTCAAGTTATAGAGCAGTAAACACTGACCAAGGCAGCAATAATAGCAGTGCATACAGAATCTTAGGAGGGACGATTGAACACCCTTACTTTTTTTTGGATGGTCAGCAAATTTTTCTACTTCGCGACGTACCACATCTCGTTAACCCTGGATGGTTACCCTTATTTTTCGCAAGAGTCGGCAGAAAAAATATCTCTGTGGAAATGTGACGGCAAAATGTCATAACCATATTGTTTTGATGGACTTCAGCAGACTCTTAATGGAAAACTTGGACTATGGGACTTTATATCAAAGGATTCAGAACAAAATTATCTTATAACATCTCATCTCAATCAAGATCCGTTGGAAAATAATATTTCAATGCTTAGAACAAGCAGAAGATCTTATTAAAAAAACCCCATCAGCTGCCCGCGTTTGCAGAAATTTAAAATTGATTTGTTTTCAAAACTTTAAGTCTTCTTCTCTCAGTGGGTACGAATGTTCAAATTCAGTTAATTTACTTGAGCAATCCAGTTTTTCGAATTTAGATGAGAGCAGAAATATTGAACAAGGATTGTCTTGTCAATATCAGCGCAGTTAATAAAGAAATTGAAAGCGACGAAGAAAACAATTTGCAGGACATTTTTGAAATATGTGTTGCAGACAATAATTTGCAAAATTAAAATCTGCAAAACTGTGCAAACGCGTATGTAGCTGGATGGTTAGTGAAAAAAATTCTATCGAAAAATCATTGCAATGATTGTGTTAAATACTTAAAAGAAACACACAACTATGAGAAGAAGACTGCTCAGTTAATAAACCTTCGGGCTTACAAAAACTTTAGCTTGATAACACCGTCAGATGTGTTTGAATCCGATTTAAAGTCAGCAATTAAAATATTCGAACGATATTTTAAATACTTTAAGAGCAAAGAAAATGTTTATGGGCACATGTTGAAAATTTGATTTTACATAACTTTATAGGTTTTCATCAAAAGGCATTTTCTGAGGCAGTCATGGCCATATTTATAAGTCCGTTTAGAATCACGAGCTTTATAGGCTTTTCACACTGGATCAAAACCTTGGTTTTTATCTAAAACCCCAAAACCTACACCAAAACCACAAGGTTTCCCGTACATTTTTCCCTTTCATAAACTAGTAGTTTTTGATAAAACTCCTCAAAACCTATTCGCAATTGCAAGTATGTGAAAACAAACTGATCTTTTGGCACCATCATCTCGTCGATAAAACAGTGTAGTGTTCTCAGAGTATGGGATTTTTACCGAGAAAAAGCGAGGTGTATTTCTTATTTGAGTGGGATTTTCGCTAAATGTCAAGGGATTTTTTATAAAAAGTACCTTTAAACACTCACATATTCATGAAACCTCAAACAAAACCTAGTTTTTGTTCAGTGTGAATGCTCCAACTAGGTTTCGTAAACTTTTTGAGTTTTTGGCCCAGTGTGAAAACCCTATTAAGAACGTATCTATCACCATCCAGAAGTTCAATAACCCTAAATGGACCTTTGTATTTTGGGTCAAGTTTTGTCTGATTACGTTCATCATTCCGCAATAATACAAAATCGCCTATTGAGAACTTGTTTAACTTAGCTTTTGTACTGTCGAATCTAATCTTATCATATGTAGCATTTTTGTTAATGTTGTCAATAGTCTGTGTTCGGAGTTCAGTTAAATCAAAATCGGAATTTTAATTTTCTAAAAACATCAACTCAAGAGGTCTTGCTATTTACCCAATCATTAGCTCCAGTGGGCTCGATTTTGGAACACGATTAACTGAACAATTTAAAGCAAATGGAATATCAGAAAGGAAATCTTGCCACGAACAATCTGTACTAGTCTCTGCAGCTGTTATCATATTTTTCAAGGTGCTCATAGTACGCTCAACTTGAAGATTTGCTCGAGAGCTACCAGTAGCAATCAAATGAAGGCTTATGTGAGCTGCAAAACTCACGAAATTCTGAGCTTGCAAAACATCGACCCTGATCTGCAATAATTCTCTGAGGAGCCCCAAAAATCGAAACACTCTTTTTTACCGGTTTAATACTACTTTCTGAATCAATATGAAATTTGTAATAAAGTAAAAAAAAATTTGTAAAAGCATCGATCAATAGAAAGACATACTCCTTCCTATCGTTTTGTATGTCTAGTTTCCCTGTGGCATCAAATGCTAAAATAAAAATTGAACGACTTCAAACAAAAAGTAATGACTACACATCCTTTAAACTGTATGTTACTCAGGAAATATTCAATCAATTACTTGAAAAATCATTATGGCCGGATAATATAATTATTCATGAATTTGTAAACAAAAGGAATAATATTCGCCCTTTTCAAAACACACTGACAAGACATGTAAATCGTCGCCACTAATAAATGTTTTCTATCAAAATGTGAGAGGACTTCGGACAAAGACCAATAAGGTCTACTTTTCAACAATCACCTGCTCTTATGACGTTATTTCCCTCACCGAAACATGGCTGTATGCTGGTATCAAAGACTGCGAACTTTTTGATAGCACATTTACTGTTTTTAGACGTGACCGGTATTCAGATCCGAATATAGATACCGTGGGAGGTGGAATCTTGATTGCTGTAAGATCGTCTTTCATATCTACGCCAGTACATGTTCCTGTAGCCCTTGACAATGAGTTTCTCTGCGTTAAAATATCTTTAAGTAACAAAAACATTTACCTTGTTACTGTATATATAGTTCCGGGAAGTCGCTGTGACGTTTATGATAAAGCTTTTGAATTCATTAACTATATCAATGAATTATTAGAATATAACGACGAGCTGATTTGCCTCGGCGATTTTAATCTTAGCAATATTGCTTGGTTACGATGTCCTGAATCGAACGTAATGTTGCCAACTGGACACCTCAAATCTGGTGACTCAAAACTAATTGACGATTTAAACTCACTTGGACTACACCAATTTAACGATGTTTCTAATTGCAATGGAAGAATTTTGGATCTAATTTTCGCAAGCTGTGATGAAGATATTGTTGTGGAAAAATCAACAGATCCTTTAGTAGTTGAAGATAACCATCATCCATCTTTATCCTTTTCTTTTTCTTTTGATTTAATATTTCATTCTGACCTTAATGAAAACTTTTACACTTTTAATTTTAAAAAGACAGATTTTAACAAATTAAATATGCTGCTGTCACAAGTTGATTGGTCATATCTCAATAATTTTTTAACTGTGAACACTATGGTCTTTGAATTTTATAATGTCTTGTTTGATTGTTTTTTAAAATCTGTACCTCTAACTTCTGTAAAATCGAGATCATCCGTTCCAGATTGGTATGATAGTGAAATTAAAAGCCTTAAGAACCTCAGAAACAAGTTTTGGTCAGTATATAAATTATCTCGAAGTGAAGCCGACTTTGAAAACTTTTGCCGTGCTCGTGAAAATTTCAATAGATCTTCAAGTTTAAAATATTTGAATTATCTGCAGAAGGTACAAAGAGATCTTAAAATGAATCCAAAATATTTTTGGAACTTTATAAATAGTAAAAGGAAGTCTTGTCCATATCCGTCCGTTCTTAAGTCAAATGATATATCTAGTCATGACCCTCGTGTTATCACACAATTGTTTGCAGACTTTTTTCAAAGTGCCTTTAACTGTGATACTAACATCTGTGATACTTTAAACTGTGATACTTCGAACTGTGATATACTTGACGAAAATAGCCAAAATTTTGGCTTTTTGAAATCATTCTCTTACTTGACTGATATAAACTTCAATATTAATTCTGATAACATTGCTAAGTTCATATCTAATCTTGACGAGAATTGTAAACCAGGTCCGGATGTTATACCTTCTATTATTCTAAAAAAATGCGCAAATAATTTGCTTTTACCCTTATCCACTCTCTTTAATTGTTCTCTGTTTTCTTGTCAATTTCCATGTATTTGGAAAAAATCCTTCATAATCCCTTTACACAAAAAAGGTAAAAAAGACGAAATTCAAAACTATAGGCCTATAGCCAAATTATCGGTTATTCCGAAGCTTTTTGAAGCTATAATTTGTGAATCTCTGTGTTTCTATGTCAAATCAGTCATTGTTCCGAATCAACATGGCTTTACAAAAGGTCGCTCTACTGTAACGTTTCTTATGGAGCTAACCGAACTTTGCATTGATGCATTTAAGAAAAAGAAAATAATTGACTGCGTCTTTACGGACTTTAGTAAGGCATTTGATAAACTCTCCCATAAGATCTTGCTAAAAACGCTAAGAAATCTTGGTTTTAGCGAAAATTTTGTTATGTGGCTTCAATCTTATTTATTAAACAGATCTTATGCAGTGTTGTTTAGCGATTGTCCATCAAATTATTTTACAGTTAACTCTGGAATACCACAGGGTAGCCATTTAGGACCTCTACTTTTTATTTTATTTATTAATGACTTACCATCTATCTTGAAGTATTCTAAATGCCTCATTTACGCGGATGATGTGACAATTTTTAAAACTATTTCTAGTATTAGTGATTGTGAAATGTTGCAATCCGACCTTAATTCGTTTTTTGACTGGTGTGTTCGTAATTGCTTGTCTCTTAATATAAGTAAATGTAATTTTATGAGCCTCACAAGAAAACTTTTAATAACTCCATTTAATTATTCGTTAAATGGAATTTCCCTATCATGTATGGAAAACGTAAATGTTCTTGGCTTAGGTTGGGAAAATCCTTACGAGCTTCCCGCATACATCAGTCGACTGAAACTAATTGATTTGCCATCCCTTGTGAATAGACGTTCTTATTTAAGTTTTGTTTTTATTGTTAAATTAATAAATGGTAACATAGACTCTTTGTACCTTTTGTCTCGAATAAATTTTAATATTCCTCAAAGAAACTTAAGGAATCAACCTAGCTGCATAAATTTCCCAAACTGTCGTACTAATTATGAACGATTTTCTCCCTTAAACAAAATGTTTGAATTATTTAATCTTCTCAATAATAGATGTAATAACTTATTTGACCAATCGTTAAATTTTTCATCTAAATTTCAGTCAAATGTGTATTCAATTATATAATTGTAGCTACTCTTATTATAGACATAAGTACTTATATCTGAAGCTAGTCTTTAGCTATGTAAATAAATAAATAAAAAAAAAATGTGGACGGTGTGCCATGGAATAGCAACTTTAGGGTGCAATTTAGCTTGAATCTTACCTTAATGTGCCTTAGATATCTTGCAAGTTACACAATTCTCTACAAATTTTCTTACATATTTGGCCATATGTTCAAACCAAAATTGCTCATACAATTTATCAGGAGTTTTATCCCACCCAAGATGCATAAGAGCTGTGTGAGTGGAATTTATAACAGACCACCGTAAACTCCGCGGAAGAATAGGACGACATGGGGATCTGCCTTTTCTTTGTATTTTTCGATTCAGAATCCCAGAACGAAGCTCGTAAGTCTTAGCTATCTCTTCGTTTAACGTATTTTTATTTATATTATCTAACATTTTAAGGAGCTCAGGATCGCGTTGCTGCTCAGCAAGCAACCAATTTTTCGGAAGAGCATTAATGTTGACTTCCTTGAATCTCTTTTTCAGGGTATTTGTTTGCATCTGGTAATAGATTTTTGAAAAGAAAACAGCACGACACATCCGTTTACAAATCTCTTTAAATGATGTCAAAGTCAAAAGCCTGAACAAATGCCCACCATCTATGCACCCTAGGAGCTAGGAGTAAAATCTAATTTCTTTTTTGAAGCCTGCAAGGAATTGCAATCTGTGAAAACAGTGAATTTGCGTCCATGCAAATAGTTGAAATGCTGGATAGCATTAACAACTGCAAGAGTTTCTAATTCGTAGGAGTGATACTTGGACTCTGAAAATGCAGTTCCTTTACTAAAGTAAGCTATAACGTATGGATATTTATTTTTATTTTGCATTAGAATGGCCGCATAACCTATCGAACTCGCATAAGTGTGCAGCTCTGTATCACAACTGGGATCAAATATTTTTAACAAAGGCTCATTCGTAAGAATGCTTACAATTTTCTGTCTGGCCGACTCATGTTTTGGTGTCCAAGCAATATCACCTTTAACAATTTTCGTCAATTCATACAGAGAAGCCACCACTTGAGAGTATTGAGGAATGAACTGTCGAAAATAAGATGCGAGTCTTATAAACTGACGTAGTTGAGTGACAGTATTAGGAAGGGGAAGGGAAACCAACGATTCTACCTTCTTGGAATTCGGTCTTTCTTCTCCATGACTCACCTTAAAGCAAAGATACTCAACCTTCTGTTTAAAAAAAGAACATTTCTTACTTCCAACACAGTTTTAAGCCTAACAAGAGCCTTATTTATGTCTTCACCTCCTAAAATCAATATGTCATCCATGTAAACCACCACATAGGTATTCGCAAGTTCCCCCAGTACTTTGATTACGGCACGCTGAAAAACTGAGGGTGCGTTGCGTAGCCCAAATGGCATGACAAGGTACTCCAATTGACCATCCAAAGTTACAAATGCCGTCTATTCAATAGAGTCTGGATGCATAGGTACCTGGTGATAACCACTAGCCATATCAAGAATTGTAAAATGTAAGCATCCATGAAGTCGGTCAATCTGATCTTGTATTAACGGCAGGGGAAGCCTTTGAGGAACGGTGTTGTCATTCAACTCACGATAGTCAACGCACATGCTATCTGACCCATCCTTCTTTTTCACAAGTAAAACAGCACTAGCAAATGGGGAAGAACTTGGACGAATACCGTTAGCTGCTAAAAGTTAATTTATCTTATCTTGTCCCGTACAATTGTTCTTTCATCAGTACTTAACCTATAAGGGCGACGATACACGGTCTTATTCGAATCTTTCAAATTTATATTCATTGCTTCCACATTTGCTGGCCTACAAGGAGTACCGTAAATAAAAAACTTTTAAATTCATTTAAAATCAAAATCAACTCTGGTTTGAATCCTGCCTTAATATCTGTATCTGTATCAATCTTCTCAAATTCAGTGACTGGCTGAACTGAACTGCATGCTTGCACTACTTAAATTTCGCTCACTTCCAACATATCAGAAATCATATATATAGCTATACCCTGTTTCAAAATTTCGCGGCCAATCAAAACATCATATCCTACATAGTTGTCAGGTAGAATATGAAATAAGATTTCAATCGGAATTCCACATATGACTACATTAGCTAAAATCTGACAAGTACTTTTAACACTTTTCTGACCAATTCCAGTCATGCTCACCAGTCTTAAAACGTTTGCCTCTAAATTTACAACTGTTTGATTCTTTACAATTGAGCATTTAGACCCTGAATCATAATAAAATAGTATTTGCTTACCGAAATGTGTAAGTATACCTGAAGGGGTAGAAAGAACCTGAATAAAACAACAACAATTACTTGTGTGTGCTTAGAAAAATGCTAATCGGTTCAGTATAGTTCGATAGAACGAAAAAACCTGTAATTAGCTTACAACTTTCATGTGGGTGCGGTGGCGTAGTGCGTAGTGCACTAGCTCCTCACACGCAAGGTCGCTTGTTCAAGCCCAGCTCGGGCAAAAGTTCTTCAAAAATTGAATTGAACGTAAAGCGATTAAGCACCACTAAAGGAGTCTGATGATCGGGTTGGTCCCCGTGAAATAGCTATAACTCCAGTCTATGAACTTGGTGGTAGCACACACAAGTTGTTGTTGTTTCATTCTAAATTTTCAATTGTAAATTCGGCAAGCAGCTGCCTTAACTGCGAGTATAAAATTTCATACAAAAACCTCCTTAAAAATTGTAAAAATTAAATCTTGACCAGTGTCAACTCTTTCGCCTCATCTCCCTCCTCATACGAATCCAATCGAAATCGTTGTCTTATGAAAAAGAGAGGAGATAATAAAAAGAACCTGAATAAAACAACAACAATTACTTGTGTGTGCTTAGAAAAATGCTAATCGGTTCAGTATAGTTCGATAGAACGAAAAAACCTGTAATTGGCTTACAACTTTCATGTGGGTGCGGTGGCGTAGTGCGTAGTGCACTAGCTCCTCATACGCTAGGTCGCTTGTTCAAGCCCAGCTCGGGCAAAAGTTCTTCAAAAATTCAATTGAACGTAAAGCGATTAAGCACCACTAAAGGAGTCTGATGATCGGGTTGGTCCCCGTGAAATAGCTATAACTCCAGCCTATGAACTTGGTGGTAGCACACACAAGTTGTTGTTGTTTCATTCTAAATTTTCAATTGTAAATTCGGCAAGCAGCTGCCTTAACTGCGAGTATAAAATTTCATACAAAAACCTCCTTAAAAATTGTAAAAATTAAATCTTGACCAGTGTCAACTCTTTCGCCTCATCTCCCTCCTCATACGAATCCAATCGAAATCGTTGGCTTATGAAAAAGAGAGGAGATAATAGAAAGAACCTGAATAAAACAACAACAATTACTTGTGTGTGCTTAGAAAAATGCTAATCGGTTCAGTATACTTCGATAGAACGAAAAAACCTGTAATTGGCTTACAACTTTCATGTGGGTGCGGTGACGTAGTGCGTAGTGCACTAGCTCCTTACACGCTAGGTAGCTTGTTCAAGCCCAGCTCGGGCAAAAGTTCTTCAAAAATTAAATTGAACGTAAAGCGATTAAGCACCACTAAAGGAGTCTGATGATCGGGTTGGTCCCCGTGAAATAGCTATAACTCCAGCCTATGAACTTGGTGGTAGCACACACAAGTTGTTGTTGTTTCATTCTAAATTTTCAATTGTAAATTCGGCAAGCAGCTGCCTTAACTGCGAGTATAAAATTTCATACAAAAACCTCGTTATATTAATGTTTGTAGATCTTGCGACTGGAACTTCCTTGGATGATGCTCCTGCATTCGGGATCACTGACCGCATGCTTGAGAAAGGGCAAGTATTGGATTTGTGTCCCAGTTTCCCACAGGTGAAACTTTTTATAGATGACGGAGGAGCTTTCAATCGTTTGGCATCAACAGCATTAACTTCAGATGCATAAGCTCGTCTCTTCAGGAATGACAATGCCTTTAATTCCTGTTGCAAACAATTCCTGTCTTCTATTTCCGTGGTAAATGCAAGGCGTTGAACACGGGGCTCAAACTGAGATAAATGTGCCAGCACGGTGGCGACAGCAATTTGTTCCAGTGACTAATCTTTCCAGCGAGACAACAGTGACGTCATCATGCTTGCAGCAATAGATGCAAGACATTCACCATCTTTAGGCTTAGTGTTACCCACATTAATTAAAAATGCTGCAGATGTTTTAGGACAGTCATACATAGCCTTTAATATGGGGCAGGGACATAACTCCCTGGGACATAAGTCCATAATGGACTTATGTCCCACCTTAATGGGACATTAGTCCATAAAAAAAAGTTCTGGATTTATGTCCCACTTCATATTTTTTATTTAGAAAGAAAGTACTGTACTTTAAAACTGTAACCACTTGTTAAATTCAATGCAACACGCGGTATCATTGAAAGAACTTTAGTTGGTTTTTTTGTCTTGAATCGTACGCGTCAAAATAAAGGTGAAATGAATAGTGAAACAATTGAAGATGAAAGAAAAAAAATTAAAAATAAAAGAAAACAAATTGCAAATTCACTTGGATTTTAAACTTATTTTTTTTTTGTCCTCGAAAAACTAAGCAAGGAATAGATGAATTATTAAAAAAAAAAACTTGGTCTTTCGAAGAACCAATTTTTTTTTTAGTTTTTAGTTTTCGAGAGACCAAGAAAATAAAAGTAAAAATTCGCGCGAATTTCGAAAGACCAAGTTTTTTTTTAATAATTCATCTATTCCTTGCTTAGTTTTTCGAGAATAAAAAAAAAAAAAGTTTAAAATCCAAGTGAATTTGCAATTTGTTTTCTTTTATTTTTATTTTTTTTTTTCTTTAATTTCGAATTCTGTACATTAATTTTTGTACTTACATGTTCTGAATAGGCAATGTAAATAATTAACAACTGCCTACATCTACAAGTTGGGACAACACTGAAAGTTGCATCCATTAAATAATGTCGTTCTGACTGTGGCAGAGATTCAAGGAGGTTCAATATTTTTGGTGCTTGGAGTATGGTGTAACTAAAAGTGTTTTCCAATACCGTGTTTTTGTAAAACGGTTTTGCACTATCATATTTCGATATTCCATAATTGTCAATTACGTTTATTAGTAATTTTTGTTTGTTTTGTTTTTTTTTTGATTGTTTTCAACTATGAATTAAGTGTTTTGTTTACAATAAAATGTTATCAATTTGCTTAACAATTATGTGTTTTTCTTTACTTTTTTTATCAATTTTTAGTTTTATTCGAAAAAAAAAATATGGACTTATGTCCAACTTTTCAAGGGAAAACTATGGAGTTATGTCCCATTAAGGTGGGACATAAGTCCATAATCGATTTATGGAGTAATGTCCCACCCGAGTGGGACATTAGTCCATTATGGATTTATGTCCCAGGGAGTTATGTCCCCGCCCCCTTTAATATGTCTTTAAACTGGTTCCACGTCAGTCCAGAAAATGCAATTGAAGATAACCACTCCGAAGCTTGTCCTTTAGGTGCACAGTTCAACTCGATAAGCAGTGTGGCACCTCAAAGAGGTTGGTCTCCACAAATATCTGTTGTGAAGATCCAAGCTCTGGCATTGGCATTAGATTTATCAGTATGAAATACAGGCAGCTGTACACGGTTGCTTGTCGTCGGCGTCTTCATTGATTCTAGCAGGGCCATAAAATTCTTGTTCTGCTGCTCTAATAATGTCTTAAACCCTTCTGCATCCATATTAAGTGGATGCTTAAGGGATCCCATTTCTGATGTCGAATCTTTGTCCATGTTTTACAAAATTATGTAAATGCAGCAATCCCGGAGCACGTATCAAAAATCAACGTTTTTGTCGTCCTTCATTTTTCAAACCACACAGCTGTCCAGTTCGATAGCTTCGAGTCTCGACCTGTTGACATCTCGTGGGCTAACATGCGTCGGCCAAATGGGTTAACATATACAAGTTAGTTAATACTCCGATATCACTTAGGCACAAAAGATAATTGTGCCTAGCATTTCATATACGTTACACTGCACAAGTTTATAAAAAAGTATTTGACATCATTTGAAAGTTTTTTATAGTTATGATCTATCATTTGATGCCAAAATAATTATCCTACGTGCGATGCTTTATGATTTATACGTAATTATTAGAAAAAAAGTCAGATTTTTTCAATTTCTTATGGCCAACTTTAAGTTCAATTATCTCGAAATCTCCAAAACCAAATTCAAAAATATTTGGCAGATAGATTTAGCCTAACGTTAGCTTTTATTTGGTACTAGCCTCATTAGTGTACACTCTGGGCCCAAGCTCCATAGAAAAATGGGACATCTCCTTTATTACATCACCCCTACATCCTGTAATTTGTAGAAAATAAAATGCACGACTGGGTCGCACGAACTTGCTCTAATGAGTGACAGTGGTTTAGGGGCTTGAAATTTTGATAAAAATAAAATTTTCAAAATTCTTAAATAAATACTTAAACTAATTTGAGCTGAAAAAAAAGTAAGCCATTTTATTTCTACGATAAATTTGAATTTATGAGAATAAATTTATAAAAATCTGTGGAGTTGGGTCGTTTTTGAGATAGTCGAAAGCAAAAAAAACGGTCCTATGGAAAGTACCGTTCTTAGCCATTTTTTAAAACTTTTTTTTCAGCCATATGATTGGTCGTACCTAAAAAGCAACACTGATTTTTTTAATTAAAAATCGTTAGAGCCGTTTTTGAGAAAAATAAGCTTTAAAATAACGGTTGTATGGCAGGTACCGTTATTTTTTGAGCTAAAAAAAAAATTTCAATTTCCTCTCTGTACAATACCTAAAAAAGTCTATATACCAAGTTTGAAGCAATTCGGCGCACCCGTTTGGGCTGTAGGTCTACATACATACATACAGACAGACAGACAGACAGACAGACATACAGACGGACAGAATTTTTAGACCATCTTTTTTCGTCTTCGCTATCATCGAAATGTCATGTTTGATTGTTATCTCAAAACTTTTTTTTTCGACGAATGCATAACTTGCCTTATAGTACCTATAATCGCAAGTAAAAAACTTCCTTAAATTATGCACATATGGTTTATGGTATTTATGGTATAACTCGCGGATATTATCTTGTATCTCATCATTTCGTTGCAGTCAATACGAAAGGTTTTATTTTGCATATCAGCAATTCGCATTTTGTTACTTCGCAGTTCTTATTTGGGAAACTTTTATTTCCTCTTACATACATCTACATAGCTGTAAGATGAACTCTCATTTATTATTTCGCGTTTCCTTATTTCGCTTTATTTTATTTGGCAAAAAAAAAGTATTTTGACTTTTTTATTATTTTTGTTTGGCTCTAATTTTATCATACTTAAGAAATTTCTCAAAAAAAGTTTTAAAAAATGTCTAAGGACAGTACTTTCCATAGGACGGATTTTTTGCTTTCGACTATCTCGAAAACGGCTGAACCGATACTTTCGAAATTTCACACATTGTAACGATACGTTACAGATTCCCCTATTATCTTAATAATACCCGCTACCCACCAGGAAAATATTAGTAATAAACATAGTTACACACATGAAAACCTGGAACCCCTGATCGACCGCACTGAGTTTTTCATACAAAAGCAAAAACATTCATAAACACGGCAACAAGCGACATGCGGTCCTCCTAGCACCATGCCGGCAGCAAAGATTGATGCCAACTGATCATATCATTATCATTAACTGATTAAAAGATGGCCAGAAGAACAATTCCACCACGTATTCCAGCAGCCAATCACATCAAAGTACAACGAGGTGAAAATCAACCACGATCGTTTATTTTAAATCGAAGCCCACACAGGGTAAGGCATAGTTGACACAATCAATGACCTCGGTGGTGAGTTCCGAGAAAATCTTTTTACATCTGCCACCTCCCCTCCCCTTTTGCACCACGACTCCAATCAATACGAATGGCATGTGTAATCATGGACAGGTTAGTTCAGTGGTAAAAATGTAAACCAGAATTATATGAAACCGCCATCCAACCGAAACCCCCCTCACCTAAATCAAAGCAACTAAATCACACTTGTTGGTTACAGCACAGTGGGGCTACGTTGAACTAATAGATAAGAGACGATAGTGAAAAGGGTGTCATATGGGAACAAAGGGCTAGCTAAAGCGCGGGGTAGCTAACTAAGAAAATTTAACTTCACACATAAAAGTCACATTTTCTCTCTGCCGGTTGATTGAATAAAAGAAGGCCAAATGGGCGACCGAAACCAAGTTGAAACCAAGTTGAAACCGAGATGTAACCGAGTTAAAACCGAGTCGAGATCGAATTAAGATCGGAATTTAGAAAACCAGAAATACCTAGAAATAAAGAGTTTAAGTCAGCAGTTAAAGGGAAGCTGACGTCAAAACCCGACCGTAACCAGGAACCAGAAACAATAAGAGGTAAAAACAAACGAGGCTTCCCCCCACCGCCGGACCTGTAACAACGGAAGACCGGAAATCAAGCAAATGTTACCATAAATATAAATTTTGTGAAATGATCGTATTAATAAATATAAATTAGACCCATAACCAAAGTTTAGTGCTTTATTTGGTACGACCCTGGGATTCCGGCGAGCGTACCTCAGCCTTTGAAATCAACGCACATCACAAATTGGCGCCCGAGAAGGGACTTTTTGGGTCCAAAATACACAATCAAATACGAAAAATAACGGTACCAAGAGATGATATAACCGAAGTATTATAACCGCAACCAGACCAGACCGACCAGACCCGGAATACCAATATATTGCAAGTAGAAATATATCCAGATCTACCGAGCCGAAATATAAAGTCCAAAAGGACCCGAATTAATACCAGGATAAAACCAGCCCCGATCTTTTTATATAATAGAAACCAGACCGGTCTCGATACACCCTGATTTACCAGACCAGACTGAAAATAAAGGGACTAACCAGAGAGATGGACCCAGAAGATCAAAACAGTAACGGCGGAGACCCGGCAGAACTAAATATGTCGGACAACGAAGAATTCTATGTGTTCGCAAGTATAGGGGCAATTTACCTCCTAAACAAACGAGAACTCATAGGGCGCATGGAAAAATTAGGCTTAAACACCGATGGAAAGTTACACGAGCTCCGCTCCGATTTTAGCGCTTATATAAAGAAAGCCATACTAAGGAAATAGACTCAGAATCTCTGCGAAGAGTTGGAAAGCCTAGTTACTGACCGGAAGTATAAAGAGGAAACAAGGAACCCGAATACCGAAAAGGGAGAAGAGAAACATCGGCAAGCAGTTATGACAAAGCAACTGGAAAGCCAGTAGACCTGAACTCGCGTTGCACCGTGTCCTACGCCCGGAACCCTTTACCGATATTCCAATTGCACGATACTCCAGGTACCTTAGCCACTGCCGAAGTCGAGAAAATGACTCACAAACCAGCATACAAAAACTTTTATTATCCCGTACCAAACGCATACTCGTACCCAAAGCCAGATACACTAAGCCAGTTGCAACCTGTCCAGGCGATACCGTCAACGATTCCTACACAACAGTATAGAACTGATTTACCACCTCCGACCGACCATACAGCCCCACGCGGAAGTTCGAGCCGCCCTGACGATAGATCCCTACCAAGCCGGGAGGCAGAAGTAATGAATACGGTAAGAAAATGGGGACTGAGATTCGATTCTTCTGGAAACGCTCTGGAATTCATTAAACGTATCGAAGAGATATTCAAAGGCCCGGCCTTGGAATGGTATCGCATTAACCGCGAAGGTTTCAGAACTTGGGAGGAGTTCCACCAAGCGTTCCTAGCACACTTTCTGCCCGCTCGCTTCATTAACAGACTAGAAGACGAAATCGCCCGCAAGAGGCAGGGCCCCCGCGAAAAGGCAAAGGATTTTATCAGAGCCACGCAGTATCTCATCCATCAGCACCCAGGGATGAACGTCGGCGACAGCATCGATCGTATCTACGATAAACTCCGACCAGAATATCATCTATATGGCCGAAGAATACGAGTATATCCAAGCGGAAGGACGTCATACAGTCCCGAATGTATAAATTCGTCTGCCTTCAAATAATAAACCAATCGTCAGGCAGTTTCCACCACTAGAATCTGTTCCTGCTCCAGGGCCGTACGACAGACTAACTCACTGCTGGAACTGCAAACAAAGGGGTCATACTAAAGCCAACAGCCGACGACCGTTCCTCATGTTTTGCTCATTTTCCGGAGAGGACGGACGTTTAACGAGGGATTGCTCATGCCATACTCACCAAGCTTCCAAACTGAACAGTCGTAATATTACAAGCCGACGCTCCGCTCGGGAAACGACCCCGGTAATCGAAAGCCCAAAGGAAAACGAACTCGATTTATCGTCCGCCAACGAGGCTGTTAATATCAAGCCGGGCAGTCCAGAAACCCCAGTGATAGAAACTCCACGCAATCCCTTCCGCCGCGAGCCCCAGGTTTCGACGTTAAGCCCTCGTAGGACAACGGACTCCGAAGCATGGGCGGATCCGCGATGTTTTCTACCCGTCAAATACAACAGCCATGTATTCAAAGCTCTCATAGACACCGGGGCTACTCAATCATTTATAAATTTTGACATAAGGCAGCTCTTCCGCAAGTTAAAGGTACCAGTGCGGTATCAGCCCCACTCTATACAGCTAGCCAATGGAAGTCCGATAATAAGTAGAGAACACTACTCGGTAGCATTGTACCTAGGGGAACAGCCTGTGCAGGGAGAGGTGACCTATTTAAAACAATTGGCCGAAGAAGCTGTCATCGGCATGGACCTACTCCGAAAACTTAATTTCACAATGTCAATAGACGGACAAGAGCTTAAAGCCGTTACAAACGAAGTACCCCACGCAATTAGGCGCGACCTCGGTGGAAAGCCATTAGATCCCGAGCAACAAGGCCAGTTAACCGATTTGCTAGACCGTGAACTCCCAAAATTTGAAAAGTTGCCAAGCACAACTTATGCCGCTGTACATTATATACGTTTGAAGAACGATCAACCGTTTAAACAGAGGTACTATCCTCGCAACCCTGCTATGCAGAAAGTGATCGATGAAGAGGTCAACGAGCTTCTACGTGATGGAAAAATAGAGCCATCAAATAGCCCATACAGCTCACCAATCATCCTAGTTAGAAAGAAAAATGGGACCTGGAGGGTTTGTGTAGATTACCGCCAACTTAACGAAGTCGCCATTATGGACGCTTATCCCTTGCCACAGATATTTGCAATCCTAGACAAGTTACGACAAGCAAATTTTAATTCGACGATTGATTTAAAACAAGGCTACTGGCAAAATACCCCTAGACCCAGCATCCCGACCCGCTACCGCCTTCACCGTCCCAGGACACGGGCTCTACCAATGGAAGCTACTCCCGTGCGGTTTAAATTCATCCGCCGCCACTTTTCAGCGTATGCTAGATTCCGTCTTAGGCCCCAAAATGGACCCACATGCTTTCGCTTTTCTCGACGACATAATCGTCTTTAGAAAGAACTTCGAAGAACACCTGACACATCTGAAGGAAGTATCTAAACGTCTACAAGCCGCCCATATACGGATCAACAAAGAAAAGTGCGAGTTCTGCAAAAGCAAATTAAAATACTTAGGTCATGTGGTAAGTGACCAAGGCATTGCTACCGATCCAGACAAAATCGCTGCAGTACAAGAGTTGAATGCTCCGCGGAGTGTCAGAGAACTCCGGCGGCGGGTATTAGGTATCGCATCCTGGTACAGAAAGAACAAAAAAAAAGAAAAAGAAAAGAAACAAGAGGGATGATAAAAGTTTAAAATACGAGAAGGTTCCCGTCTCCGAGGAAGGGGTGGATTATAACGATACGTTACAGATTCCCCTATCATCTTAATAATAATCGCTACCCACCAGGAAAATATTAGTAATAAACATAGTAACACACATGAAAACCTGGAACCCCTGATCGACCGCACTGAGTTTTTCATACAAAAGCAAAAACATTCATAAACACGGCAACAAGCGACATGCGGTCCTCCTAGCACCATGCCAGCAGCAAAGATTGATGCCAACTGATCTTATCATTATCATTAACTGAATAAAAGATGGCCAGAAGAACAATTACATGACGTATTCCAGCAGCCAATCACATCAAAGTACAACGAGGTGAAAATCAACCACGATCGTTTATTTTAAATCGAAGCCCACACAGGGTAAGGCATAGTTGACACAATCAATGACCTCGGTGGTGAGTTCCGAGAAAATCTATTTTACATCTGCCACATCCCCTCCCCTTTTGCACCACGAGTCCAATCAATACGAATGGCATGTGTAATCATGGACAGGTTAGTTCAGTGGTAAAAATGTAAACCAGAATTATATGAAACCGCCATCCAACCGATCCCCCCTTACCTAAATCAAAGCAACTAAATCACACTTGTTGGTTACAGCACGGTGGGGCTACGTTGAACTAATAGATAAGAGACGATAGTGAAAAGGGTGTCATATGGGAACAAAGGGCTAGCTAAAGCGCGGGGTAGCTAACTAAGAAAATTTAACTTCACACATAAAAGCCACATTTTCTCTGTGCCGGTTGATTGAATAAAGAAGGCCAAATGGGCGACCGAAACCAAGTTGAAACCAAGTTGAAACCGAGTTGTAACCGAGTTAAGACCGAGTTGAAACCGAGTCGAGATCGAATTAAGATCGGAATTTAGAAAACCAGAAATACCTAGAAATAGAGTTTAAGTAAGCAGTTAAAGGGAAGCTGACGTCAAAACCCGACCGTAACCAGGAACCAGAAACAATAAGAGGTAAAAACAAACAAGGCTTCCCCCACCAAAGGTAAGGGGTCTTGATCTAAATTGAAAATCTAAAGCCGGGTAACACCGTTGATAAGCCAGTGTATACGTACACTGTTGATAGCCAGAGTATACGTACTCTGTTGATAAGCCAGCGTATACGTACGGCTGTTGATAAGCCGGTGTATACGTACACCGTTGATAGCCAGAGTATACGTACTCTGTTGATAGCCAAAGTATACGTACTCTGCTGATAAGCCAGAGTATACATACTCTGTTGATAAGCCGGTGTACACGTACACTGTTGATAGCCAGGGAACCATAGAGGACAACCAGCTTACAAAGACGATTGGAAGAAGGGCTAGATTACGAGCCCAAGCAGAAACTCAAACTACGACTACGCCGGACCTGTAACAACGGAAGGCCGGAAATCAAGCAAATGTTACCATAAATATAAATATTGTGAAATTATCGTATTAATAAATATAAATTAGACCCATAACCAAAGTTTAGTGCTTTATTTGGTACGACCCTGGGATTCCGGCGAGCGTACTTCAGCCTTTGAAATCAAAGCAAATCACAACATATATAGGTGTAAGTAGCTCAATTTATATTGCATAGCAATAATTTTCAAAAAAAAAATCGTATTTTTAAAAGCATTAAAAAAAAAATTTAACTTTTCAAAAACTATGAATAAATGTATTTGCGGAATACCTTTTTGATTTTTTTTTTGAAAAATGCTATTAAAAATGTTTATAAATTTATTCCCATAAATTCAAATTTATATAAGAAAAAAAATGTCGTCCTTTTTTTGCAGTTCAAATTAGTTTAAGAATTTATTTAAGAATTTGAAAAATTTATTTTTATCAAAGTCTCAAGACCCTAGACCACTGCCACGCATTAGAACAAGTTCGTGCGACCCAGTCGTGCATTTTCTTTAATATAACTCCAGCCGCACGTTATTCAATGAACTTAACACAAAATTAAAAGATTTTTAGGAAGTAAGCATCTCACTTACATAAGTAAATCATAAAACGAGCGCCAAACTTACCTATAATATACATCAATAGAAATAAGTTTGTCGTTCTGAATAGTTGTTGTATTTATTAAAAAACATCTTTAAGCCATAAATAAACTTTAAAACCTCATCTCATTCAGCGAAACCAGAAATCGAAAAATAATTCTACCAAAGAATGGAATAGAGGGACGCACGAAGAACAGTGTAAGCGTCACAACAATGCTTGGCTTGGTGAACGAGCAAAAATACGCATAAAACTGATGAAGCAGAGCTGCCATAAGTCGCAGTGCTTTGGAAAAAGTTGAAAGAGACTACCGGTGGTATACCGGTCCATAAATATAGTTCTATGAGGAACCGATGCTACCACTTATTCGGTAGTTTCTTAACTCTATTTCTCCCCGCGCATTACATCGATTTGAAAGAGGGCATTCCGATTAGGTATATTGCTTCAGCATTTCACCCTCCAACTATGCAATCGAAGCCATCTTAAAGTTATGTTACTTCGAAATAGAATTATACAGAAGCCAAAAATCGTACCGGATGTGGAGTCGGTAAAGTATGGAGTTATCGTACCACTCATACCTCCCATTTCCAACAATTTCACGTCTTGAGAGTATGTTTCCATACACACCACATGGCCCAGCAATCTAAGCCGCTGTATTTTCAGCTTCTTAACCAGGTCAATGTCGATGTATAGCCCGTACAGTTCGCCATTGAATCTTCTCCTTCATACTCCATTGATACATACAGGACCGAATATCACCCGAAGAATCTTTCTCTCAAAGCACCCCAGCCTGTGATAAGTTCGTGTATGCTCCTCACCAAGTCATCTCCCACTGCTTTGAAGAGTTCACCCGTAAGGCCATCTGTTCCAGCAGCCTTGTTGGACTTTAGTTTTGATATTGCTTCTTGGTCGGTTGGACGTAAGTTCTGTTCATCATCGTCCAAATCGAATGGATCATTCTACCTGACAGCGATTAGTTGGTTGTCTTCGCCGTTTTACAGTCTGCAGAAGTGTTATTTTCCGCGTTCGCACTTTAGCTACAACAAGGTAGTGGTCCGAGTCTATGTTGAATACTCTGAAGGTGCGGACATCAATGACATTGGAGGCATGTCTCCTCCTTTCCGATCTTGGCGTTGAAGTCACCAAGAATAATCTTAGTGTCGTACTTCGGGCATTCATCATACGCTTTCTCAAGAAGATTGTAGAACTCTTCTTTGGTCGTGTTATCTTTTTCCTCCGTGGGGGGCGTGGACGCAGATCAGTGAGATGTCGCTGAGTTTGGACTTAATTCGGATTGTGACCATGTGTTTGTTTATGCCACGAAACCCTTAGACTCCTTGCCTAGGCCTTCCTCTTATCACAAATCCGCATCCAAATAGACGCTGTGTTCTTGTCCTGTAGCACTTGCCGTAGCAGATGTCACAATTTTTCATCGTCCTTGTGCCTTTACCACCCCATCGGACTTCTTGGGTAGCTGTGATGTCGGCTTTGACACCATTTAGGGCTTCCACTAATTGTTCGGCTAGACGTGTTCTGTTTAGGGTCCGACGCACAACCCCCAACCTGGGGCACCAGGCACTATGCTGCTCTCCTTCGACAAAAGGAGCTGGAGAAATACAGTCAGTAACCCACTACGGGGATGAGAAAGCTACCGCTGATCCTATAAGGGCTCATCCTCACCTTCCCTATTTCACTTCCCTGACTAATAGTAGTGAAAGGACCCAAAGACCTGAGCTCCGAATATGTCGAAGTAGATCAATGGGGTACCATGCTGACTGTAAGCGTCGCCGTTGGTTCACTTAATTGGAAGCTCATCCGCCGCTCGCTTGCTTTCTGAGGGTTTCGTACAGAATAAACTGCTACCCAACAAGTGAAACAGAGGAGCTTTATGGCAGGGCATAGTGTTGATATTTGACCGTGTTCAACAATCGGGCTTATAAGTTTAGCAAGTCAAGTCCGGGCGGACAAGACCACTACCCGATCGCTACCACTAGGAGGTAAAATAAGCACTATTGATGCTTATGAAACAGTTGCAACGCTGGGCATCGCCAGGTTATTACCAATCAGAGTCTACCCTATTCATACAGCACCCAACCATCCATTTTGTTGTTTCATTTTTCATAAAATAGGCACACTGAAAAACAGACATATCATTTTGATATTTTTTCAATATCAATACATATATATCAATTTGACAAAAACTGCAGTAAAAAAGTTGTTGTCTTTATATCAAAAATATCACGATTATATTTTTAATATCAGGATAATAATAAAATATTAATTTATCAAGCTTTTTTACACTAGGTATAATATGAATGTTTAATATCAAAACTACTATTTCCATTATGCCTACCATTTCCACAATGAAATTATAAGATTAACGTTTTTTTTAATATTAAAATGATACAAAAATATAAATAGTGTATTTATGATCAAAACAACATTTTTTCTATATCAAATCGATACAAAAAAATTAATATTACATTTTTGGTATTTTAAAATATCAAAAAAACATTTTTTCGATATCAATTTGATACAAAAAATATAATAAGTATATTTATGATATTTTAAAGTATCAAAACAACATTTTTCGATATCAATTTGGTGGGATAAAGTTTGTATAAAGTTTGTTTTATTAATGGATCAAAGTAAAAAAGAGTATCTTTTATAAATAATAGTAGTAGAAGTATAAATTTCGGTGCCGGTGAAAATACTAGAAATAATTCCGAGTGCTCAGAACATCAAAATATATTGAGTGGAACTTAAAAGAAACACTCAATGACTGAAATGTAAGTATTTAACTTTGACTTGCGACGAATGTATATAAATATATAAGTTTTATAAGGACAAGTTTTGTGTTCGTTAAAAAATGTCAAACTACGACTATTGAGTCCGTCTGTCTGTCTGTCCTCGCATCTACAACTTCACCATTGGTCCTTTGTTTATTGGTCAAAATTTTTTTACGAAATATAAAACATGCATTTAGAAACACTAAATATTTCCAGAAAGTTTAAAAAATTGTTATATTTTAATATTTTCTTAAACCATTTTCTTGACGTATGCTTTTCTTAAATCCACGCTTTTTATTAACAGCTTGCGGAGTAACTATCGACATGGCTAAATGCCTATTAAAAGAAGACATCGATCAAATCTTCCCAGGACGGGGAAATATAGCTCTTTGTGCAGAATTTATACACTTTCCTTATATGTATATTTCCTTACTTTAACTAAATTGAATTATTCGAAATAAAAGAAATATTATTGGATAGTATTCAAGAACCTCATGTGCTGGTAGAACAATATAATATAGACACATTCTCTGAATACTATCAATCATACTTTGTTGGTCCTAAACATAATAAATATAAAATTATTAATTTAAAATTATTTATTGGTCCACCAATTCATGTATATGTTTTTTCCAAATGGATATTATGTAATTAGAAATAAAACTTTTTAAAAACAAATAAAACTTATTTTGAAAATTTCATCGGATTTGCTCTGTTTTAATTTAAAAGGCCAAAATGGATTGAGATTAAGACTAGATTGAAACGTGAAAGTATAATAGTAAAGTCAAATGGATATTTCTTAATATAAATTTAATAAATTAAAAATCAAATTTAATTACATTTATCACCTCAAAATTACATTCGAAATACCAAATATTTCATATCAATTTGATATTTCTAATGTTTATTAGATATTAGAAAAATTATATTTTTAATGTTAATTAGACATTGATATTGTTAAATAAACAATTAAAAATATCAAGGAAACATATCATTTTGATATTATCACGTTAAAGTGTGAACAAAATTATCAAAACAATATTGATATTTTAATGTCATTTCGATAGTTAAAATTATTAAATTCACATTTAAAAAAAATGTTGTTTTAATATGGTAGACATATCAATTTTGATATTTTCAATGTTGGACGACTTTTATCACCTAAAAATGTCAATTTTACAGTTGTATTATCAAAATATTCGTATGGTCGCTAGAAGTTATGAAATAAAAAATGTTTTCCTCTTCCACCAGGTGCGTCTATAAAAACATTCCACCCTTTGCATTACGAAAACCATACCTACATTAATGTATAATATGCACGTTGCTGTTCAATATTTAATTTTGGAACATTTGACCGCACAAATGCATCCAATTCAACACAATCATCATTTAATTTAACCAGCATTTCAGTGTTATCAAAATCCTGTGCTTCATTCCCTGCTGCGATTTAACATTCAAATGTCTTCAATCAAAACTAGGGCTTCATTGTGAATGACAATTTGTAAAGAAATATTCAAAAACAAATTAATTTGATTGAAAAGCATCGCAATAAAAGCTACGACTACATACTACTTTACAATGGAATGACTCTTATAAATTTAAGAAAACTTCTTCTCAACGGATTAAAACATTTTTTTAAACCATTCTATAAATGGTTCCCTTTTATTGGAAAATATAGGTTTTTGCTTTGTGGGTGCAATAGTACGGTGAAAACTAACTTCTTGAGCAATAAGAACACCTCTTTTTTGAAAAATTTGGTAAAAACTAAAAAAAAAATTGGTAAAAACTAAAAAAATGTTGGCTAAAACTGAAAAACCCGATAAACGGGAGTTAACGTTAAGAACCCTATTTACTTGCGATTATAGGTACTACAGGGTGGGCCAAAAGAAGTCATCCACCCGATGCTGTTTGGCTCTCTTTTTTAGATGAAACACTTGGATTCTGTTTTTTGATTATGTTTATTTGAACCTTTATTAATTGTATTAATCAAGTCGAGAAGATGATATCGGCCAAATGCTTGGCGTCACAATTGATTGCTCGTTTTATGGCATTTTTCATCACTTCAGCGAGAACTTCGGGCGACAGATTCTCGCACTCGTGTCGCATGTTGTCCTTGAGGGCTTCCAGAGTCTCGGGCTTGTTCGCGTAAACACCGAACTTCAAAAAATCTAACAAAAAAAGTCTGAAACGGTTAAATCGGGCGATCTTGCGGGCCAGTGCAAATCGCCAAAACGAGAGATGAGGCGACCCGGGAACGCCGCCTTTAGAATATCGGTTCATGTCGGTTCATGTATCGCTCCATGACTTGTTCTCTTGTATTCTGCATCTCTCTAGTCCACAAATGTCAAAACAGATTTGACATTGGCGGCCATTTGCAAAAATGAGAGCATCTTCCAATAGGGTTATTTCTTTTTGCCCACCTTGTATAAGGCAAGTTATACATTTGTAAAAAAAAACATTTTTTTGACAGTCAAACAACACTACGATGATAGAGAAGCCTAAAAAAGTGGGTCCGAGAATTATATCTGTCTGTCTGTCCGTCTGTCTGTATCGGCACCTACAGCCTAAACGGCTGGACCGATTTGCTTCAAACTTGGTACATAGTATTATTATGACGTCCTACAGAGGGGGTTTTGGAATTAGCATTCTAGCTCTAAAACTAACTTTATGTTTTGGTTGAAATAGATTTTTCAGGAAAAGTCTTATAACGGTACATCCCATAGGACCGGTTTTTTTAAATCAGATTTTCTCGTTAACCACTTGATGGATTTCGATGAAATGTTCAATAACGAAGCCTTTTAATTTTTTTAAAAAGAAATTTGTTTGAGTTTTTTATTTTTTTGTTTTTTCCAAAAAACGATTTAATCTATTTTTTTTAAATTTTATTTTTCTGGTCAAAACAACGAATTGCTAGAAAAATTTGGAACGATTTTGAAAAAAAAAATTCTTAAAATTCTTAACAGTAAACTTAATTTTGTTCCAAAAACGTTTTAACTATTGGTTTTTAAGTGATCAATAAAATTTCATATCATTTTTTCCCTGCTTTTTTTCCAAAATCTCAAACCTCAAAACCAATGTCACATATTGGAGCAAGTTTGTATGACCGAGTCGTGTACTTTATTTTTTATATACAATGTAGATGTCATCTTTTGGGCGCTGTAAATGATATAAATATCCACTTATGGCCAAATTAATAAAACTGTTAAAACCAATTTCCGTTATTTCCATTTTTCGCCAAAAACTAAAAACGCAGTTTTCTTAAGAATACTCAAAGACCTACAAAGTTTAATCAAAATCGTTATAGCCATATTCGAAAAAATTAGAAAAAACCAAAAAAAGTTGGCTAAAACTCAACGGCTTGTTTTATGGGAGCCACCGTTTAGAAAGGCTTCACTGGAAAATGTGCAATGTCATCCTATAAAAAACTATGAAGAACTTTGCCAAACGAAGTTTTAGTTAATTCAATCAAGTCGTTGCGAATTTATGACCATTTGAAAAGGCCCTTTAAACCTGATTTTCGAACGAAAAACGCAGTTTTGTTAGGAATGCTTAAAGAAAGCTGAATTTTGAGTTTAATCAAAATCATAAGAGTAATTTTCGAGCAAATCCAAAATGAAATAAAATGCACGACTGGGTCGTACGAACTTGCTCTAATGTGTTCAAATGGTCTTGGGGCTTGAGATTTTCGGAAAAGGCATTGAAAAAATCATATGAAATTTTATTAATCACTTAAAAATCAATAGTTAAAACGTTTTTTGGAGAAAATGAAGTAAACCATCAGATTTCTTTTGCTTTTTCAAAATTTAAGGAATTTTTTTTTCAAAATCGTTCGACCAGTTTTTTCAAAAAACGGTTTTTTTAAAAACTTTTCGAAAACATATTCCAATTTTTTTTTTTCAATATGCCAACTTCTAGAACTTTGTAGTTTTTATCAGAAAAATAAAATTAAAAAAAAATTGATTAAACCGTTTTTGGAAAAAACAAAAAATAAAAAAAAAGTTTTAAACTTTTTTAAAAAACTCAAAAAAACTTTTTTTGAAAAATTAAAGATTTTTTATTATTTCGTTTGTAATAGGGCTTCCACATTAAAAATTTCATCGGAATTCGTCCAGTGGCTTACGAGAAAATCGGATTTCAAAAAACCGGCCCTATGGGAGGTACCGTTATAAGACTTTTCCTGAAAAATCTAATCCAACCAAAACATTAAGTTTGCGGAGAAAACATCATTCAGAAAGTTTTATCAAAATCGTAGGAGCCGTTTTCGAGAAAAATTGAATTTTCACTAAAAGTCGTATGGCAGGTACCGTTAGTTTTAAAGCTAGAATGCTAATTCCAAAAACCCCTCTGTAGGAAGTCATAATAATACTATCTATCAAGTTTGAAGCAAATCGGTCCAGCCGTTTAGGCTGTAGGTGCCGATACAGACAGACGGACAGACAGACAGACAGACAGACAGACGGACAGAATTGTCGGACCCACTTTTTTCGACTTCTCTATCATCGTAATGTTATGTTTGATTGTCAAAAAAAATTTTTTTTTTTTACGAATGCATAACTTGCCTTATAGTACCTATAATCGCAAGTAAAAACCTGGACATCGTTTTTCTGCAAACTGCTATAATCAAGTTTGAAGAAAATCCTTTAAGCCGTTTAGGCTGTAGCATGACGTGAAAAAGCGATCATCCGCACAGACGCACAGACAGACCGGCAGACGGTATGGCGAAAACCACTTTATTGTAATGTCATGTTTGTTAAAAACTTCGATTTCTCCTTGCGATTATAGGCAAGTTATGCATTCGTAAAAAAAATTCTGTCTGTCTGTCCGTCTGCCGCTTCAAATTTGAAACATACTACGTCCTACAGAGGGGTCTATGGAATTAGCATTCCAGCTCTAAAACTAAGGGTACCTATACCTGAAAAAAGATTTTTAGTGAAAACTTAATTATTATAAAAAACGGCTCCTACGATTTTGATAAAACTTTGTGAATAGTGTTTTCTGTGCAAACTTTATGTTTTTGTTGGCATATTTTTTTCAGGAAAAGTCTTATAACGGTACCTCCCATAGGACCGGTTTTTTTAAATCAGATTTTCTCGTAAGCCACTGGACGAGTTTCGATGATATTTTTATTGAAGAAGCTCTTTTAAATTCTTAAATTTTTGAAAAAAAAAAGTTTTTTTGGGTTTTAAAAAAAATCTAAAACAAGTATTATTTTTTGTTTTTTCCAAAAACCTTTAAATCAATTTCTTTTTATTTTATTTTTTTGATAAAAATTACAAAGTGCTAGAAGTTGGCACACTCAAAAAAAAATTGGAATATATTTTCAAAAAGTTTTTCAAAAAAAACCGTTTTTTGAAAAAAAAAAAAAACTGGTCGAACGATTTTGAAAAAAGTTTTTCTTAAGATTTAAAACAGTAAAAGACCTTGGGTCTTACAGGCATATATTTAGTTAAAATTATTAAAAAAAAGAAATCAGATAGCTTACTTATTTTTTTCCAAAAAAACGTTTTAAATAGTGATTTTTAACTGTTTTATAAAATTTCATATGATTTTTCCTTTAATGCCGCAAGACCATTGTCACACTAAAGAGCAAGTTCATGCGACCCAGTCGTGCACTTTATTTTTTCTGTAAACCATACTTGCCCTAGAGCAAGTAAAAATTCACCCAGCCTGGTTCTAGATATGAGGTCACATACAAAAGTGAAACTCGTTTTTATACATATAGTACTAGCAGACCCGGCGAACTCCGTACCGCCTTTTTTCGAATGTTTTCGAAATTCCTAAATTTTTGTTTTAGATATGTTAAGATATGCCTCAGCTCCATTTTTCCAATCAGTTGAATAAAAATTACATAAATGTTGACGCGTTTAATGAACCGAAAGTGATTACTCTGTCAAAAAACTACCGTAAATTGAACACATGTGAAACAGACAAGTGAATATTATAATTCAAAATTAATAAAATAATTTAAGGAAATAAGGAGCAACACAAATGTGACTCTAACAAACCCCCAAATTTATTCCTCAGCCCTCGCCTCACCATCAACCACCCACCTCACCTACAACCACCAATCTCACCTACAACCACCAACCAACATTCCACCATTTTTAACAATTTTTTCCGGTGTCGTGAAATAACGCCGAGCAAAATAACGCCGAATTCCGAAATTCGGCCTTATTTCACTTAATGAAAGCGAAATAAAGTCAAATTTTGGAGTTCGGCGTTATTTCACAATCGCAAAGTGAAATAACGCCGAACATTGCTTGTGAAATAAAGCCGAATTCAGAGAAAAGGCAAAAAAATTTGCTACTGTACTTATTAGAAAACAAGTTAACTTCACGCTAATTAATCTTTGTTGGTTGAAACATCTTTATCCAGGCAGTCTGCGAACTAGAAAAATTGTCCAAATTTTACCTACTACCGGCTTAGTCGACTGCTTTATCTATACAGGGTGATTCACGAGCGTTGTGCCAAAAAGCTAGAGCGTGTAGGTTGAGTTGAGACAAGAAAAAAATCGTATGGGAGGGGGGGGTCTATTCCCCCCCCGTTTAGCCAGGAGGGGCAATTTTCTGAAAAATTGACTTATTTTGTAAAAAAAAAAATTAAAAACCAACGGCTTCGTTTACAACACCGTGTTATACCTTTTTGGAAAGCCAAAAACTTCTTCTTTCATTTTGTTTTTAAATTAAATTGTTTTAACGAATAGTTTAAAAAATATAAATTTTCAAACTCAAAATTTTGAAAAAAAAAATAAAAAAAATTATTTTAAAACTAATTTTTTTCAAAATTTTACGTAATTAAGTATAATTTTTGTTCTCAAAATTCAATGCTCCCATTAATTTTTAATCCAACACTGGAAACCGTATGGCTCTACGACTTTTTTTGCCAAGGTATTCAAAAATAACCGAACCTACTCCTTCACAAAGACACGAAAAAATTGGCTAAATGATCACTTGTGCCATCCCGTAAGGCTAGATTTTCTTCTTTTTGTGAAGAAGTAGGTTCGGTTATTTTTGAATACCTTGGCAACAAAAAGTCGTAGAGCCATACGGTTTCCAGTGTTGGATTAAAAATTAATGGGAGCATTGAATTTTGAGAACAAAAATTATACTTAATTACGTAAAATTTTGAAAAAAATTAGTTTTAAAATAATTTTTTTTAATTTTTTTTTCAAAATTTTGAGTTTGAAAATTTATATTTTTTAAACTATTCGTTAAAACAATTTAATTTAAAAACAAAATGAAAGAAGAAGTTTTTGGCTTTCCAAAAAGGTATAACACGGTGTTTTAAACGAAGCCGTTGGTTTTTAATATTTTTTTTTTTACAAAATAAGTCAATTTTTCAGAAAATTGCCCCTCCTGGCTAAACGGGGGGGAATAGACCCCCCCTCCCATACGATTTTTTTCTTGTCTCAACTCAACCTACACGCTCTAGCCTTTTGGCACAACGCTCGTGAATCACCCTGTATACATCGCTTTTTGTTTTCATAGGAGCCCTGAACCACAGATACAGAATAAGGAGTTTCCTAAGCATACAAAAACATATATCTAAGTTTCCATTTAATTAAGGAATTCGTTTGATGTTACAATTCACCAGAGTTTTGAATTATTATTTTCTATGCAAAGGTTTATAGCACGATATTTTCTTGGGTCCTTCCTATATTTGAAGAGAGGAATGGTTTATGAAAGTATATTTTGATGCGTGGAAAGAATAGCTTAATGAGTGGGAGAGCGGTGGTTTGCAGAGCGATGAGAGGGGAAGGCAGTTGGCGCGATCGGCCGTTGGCTGGTGACGCGGGCGAAACTCTGCAAACAATCAAAAAATTCGCCCGCGTCACCAGCCAACGGCCGATCGCACCAACCGCCTTCCCCTCTTATCGCTCTAAAAACCACCCCTTTCCCACTCATTATTCTATTCTATGAGAGAATCTAATACCGACTTGCTGATTGTTGTTTGACATTTGTTTTTTTTTTTCTATTTTTTTTCTATTCGAACTCGAATTCGAATTTCTGGAATTTACATGCAGATAAAGCTTTTTCTCACTCTCACAAACGAGAACAGTTTGGCTAAACAAACTGTCACCAAGATGTCTTTTGTCAATCTTGCTCAAATATTGCACTGAGAAATTTCAGTAATTTTTTTTTTTCAGCATATTTTTTTTTTATTATTTCTAGAATCACCTCTTATGACAATAAAATAAAGAAGAACTTACGTTTGAAAACAATTAATCCTGGGGTGGAATCGGCTAATGTGATTTGTGATTGTCACATTTCTGACAATCACATGTGATTAAATAATTTTGTGCGTCTGCATAACTGCTGGAACACAATGGAGCCGGAGCCGGAACCGCAGCCGCAGCCGTATCGCATGTCAAAATATTGAATACACACGAATTCAATGTTGTGAACACAACGAGACGGATCCGCAACCGCAGCCGCAAACCGCGACGGACGAGTTGGCCAACTTTTAATAAATACGTGCGTATTTTTGACATTCCATAAAAAAAAAAAAAAAAAGAGCAACGTGCTAATAAAGTCCTTTTAGAAATTAGGTCAGGTAATTAAAAATTTATTGAAAAGACTATACATGGTGCGATATATGTTTTATCATCTTTTATATTCATATATATGTATGTTTCTCAGTGGAAATTGTAAAAAAAACGTGGAGTACGTACGACTCCATTGTGGGCACTTCTAATTAGGTACGTACGGCATGCGGTACGGTTGCGGCTGCGGTTCCGGCAGCGTTTTTCTATTGTGTTCCAGCAGTAATGTGATCACCGGAATTTTGTTTATTTTCATTATGTCATTTTCCGTTGGGCAATTGGAGAGAACTCCGAAGACAAATCGTTTCTCTTCGGAGTTGTGTTTTGCGAGTCTTACTTCTTCTGCTTCTTATGAAATATGCGGTCTGAAGGCGCATATATACGAACGTCACAGTTTCTATATATTTTGTATTTCAAATTAAACAATTCCGACAATTTTAATATATAATTTACATTAAGGGACGTGACGATTATGTATTTATTTAGAAAAGATTAATTTAGTTGTCACTTCACGTGATTGCTCACAACATATACGCGTTTCAGAAAAATATCTCAATTAAAAAAATGTTCATTTCTGTTTTTTTTTTTTTATTGTTTTTTTTTTACTTTAATCATGAGGAGAAACTAATTTCTCCCAATCGAAAACAACATTAGTATAGATCTTTGACAAATCTTTGACAGCAAAAGCAAATAATTTTGTTTTATAAGTCAGCGTCAGAGGTTTATTTTTTATTTATTATTATTTTTGTATGCAAGTGACACCTAAATAGCTGTCACAAGAAAAAGTCACAAAAATGTGATTGTCACATGTGACAGGCGAAATTTGTATATTGTGACTATCACATATCACAAATCACCTTAGCCGATTCCACCCCTGATTTTATATTATTTTATGAGAGGATCTAATACCGACTTGTTGTTTTTTGTTTGATATTTGTTTTTTTTTCTATTTTGTTTTCTATTCGAATTCGAATTCGAATTCGAACACGAATAGAAGAAAACTTAGCTTTAAAAGCATACATAGGTTGCCTCTTTTCTTCTAAAAGAATTTCTGGAATTTACATGTAGGTAAAGCTGTTTGTGTGAGTGAAGGAAAAGTCGCAAATGAGCAAAAAGAAGAACTAACAGGGACAGATATATTTGTAAATTCCAGACTTCAAGAAATTTCTAAAGAAGAAAAGAGACAACCTGGTGATGGACAGACAAACATAGCAAAAACGAACATAAAATTACGTTTGTTGTATGGGAGCCACCATAAATATTTTATTTTATTTAGTTTTTAGTATTTGTTGTTGTAGGGAACACAATAATACATCATCTGTCCAAATTTCAAGTGTCTAAGTCTTACGGTTCATGAGATACAGCCTTGTAAAGGGCGGACAGACGGACAGACGGACAGCGAAGTCTCAGTAATAGGGTTCCGTTTTCACCCTTTGGGTACGGAACCCTAAAAAAGATAATTATTAGTTGGAGGCAGGGATCGAACTCCGGACCTTCGACGTAGCCGTCAGACACACTTGAGTTGATTTTAATACTCAGTGATTGTAAATCACGAACAAATTTTAGCAAATCCAGATTGGTAAAAAGTATAAATGGAATTATTCCCTTGAAGTAGTAAACTGCGACAAAAAGGTTGTAATTTACTTTGAAGGGCACAAGCTTGAATTATAACTTTTAATTGTAAATCTTAACTTAGGAATTGTTGTAATTTGAGATGAATTGAAAGTTAAATTGCAAATTTTTCTATCAGTTTCGAATCAAAGCGCCGTGATTTACAAAAAAAACATGTTTTGTAAATTGCAACTGAATATTTCGCAATTGGTGATTTTTCAATTCTTTCCGTGTAATTATAGGAATACCATCTTCTTGGAGGGATTCAATAGCATACTACATACGAAGCTTTATCACAAATGGAAATATAGACGATTCGACCTTATAACGCATGATCTATTGCAACGGTTCTCAACCTTTGGGAGTGTGCGGACCCCTAGCAACGAATTTATCATTCGGCGGACCCTTCTCAAGAAAAACATTTAATGTATTATTGTGTATAATCTTTAAATTAACACCGTTACAACCAGAAAGTTGAAAACATGTCGTTTTTATAAAAATATCTTTTATTAAAATATTATTGAAAGTACGAAAGTAATCAGTTAGTAAAATAATCAATGTGATGGCTGGTGTTGTTTTTTAGCTACCAAGTTATTTATATTTGGATCAAAGGAACATAACTGAATTCTTAAATCAGGTTCTACATCTAATTTATTTCTATATTTATTTTTCGTATAAACAAGAGTTGAAAAAGAGTTTTTCATATAAACATGACGTAGAAAACGGAATTAACACTTTAATAGCTTTTTCGGATATTAAAGGATATTGCTTTCTAGCACTTAACCAGAATTCAAAAAGACTTATGTTTTTAAATACAAGTTGTAGAGCTGAATCACAAGAAATATCAATAAGCGGTTTTCTTCTAAGGCTGATAAACTGTTTATTTCACTCAAGTCAACTGAAAATGGATTTTTAATCCATAATTTGCTGTTATCATTAATTGGAAAGTATTCTCGAAAACTTTTTTTTAGGCCCGTGAAATGTTTGAAAAAACTTTGAAAAATTGAGTCTGGTAAATAATCGTTGGCAGTTGTTAAAAATTCATTTAGGGTTGAAAATGATGAATAGGCCTTTTTTTCAAATCGTCTTTGCCACATTTCAATTTTATATACCCTATTCCATAGAATGGGTATATTGTATTTGGTGTGGAGTTTGTAACATAGAGAAATAATACCATTAGGTATAGAAAAGTATATATATTCTGACTCAGAATCAAAAGCCTAGTGGATTTAGGCATGTCCGTCCATCCGTCCGTCCGTCCGTCCATCCGTCCGTATGTATACTCTCTAGAGATCGCAATTTTTGAGCAAGAAAGCTGAAATTTGGTATATATAATCTTTGGTTCACGAGTAAGGCTAAGTTCTTGGACCGGTAAAATCATTTTTGATGAACAACCTCAATTTGCTAAAATTAAATTATGTTTTTTGTACAGTTACGATAAAAGCATAACGCTAAAATTTTGCACACGTAAGCTTTAGGTAAACCTTCTTCCAATTAAATAAAAATATTTCAGTTTGGGCGTGACTGACGCCCATTTTTCATACGAAACCATCAATATTGTTTTTATAAAGTAACAATTGTTATATTAAAGCGAAAAACATTAAATTTTGTGGGTATTACTTGCACATTAACATCTTGTGTGTGAAATCAAAAAAATTGATTTTGGGCGTGGCTGACGCCCACTTTTCACTAGAAACTATAAACAATTGTTATTGCAAATAAATGGTATTTATAATGAATCCGCAAGAAAAAATTTTGCGTCTCTTAGTAGAAACTTAAACGTTTGTGTATGAAAAGAAATTTTTGAATTTTGGGCGTGGCTTTCGCCCACTTTTCATGAAAGAATGAAAAACGTTGTTTTATCAATATTCAATTTAGGCTTTTTTCCCTTCCGTTCGTTTTATGAAAAAAATATCTACATTTTCTTGTGTAAATTTTTTCAAAACGCCCATTTTTAGAGGCGTGATTTTGATAAAATACCTTTGTTCAGGTAAGATCGCTTAAAAACTACTCGATTCAGCTGTAGTTTTACACATATGCCTAAATACTGACTAATGACTAAAGCTAAAGCAATAACTTGCTTCAAATTTTTACGACCCGCCCACTTTCGTCAATTTCTTAACGTTTTTTAACTTTCGGTCGCAGTTTTGAAGTAAAAAGATGAACACTTAGATTTAAGTTCCTTGGTAACGTACCAGAGTGTGGTTCAAGAATTGTTAAAATCACCCATAATCGCTATTTCCATTCAAAATCTAATTTTTAAAAATTTAAGTTTTGCCTTGTTTTGTTCAAATCGATCTGCAAGAATAAAATTGATTGTCACTGAGCTCTTACTAATTGCCTTGTCAATAAAAAGTCTTAACTTTGGGCGTGGCACACGCCTTTTTATTTATTGTGCCAGCACTAATTGAACATCACACCACACAAAATTAATGTTATTGAATTTTTTTCTGCCTGGTAAAGAAGAATTTTGTTTCTGAAACTGGATCATCGGCTGTCTTTAATATCGATTCGATTTTCTCTTCAAATTGGAATACAGTTACTGTCTTTTGTGAGTTTTGTAAATCTGTTTAACTCATTTAAATAGCCAAAAACGTCACATAGATATGCAACTTGTGCGCACCATGTAAAATCATTAAAACGGTCGCGCAACTCAAATGACAAAAAACTATATTTGAGGAAAATTATTCGTATTTTTTCGCGAAGCTCGAAAAACCGTTTAAGAATTTTTACTCGGGATAGCCAACGAACCTCAGTATGGAGTAGTAGCTGACTGTGGATGCTGCCCATATAAGTACATATTTTATTAAAGATGCTGTGGTTTAGCGGCCTTGATTTTATAAAATTGATAATTTTCACAACTTCATCGAGAACTGTTTTTAGTTCTGCTGGTATTCGTTTTGCCACCAATGCCTCTCGATGTATGCAACAGTGTTGCCAAATAGCTTCGGGTGAAACATTTTTAACAAAAGTGCGTAGACCACTCTTACATCCGGACATTGCTCTTGCACCATCAGTGCAAATTCCTACACATTTTTTTCCAATTTATTCCATTTGATGTTATAAATTTATTCAAAAGATTAAAAATGGCTTCTCCGGTCGTATGGTCAGGAAGAGGCAGACAGAACAAGAAATCATCATGAATAGAGTCTCCAAATTCGAACCGCACATACGTCATCAGATTGGCATTGTTTGATATGTCAGTGCTTTCATCCAATTGAAGAGCAAAATAGGAACTCAAATTTATTTTTTCTATAAGCTGTGTCTTGATATCGTATCAATAATTCTTCTCTTCACGGTATCATTCGAAAGAGAAACTAAGTCTAAATTTCGTGACTCTTTCTCACCCAGCATAGTTGCCACCAATACTTTTGCTGCCAGTAAAATCAAATCCTCACCGACAGTATGAGCCTTTCCAAATGCAAAATTTTATGTTGATTTCCAAACAACCAGAAATTTGAGTGTAGTTAACGGCAGTCGAGTTTTTTTCATTGGATCTCATTAAGTTGATCCTTTTTGAATCTCTATTTAGGAACAATTTGCACAAACTTTGAAACAGATTTTTACACATACATACATATATATATCAAGTTTGACAGTTACTTCTTTTTGTGTTTAAAATAAATGTTTTGGTCAGAAGATACATATATGCACACCTACATTTACAAAAGAAGATATGTAGTGTTATGAAGCTACTTTTTAGTTTGAAAAATAGCCAAAAAGACTCGAATTTAGTAGCCACTGAGGTCGACAACAGGTGGTTGAAAGGAACTCGACATTAAATTACTCAAACTTACCTATAATCAGGGCCACTTTGTAGGATGCAGGTACAGCATTTTCATTAGTATTTCCTGTAGCAACTTTCCGTAGGGATTTCTTATTCCTCTCTAATTCCTGTAGTTTTATGTTGGAAAATTCACGAGGCTTATCTCTATATTCCTTGTGCTTTGTTTCAAAATGTAGCTTTAATTTGGCAGGCTTCATAGATTAGTTGCTTTAAACATCGCAGCACAAAACACACTCTGGCTTATCTTCGCCATTTAATTCTAAACACCCAAATCCAAACGAAATATATTCAGAAGAATACTTTCGTTGTTTTTTATTTTTAATGTCATCACTAAATTTTGAAGTTGATGTTCCTGGATTGGAGTGAACGTCTTCACAAACACTAAATGCGATCAAAACGCAACAAATTTGATTCTGAGTTTTTCCATTAAAAAAAAAGAACATACGCATAACAATTAAAACGTCGCCTACTGCAAACTTTGCATTCAAATTCAAATGCAGATACCTTTTTCAAGAAAAGCAAGCATTACAACAAAACTTTTCGTAATTACTTTTCGTGGAACTACTTATGCCTGTCCCGACGTGTTATGCCCATAACGTTATAATGTCAATCGTTCTGTGCAAAAAGTGCGGTGAAAAGTAAAAACAACGTGTAGCCGCCACCTATACCTATAACAACAACACAACGTAATTAGCATAAAACGTCTAGAAAAGCACTTCGGTCTAATTTTTTGTAATTAAAACTCGATTCATGTATTTGTTATTGAGAGGGGTAGAAAAAAGGTATAAAATGGAGCGATCAAATTATTTAAAAAGATAATGTTTGTTTTGAAACAAAGTTTGTTGAGTTGTTGTTGAGTTTGTTGGAACAGTATTTTAGACGTTTTTCTAATACTTTATAAAAAAGCTGTCGCAGATCCCCAGGGGTCCGCGGCCCACAGGTTGAGAACCGATGATCTATTGCAAGGCACCTAGAGAAAATTGAAGTGGCCTTAACTAAGCTGTTGGAAATATATGTAATTTCTTCCCTTCTTCATATAAATGTTTTTATAAATTAAAAGCGAAATAAGGCCGAATCGACTTTATTTCACTCGGCGTTATTTCACGGCACCATTTCCTTACCAACTCACCCCCCCCCGACCAAAACAACCCACCACCAAAAAACCGTCCGTCCACCATTTTTGACAATTTTTCTCCTTACCCTATCTGCAAAAAAAAATGTTTTGTTTTTAAAAAAAGAAATTCAAAAAAAAAATTATTTTTTTTTTGAGTGTGCCCTTTATAGTTTTTATTAGAAAAATAAATTTAAAAAAAATTGATTTAAATGTTGACGCGTTTAATGTACCGAAAGTGATTAACCTGTCAAAAAAAACCGTAAATTTAACAAGTTACGTCTTTAATGAAAACAAAAGTTTGAAGTAATTCAAAATTAATAAAATCATTTAAGGAAATAAGGAGCAACAAAAATGTGACTCTAACAAACCTCCAAATTCCCACCTCACCCCTCCCCACCTCCCTCAACAACCAAACCACCGTCCTCAAACCCTAACCAAGCATCCACAATTTTTGACAATTTTTTCTTCACCCAATCCCAAACCCCCACCAACCAACCACCCACCATTTTTGGCAATTTTTTAGTCAGCCCTCGCCTCACCATCAACCACCCACCTCACCTACAACCACCAATCAACTAACCATCATTTTTGACAAAAAAAACTCCCACACTTACCACCCATCTCACCTTCAACCACCAACCAACACCCCACCATTTAAAAAAAAAAAAATTTAACCACCTAGGCCATCCACCCCCCCCCCCCTCCACTATCAAATCAACGTACCACCAAACAACCGTCCGTCCAACATTTTTGACAATTTTTCTCCCCATCTGCAAAACCTTCACCGAATCTCCCCATCACCAACCAACCGAACACCATTGTTGACTTTGTTACCTCCAACTTTTTTTTGTCAATTTTTCCCTTAGCTAAGTGAGTTTCAGTTTTGCTAAGTGAGCTTTTAGTGTATATTTTTGCAGCCGAACTACACAAAAAAGACAAAAGATTATTTATACATATTTCTCACCGTTTACACCTTCCCTGAACTTCCACAAATATTTCAAGATTAAAATTTCCAAAATATAATAGAAGAAGATAGAAAGTAGATATACCTTACCAAAAAGACACATCCTTCTTGAAACAATAATTATACAAAGCTCGCTACTTATATAATATTACTTCGATATAGCATATCGTTTATATGTTTATCTCTGTTCTCTATTACTTTCTAAATGACATCGGTGTAGAGATCAGTCATTGTATATATAAACTATAGTACTACCACTTGAGGTGCGCCATCTATCGACGAAAAACTAAGCTCTAGAATACCATGGGAAGCAACAACAGCCCTTTTTTACGTTCAACCATTTCAATTGTTGTTGTTGCTTCCCATTGTATTCTAGAGCTTAGTTTTTCGTCGATAGATGGCTCACCTCAAGTAGGAATACTATAGTTTGTATATGCAATGGAACAGTCAAGGAAGCTCTCTTGACAATTGCTGTTACTTCATGCCTTATTATAGCTAGTAATAAAGCTATACAATTGGGGTTAATTACACCTTAAATAAGGAAACATAATTCGAGATGCTTACTGTTGCACGCAGCTACTTGGAGGTAAATAGTGCCCTGGGACCATCAATTTCGCATACGTGACACCTTGCTCTTCGAAAGCCTGAAAAGAGGAAACGAATATTCTAGCAACCACACAAGAATATTAAAAGCGCTTTTTCATTCTATGAGTGTACTTACCGAAGGATCATAATAGCGAGTGGTGTTGGTCAAATCAATTACCATCCCTAGGTGAGGAACTTTTTCTAACAGTAACGTACAGCTTAATTGTTGGTAGGGTGGTACTCCTTTGTTAACATTCTGCAAACAGAATTTAAGATAACAAATAAGATTGATATTTTTTGCTGTGATAAAAAATAGAGTTTAAATTAATACTCTCGTAATGTATTTTAAGTCTATACGCGCTGTCATGTAACCTCTTCAACATCATTTTTGAGGCAATCGTATGCAACTCGCATGTCAACACCAGCGGTACGATTTTTTTTAGATCCGTTCAATAGATTGGCTATGCTGATGATATTGACATTATTGGAAGAACAAAGCGCGCTGTCGGTGGAGCATTCGCAAGTATATAAGTGGAAGCGGCTCGAATGGGTCTGGTTGTAAATGAAGATAAAACAAAGTATATGCTCTCCTCGGGTGAAGTAGATCATCACCGTTTGCTCGGACAAAACGTCACAATGGACAGATATAATTTTGAGGTTGTCAAGGACTTTGTCTATTTGGGTTTCACTATAACCTCTCAGTACAATATCAGTGAAGAGATCAGTCGAAGAATCACTCTTGCCAATCCCTGTTTCTTCGGGCTAAGTAGGCATCTTAGTAGCAAAGCCCTCTCTCAAAGGACCAAGGAGATACTATACAAGACCCTTATCATCCCAGTCCTGCTGTATGGGGCAGAAGCGTGGACACTGACTCAATCGGATGAATACAGACTGGGGTGCTTTGAGAGAAAGATTCTTCGGGTGATATTCGGCCCTGTATGTATCAATATAGTATGGAGGAGAAGATTCAATGGCGAACTGTACGGGCTATACAGCGACATGGATTTGGTTAAGTTGGTTAAGAAGATGAAAATATGGACGTATGGACGAAAACGCTCCTGCCCGACAAGTCTTCAATTCCAACCCGGAGGGCCGACGCAGTTCTGGAAGACCAAATCTAAGGTGGCGCGATCAAGTGGAGAACGACCTCAACCAACTTGGTGTGCGCAACTGGAGGCCACTGGCTAGGGACCGGCCTAGCTGGCGAGGATTGTAGGTTGAGGCCGTGGTCCACAATGGACTGTCTGCGCCACCTTAAGTAAGTAAGTAAGTAAGATGGTTTTAAAGACCTCGGCAAGTTTTTGATAAGCTCCTCTGTTCCATATTTAAGAAAGAAAGAACGTTTTTACATACAGCAACATCGAAGCAGTGCTAGTATTGTTTAAAAGTATTTTCAAAATAATTTTTACTACAACGGCAGAGAGTTTATCACTGATTTGTAAACATTTGCCATTAAGGGTCTTTACGCTGTTCCAAAATTCTTTCAAATCTCTTACATGTGTCAGAAGTAAAGCTTGTGATTCATAGAACATAATCTTTTTCCTTTGGCAGGATAGTTTATATTTTTTTTTTTGCTTCAATATAAAGCCTTTTGAAACATTGATTGTTTTGTCTGCGAAAAGCTCTTAGCAATCCAAAGCATATGTTCCTAGCCGCTTCACAATCATCTTCAAACCACTTTTCAGTGTTCCTGTTTTTTGAAGAAGGCGTTTGTGTTATAATGGATAAACAGATTTGATTACCCTTTCAATGTCTCCTAAAGTAAGATCTGCATCAACTTGAAGCTCCCGATTACCATTCTGCCGATATTCGGTCATCTTGTTTTCTTTCCATAGCAGTGGCGGAAGATTCAACTTTCTTAGTTCCTCAAAAGTGTAAGCAAATGGAATTAATTCAATTTTTTAGGTGATAATTATCTTACGAAAATCCCACGGGATGCATTCAGTTGAAACTGGGGGATAGATACAAATTGCTGCCCAGGCTGGGTTTGAACTCACAGGTCTCAGGTTAAGCAACCAAGCACTACATTAACTGTACCATTGCCATTACCTTCGGAATACGGACAAAATGGTGGCACGGACAAAGTACTTGCAGCCAAGTCAGGGAATGCTTTCAGAAGTTCGGCAAGTCCAGCTGCTCTGTTGCTTTTTAAGAGTAGGATCGCGGCCTTTACTTCAGTTTTCTTGTCGGTGGGTTAATATTAATGCCTTTGAAAGACCTACGTATGGCCGTGGCCAGCATTTGATCATTATCGTTTGCGCTCGGTTGCTTTTTAAGAGTAGGATCGCGGCCTTTACTTCAGTTTTCTTGTCGGTGGGTTAATATTAATGCCTTTGAAAGACCTACGTATGGCCGTGGCCAGCATTTGATCATTATCGTTTGTGCTCGGTTCGTCGAGCAGTGCACAGAAATGATCCTATTCGTAACTGGTCTAATATTGGCACTAAAATGCTACTGTTCGTGCCAGGAACAGCGAGATTGGTACTACTTCGATTGCCTTGATGGTCCTTAGTATTTCTTCGGCTTATTTGGAAAAACTACCTTCAACTATTTCGCTTATTCTAGGCGTTAAATTATTTTTGTTTGTTTAATAACTTAAGGGGTTAAGTATAAATACCCTTATAATGAATAAACAAGTGCGAGCGTTTAGGAAATAAGGAATTGAAAGATAGAAGAGTTTTTGTTGAAACTGTGGATTGAGATTAAGGTGTTATTTATCTCACGAAAATCCCAGTTGAAATTGGGGGAATAAATGAAATTTTCTGGCAGGCTGGTTTTAAACTCAAGGTCCCTAAACCTAGAGTTTAAAACCAGCACCACATCCACTGCAATAGTATCACCCGCTGACTAACATGACCACAACCATCAAAGTTCAATTACCATGTTACATTTCTTACATCTTTTATGTAGCATAAACTTTCAAGACATAAAATCTGTGTTCTGGTTCAAGCTGTCTAAGTAACCAACATATTACAAGCCAGTCCTTCCAATTTCAATACTTTCAAATTTATTGCCCTTAAGATGCAAATGAACCTCTCACTAACGAGGTCACTAGGGATGTCCGACAAACTAGGTTATCTACGAACACAGCATTAAGACCAGTTTCACAACAACTGTAATCAGATTTTTTTCAAATTAAAAGCGAAAATGGTTGCTGTATATGTTTTATAGGCACTCTGTCATAATCAAATTATCCAACTAGGAAGAACATGTCTGCAGAACGGTACACCGCGTATACGAGTGGCACATCGAGCTCGCCTCTTCCCTGATGTATCTTCACTGTTCTCTCTAATAATTGCAGAGACACGAGCGCTAATAAAATTGAGCACTTTGTATAAATTGGTGGGAATTGGAAATTTCACACATGCAATCAAATTGTGCATCTCTAGAGCTAAATGAACTTAATTAGTGACTGATGGAGTGATGGTCAAATACCTTCAAGGTTTGTTTTGCAGAAGTCCGCCATTCGGCAGCACGTGCAAGAGAGAGAGAGAGAGAGAGAATGAAAACTAAGAGTATTCAAGGACAGGTTCTTTTTTATAAGGACATTGGACACGAAGAAGCATCTATTGAATGTCATCATTTTGCGTATATGTTTGAATTAAGAAATTTTGCTATAAATTAGCCTATATAATGTTCTTTTGGCAGCTAATGTGACAAGCTGTAGCACAGGTTTTGCTGAAATCATGATGTGGCGGCCAAGTCAGAAGTGCAACTAGGCGTATTTATTGGAATGTGATAGGCATGCAATTTTACATCGATTTTATTGTTTTTAGCTGAGGAAGTCAGCAATGAGTCATTTTGAAATAATTTCACCTTTAAATGTAAACAACCTGTTAAAGAGAAAATAACTTACACTTTTTTTTCATTTCATCCATTATGTTTCATTAATGCTAATAGACACAGAGCCATATGCTTAATGAAACACAGCATATTTGTTGAACAAATTTTACTACCAAATATAAAAACTTTACATTTGATTCAGCTATTATGTAGTGTGTTTTGCAATCTTTTATACGTAAGTAAGTTTCATATATCGATCTTATAAAAGCAATAAACTTGCATATCATACATCCATATATGGCAAAATCAATAATTTTTGCTTTATCATGAAACTACATATATATGTAAATATGTATGTACTAGCGGTAAAAAAACACTTATGTGTATTTAATGTGAAATTAAATTTATTTATATATTTTATCTCAATGCTAGCGGATAAGCAATATTTTTGGTCGTTTTGGTTGGTGTATAAATATACAAATATTTTGGCATACACACAAAGTGCAGTTAATTTGATTGTTAAACTGAACATGATAACATTGATAAATTGTGGCTTGAATATTTTGCTGCATTTGACAAAAATTTGGGAAAACAAAATGTCATTTGTTGTGCAATTCAACTCCTTTTCCGATGTTCAAAAGTTGTTTGGAAAATGTTTGGGTGGACGATTCTTGCACCAAATGGACACGCACGTTCGTTGAGAGTTTGATTTTTTCGACTCAGTTCCATAAATATGATGCTTTTATTCAACGAAAGGAAAACATTTTTATAAAAAAGTTGAAAAAAAAACTTTGCCAAAAGCCCGCATTTTTCTGTCTTCCACCCGGGCATTCCGCTTAAAAATTTATGAAAAAAACCAAAAAAGAATTAAAAAAAAAAACTGAACCAAAATTGTTAAAAGCATGCATTTTTTTTCCTTCCACCCGATCGGCACGAAACCTTCACAGGAACCATCCCTATACTAAACTATATTTAACCCGAAAATTTCATAAAGATCCATTGGGTGGTTTAGGAGTCCATACGCAACATACTGTTACATGAATATTGTTTGTCTCAACTACAGTTTTATGAATGGTTTTTGTTTCTACTACAGAATTATTACTATATGGTTTTTGTCTCTACTACAGTAAAATGCTGAATAATTCTGCTGAATGATTCTGCTGAAATAACAATGGGGAATTTGAAAGCTCTGAAGCTTTCAAAGCATCTTGACAATTCCGAATGGTTCGAGACTTAGACTGTTCGGGAAACTTTGATCCCAAGTATAAATAGGACATTTTATTCGGAAATGGACACAGTTTCATTTTAACCGTGGTAACGAATAAATGGTGAATAATTAGTGGTGCTAAGATAAAGAAATAAATAAAGAGTTTGAACTTAGATAAAAGTGAGTTTCATTTATAGAGATAGTAGTGGTAAATTAAAAGTAAAAGAAAATAAGTTTTACTTTCGAACCCAAGACTAAAAACATTACAGTGGTGTCAGAAGTGAAATAAAACTTAAGTACATAATTCATTTGAAAAAAGAAGTGAAAAGTGATTACGTAACTATGGGTAAACTTGTGAATGCAATCAACTTGATTGAACTCAGAGCAGTGTTGAAGAAACGAGGTCTTCCTACTGCTGGAACCAAAAATGACCTCATTATAAGGCTTGATGGACAAACTTCTTGGACGATCTACAAAAGACAATTTGAAGCAGCTGCGACAACAAATGGCTGGGACAACGAAGAAAAGTTCGTTGCACTAACGCTTGCTCTCAGAGGACCTGCTGCAGAACTACTGCAAACAATACCGGCAGAGTTACATGGCAACTTCAAAGCTCTTACTCAGGCGATTGAAAAACGCTTTGGAGATGGCCATATGCAAGAAGTTTTCCGGGTCCGACTTAACACCAGGGTTCAGAAAAGAGGTGAGACGCTTCAACAGCTCCAAGCAGACATCGAACGCCTGGCTCACCTGGCATATCCAACGGCGGGTGAGGAAATTATCAACCAATTTGCTGCTGAAGCATTTGTCCGTGGATTAGCTGACATCAACCTCCAGCGAGCAGTACGAACGGCCGGAAAACGGACGCTTCCTGAAGCATTGGCGTTTGCCCTCACCATGGAAGCAGCGGAACAGGCTTCTCAAAGCATTCATCGGGTAAGAGAAGAAACTGTAGAGGAGTGCGCTTGCCAGAGAACGACATTCCAGAGCAACCACCGTGATGGACCACTCCGATGCTGGAACTGCAACAGGACCGGACATCTCCAGCGCCAGTGTCGTATGCCATTAAGAAAAGGAGTTTGCCAACATTGCGGCAGCAGGAAGAACAGCCAAGAGGAGACTCACAAAACCCCTGCTGGACCTGTTTCCCACTCGGGAAACGAGTAAGAACCAACTTCACGGGGCAGAAGCTGGTTCCGGGTATCGATGGCCCCAGAACTACGATCCAGGTCTCGCAGACTAAACGAGACAATAAAAGTCTGACAATGGAAGCAGCTATAAACGACAAGAAATATGTGGCAACTATCGATACCGGTGCCACCGCCTCCATTGTAAGAAGAGACGTGGTGACGATGACATGGCTACACAACACCAATAGCTACTGTCTGAAGACGGCAACAGGTGAGTCAGCTACAGTATATGGGGAAGTACAACTAGTGATCCGATTGGCAGAACTGGAGTTTTCACATAAATTCCTAGTGGCAGATATTTGCGACGAGTGCATCATCGGAATCGACTTCATGAAAGCACATGGAGTAATTCTGGATATCGGTAACCAGGTTCTGAAATATAGAAATGTCGAGATTCCGATGGTCTATGGTAACGAAAACTCATCAACCCTGAGAACTGTCGTCAAAGAAGATCTACGCCTGCCTCCCTCTTCAGAAGTCTTTGTTTGGACAAATATAAAAGGCGATTCAGGGAACCATCGATACCTTTTTGTAGAACCGGACTTTGAACAACGTTCCCAAAACTACATCGTGGGAAAAACGCTTGCTGCACCTAAGAACAACATGGTGCCTGTAAGAATAGTGAACATCAAACCTTATGAAGTCAACCTTAAAGCAGGAGAAGTTATTGGACAATGTGGTCCAGTGGCAGCAATAACAAGAATCACCGATGAAGAAGTACGAAATCCTGTAGAAGTCAACTTTTTAAGGTCCAAAATTCTAAAATCCTTCAAGCTAAGTCAACAACAACAACAGGTTGCTGGAAGCCTTATTCATGAGTTTGCTGATATTTTCGCTTCAAAGGATAAACCATACGGAAGAACACAATTGGTGCAACATCGCATCGATACTGGTGATGCCAGGCCAATCCGTCAACCTGCAAGGCGCCTTCCACTAGCCAAACAGGCGGAGGTTACGGATATGATCTCGACGATGTAGAAAAAGGTTTGATTGAGAATTCCAAAAGCCCTTGGGCATCACCAGTGCTCCTAGTCAAAAAGAAGGATGGAAGCACCCGGTTCTGCGTGGATTACCGAAGGCTGAACGATGTCACAAAGAAAGACAGCTACCCTCTGCCCAGGATCAGCGACACTCTGGATGCGATGGCAGGAGCTCAATGGTTTTCAACTTTGGACCTGAAAAGTGGGTACTGGCAGGTGGAAATTTACCCAGAAGATCGAGAGAAAACCGCATTTTCTACAGGTAATGGTCTATGGCAATTCAAAGTTATGCCTTTTGGCCTGTGCAACGCTCCGGCAACATTTGAGCGTTTGATGGAATGCGTTTTACAAGGGCTTACTTGGAAGACATGCCTGGTTTATTTGGATGATGTCATCGTTTTTGGGAAAACATTTGACGAACACTGCAGGAACTTGAGAGAAGTTTTCCGGAGGCTTCGAGAAGCTCATCTTAGGTTGAATCCAGACAAATGCACCTTTTTCAAGACTGAAGTGAAATATTTAGGGCATATTGTCTCGTCTCAAGGGGTACAAACCGATCCAGAGAAAGTGGAAGCTGTGAAGAACTGGCCAACTCCACAAGATAAACATCAGCTGAGAAGTTTCCTTGGGTTAGCCACATATTACCGGCGGTTCGTGAAAGACTTTGCTGGAGTTGCGAAAAGCCTGCACCAACTTACAGAGAAAGGAAAGCAGTTCAAATGGTCAGGTGATTGCGATAAAAGCTTCCTGGAACTAAAAACACGCCTCTGTAACGCTCCCGTTCTGGCATATGCTACTCCTGGGAAACAGTTCATCATCGATGCAGACGCAAGCAATGTTGGAATTGGGGCTGTTTTGTCGCAAGTTCATGATGGCCAAGAAAAGGTAGTAGCCTATTACAGCAAAGTGCTCTCGAAGGCAGAAAGGAACTATTGCGTGACCAGGAGGGAACTTCTAGCTCTGGTACTAGCTACAAAACATTTTCATAAGTACATCTATGGGCAGAAATTTCTCCTTAGAACAGACCATGGAGCGCTTAGATGGCTTTTGAACTTTAAAAATCCCGAAGGACAAGTAGCAAGGTGGATTGAGAGGTTGCAGACATACCACTACGAGATTCAACATCGAAAAGGAAAACTACACTCCAACGCAGATGCATTATCCCGACGACCATGTAAATCGAACTGCAAGCATTGTTTACGTCAGGAAGAAAAGGAGTCCCTAGTCACTCAACGAGTGAGAGTCGAGCCCATTGCCGGCTGGAGTAACGAGGAAATTAGGAATGCTCAACAAGAAGATTCTGACATTGAACCCATCCTTGCATGGAAAGAGCACGAGGAGAAACCACAATGGGTTGACATTTCCGATAGAAGCCCGGTGTTAAAAGCCTATTGGGCTCAATGGAACTCTCTCCATGTACAAGAAGGTGTACTCAAACGGAAGTGGGAATCCGCAGATGGCAAGTCCTATGTGATGCAGGTAGTTGTGCCTCGGTCCAAAGTCAATGAAGTTCTCCGTGAGATGCATGATGGCACTTCTGGGGGCCATTTAGGAATCAACAAAACGCTGGAAAAGATCCGAGATCGTTTCTACTGGCTTCATGCAAAAGAAGACGTCGAAAGATGGTGCAGGAAATGTGACACTTGTTCTGCTACAAAAGGACCAGGCAGAAAAATTCAAAGTGCGATGCAGCAGTACAACGTTGGAGCACCCTTCGAAAGAATTGCAATGGATATTGCAGGTCCTTTTCCTGAAACCAACGATGGAAACCGATATATTCTCGTGATCATGGATTACTTCAGCAAGTGGCCTGAAGCGTTTGCCATTCCAAACCAAGAAGCAAAAACGGTTGTGGATCAGATTGTCTTCAATTGGATAAGTAGATTTGGTGTACCTAAAGAACTCCATTCTGACCAAGGGAGGAACTTCGAGTCAAATATCTTCCAACAGGTTTGCTCCCTCCTTGGCATTCATAAGACAAGGACAACACCGCTGCATCCACAATCAGATGGAATGGTAGAACGGTTTAACAGAACGCTTAAAGAACACCTTTCCAAAGTAGTGGAAGACTGTCAACGAGACTGGGACCGATGCATTCCACTATTTTTAATGAGCTATCGGAGCGCAGTACATAGCACTACAGGACATACTCCTTGGGAAATCTTGTTTGGTTCAACAATGCGGCTACCAAGTGAAGTGAAATTTGGATGCCCTCCAAATGAGCCACAAAGCCAAGAAGAATATGTGGACGATCTCAAAAAGAGACTCTTGTACATTCATGAAAGGACCAGAACAAAGATAAAGGATGCCAGTGATCGCATGAAAACACGTTACGATGCACATGCAACGACGACAGGGTTTCAAGTGGAAGATCTTGTGTGGTTATACAACCCCCATCGGAAAAAGGGACTGTCACCGAAGCTCCAGCAAAATTGGGAAGGCCCTTACAAAGTTGTCACCAGAATCAATGATGTTGTTTACCGCATTCAGAGAGGTGTTAGAGGCAAAATGAAAGTTGTTCACAGGTACCGACTATGCCGCTACAATGGCCAGGGAAGTGATAGACTTGTTCGGGACGAACAATCTTAAGAAGGGGGCAATGTTACATGAATATTGTTTGTCTCAACTACAGTTTTATGAATGGTTTTTGTTTCTACTACAGAATTATTACTATATGGTTTTTGTCTCTACTACAGTAAAATGCTGAATAATTCTGCTGAATGATTCTGCTGAAATAGCAATGGGGAATTTGAAAGCTCTGAAGCTTTCAAAGCATCTTGACAATTCCGAATGGTTCGAGACTTAGACTGTTCGGGAAACTTTGATCCCAAGTATAAATAGGACATTTTATTCGGAAATGGACACAGTTTCATTTTAACCGTGGTAACGAATAAATGGTGAATAATTAGTGGTGCTAAGATAAAGAAATAAATAAAGAGTTTGAACTTAGATAAAAGTGAGTTTCATTTATAGAGATAGTAGTGGTAAATTAAAAGTAAAAGAAAATAAGTTTTATTTTCGAACCCAAGACTAAAAACATTACAATACATACATACACACATCCATTTTTATATATACATATATAGAAAGATTATAAAAAAATTGAACCAACAGTTGTTAAAAGCCTGCATTTTTTTTTGTCCTTCACTCGATCGGCCATCCGGAATTTTCGCTGATGTTTCAAACAGCTAAAAATTGTATGAAAAAAATCAAAAATTAAAAAAAAAAAAAATCTTTCAAAAAATGTTAAAAGTCTGCATTTTAGTTTTGTCTTCCACCCGATCGGAAATTGCGGAGTTTTCGCTGATGTTTCAAACCGCTAAAAAATTTATGAAAAAACCAAAAAAAAAAAAAAAATTACCAAAAAATGTTAAAAGCCTGCATTTTATTTTTGTACTTAAGAATATTCTATTGACCAATTTGGAGTTATTAATTTGTGTTTGGAAAAGTTCTTTCCGTCGGCTTTTTGGTCACTGTAGTTTTAGCAATGAAACAACTCTGTTACATTTGCTTTTCCCGACGTTTCGGCAGGGATTGCTGCCTTCCTCAGGGGAACTTTATTTGAACAAAAAATACATTTATTATACAAAATATATAGTGACATTTAAAACAGTGGGAATTACACTTACTTTGTTTTTTAAAAATATATAAATTTAAAAAATTTTAAAATAGGAAATGACACTTCGAATGAAGTTTCGTCTGTGTATTAAAAAAAAACAAAAGAATGAAAACTATGAGGATGAAGACACTAAAGAGCAATACCCGATCGGAACCAAACCTTCACAGGGACCATCCCTGGACTTAACTATATTTACCCTAAAAATTTCATAAAGATCCATTGGGCCGTTTAAGAGTCGATAGACCACATACAAACATACATACATACAAACATACACACATCCATTTTTATATGTATATAGATAATAGCGGTAACCGGCTACGCTAAAAAAAAAACACTTATTTAATGTGAAATTAAATTTATTTATTTAGGTATTTCATATCAATGCTAGCTGATAAACAATACTTTTGGTTAAAGCCTGCATTTTTGTTTTGTCTTCGACCCGATCGGCCATTACGGAATTTTCGCTGATGTTTCAAACCGCTAAAATATTTATGAAAAAACCAAAAAAAAAAAAAAATTACCAAAAAATGTTAAAAGCCTGCATTTTATTTTTGTTTTCCACCCGATCGGAACCAAACCTTCACAGGAACCATCCCTGGACTTAACTATATTTACCCTGAAAATTTCATAAAGTTCCATTGGGCGGTTTAAGAGTCCATAGACAAAATACAAACATACAAACATACAAACATACACACATCCATTTTTATATATATAGATTATTTTAATTTTTCGACAATAGAAGAATCAAACAAATTATAAGAACCAGTAGAAATCGACACAAAAAGGCTAAAATCGTAAAGCGTGATGTAGTTTTGGTTTTTTGGTATGTTGCACAGTGGCCTGATCGCAGAAAACAAGCTTTTTAAAAGGTTATGAAAAGCCTTTTAATTTGTATGTCTAACGTCTAAGTACTCTTAGATAACCCCAGCATATGATAAAAAAGAATTTTTTAATATAGATATTTAATGTAGGGCTTGTAAATGCCCTCAAAGTTGAAAAAAAAAATTATTCATGTTAAAATGTGTATCTTTATTTAAAAAGTAAAATATAATAAATACATTGACCCATGTCGAAGAAATTCGACTTTATGCGAAAAAATGTACTTCTGCCTGCAAAATACTTCAACTTTCAACTCCATTTTCTTGAAAAAAATATATGAAGAATTATTATTATTTTATGATGGGTTTAATTATATGATAGATCTTAATAAAAAATAAACAAAAATATTAGGGAAAATCTAGCAGTTTTTTTTTTAATTTCTAGCAAAAACTTGGGGCAGGTAAAAATAGAAAAAAGTGTTTTATTTCCATATTTTTGCCTGAATATGGTTTTTTTCATATACACAGCTGGTCAAAAAAATAGGTGCAATTTTTTTTTTATATAAACTTAATTTTTTAATATGTTTTGTTTATTTAAATATTATTTTAACATTAGTTTTCATTGGACTATCAATACTTAATGAAATATTAATATTTAAGGCTTTTAAATTAAGTACTTATAAATTTTATACAATAAAACCGACGGTGTAGACATTTGCGCTTGGACAAAAAAATAGGTGTGTCTTCCTTAATTATGAATAATGATAGTTTGAATGCAAAATTTGTTGTATTTTATAATAATTTTCGTCTACCATTCTCTTATAACCCGAGTATACGACATTGTTATCCAAAACTTTTTAAATTCCGCGTGGTATTAACTCTACAAACTTTTGGCATCTTTCTTGGGGTAAAGAATACCATTCACTCTGAACAGCATCCCACAATCGGTTCCAGTTTGGAAAATATTGGCATCCTAGTTTCCGCATAAGCTCATTCCTCAAGTTCTCAATCGGGTTGAGATCTGGGATTGACTTGGCCATGAAGCAATTGAAACTTCTTTCTCTCGATACCACTCTTTCACAAGATTTGCTAATGTTTCTGATCGTTATATCCTGCTAAAAAATCAATCGGAGAGTCATGCTTTCTTCGGCAAATGGAAGCATGATATCTTCCAAAATATCCCTATAACCTTATTTGGTCAAGATGTAACTAATACGGAATATAGGAATTAGGGCCCACACCATACTAGAATAAAATGCACGACTGGGTCGCACGAACTTGCTCTTATGATAAGCAATTGCGTAGTGGCTGCATATATGGATATTAAAAAAAATTAAATAATTTCGAAAATTCTTTTATTTTTTAAATTAGTTTAAGAGTTTTCTCGGAAAAACTAAGTATGCAATAAAATTTCAAAGCTATACGGCAATCTAGGCAAAAAAAATATTGAAAATCGTTGGACCAGTTTTTTTTTAAAAGGTTATTTTTGAAAAACTTTTACAAAAAATATTTTGAAATTTATTTGAGTATGCACATATATGGCAATCTGTAGTTTACATTTAAAAAATAATTTTAAAAAAAATCACTGTACCCGTTTCCAACATATTTCGAAAACCAAAAATTTTTTTGAAAAAATTATAAAAAATCAAAAAAAAAAATTTTTGAAAATTTTGAAATGCCATATTAATAAAATTATGAATGACTTCCTGTGGCCAAAATTTTATTGAAAAAATCAATTTGAGAAAATCAATTTTTGTCTTCAAGATTGTATGGCAGGTGCCGTTATTTTTGGACCTAGAGCAAAAATAAAAAATACGTTCCGGGCGACGGCCAAATAAATCCTAAATACCAAATTTGAAGCAAATCGGCCCACCCGTTCAGCCTCCAGAGGCGCGAACAGACAGACAGACAGACAGACAGACAGACAGACGGACGGAATTCCCAGACCCACTTTTTTCGACTTCTCCATCATCGTAATGTCATGTGTGATTGCTATCTCAAATTTTTTTTTCTGCACGAATCCATAACTTGCCTTATAGTACCTATAATCGCAAGTAAAAAACGGAACCAGACCATAATATTTCCTCCCCCGTGTTTGATTGTTTTCCGGGTATAGCGAGGGTGGTAGTCCTTTCCTTTTGGTCGCCTGACATTACGCCCCGAATCTTATGAGAACAAATTAATTTTTGTTTCGTCACTCCAGAGGATATTTCACCATTTTTTTGCTCCTTCTGGTCCGTTCTAACTTCTATGGTTTAAGGCAAATTCTTTTCGGGACCTTATATTGCTTGCTCTTAGTAAAGGAACTTTCCTGGCAACTCTTCCTGGTAGGTTGAAGCTCTGAAGCCTTCTGCGGATTGTGCGGGCACTGACTTCATTATTGATTTGTGCTCCTATTGTCCTTGACGAAGCAAAAGGTTTAGATTTAGCCAAAAGGAGGACACGGCGATCAGTGGTGACTGATGTTTTTTTCGGCCTCCCACGATTTTCGCGCACTAATCTGACCTTGAGTGCATTTGTCACAAAATTTTGTGATCTTCCTAGGGCTTCTGCTATAAATTTGTAAGTCTTACCTTCATTTCTTAGCTGTAAAACTACCCGTCTTTCTTCCGCCGAACAGTGGACGTTTCTACCCATACTAAAAGTCTAATAAACTATTATTTATTATTTTATTTATTATTATTATGGATAGTAAAATTATTAAAAAGAGGTTACCTTGAAATTTAATATTTTTTTGAAATAACAGAGATATAAACTGTGGATTTATTTGGAGAACACCTATTTTAATGACCAATTTCTTAAAAACACCAAATCCTAAGAAAATAGAACAGCTCAACATAGCACACACAAAATGCAGTAAGCTCAGCATCAGTGTCAACAGAATAACCGTTTTTTCTTAAAACAAGAACTTTTTGTAAGGCCTGCGATCAAAAAAACAGTTATTTTGCATCAAAGACAACAGTGGTGCGAAAAAATTTGATCACACCTATTTTATTGACCAGCTGTGTATGTACCTGTTGCGTTTTTCATATACATATATCAAAAACAAACAATTTTTGACCGTTGTTAAATTTCTTATTGCTTTTTTGTTGTGTATTGCTTAATATTTTATGACTTATGAGGATTAGTAATGTCTTAAAAGAATTTTTGAGCACTTACTTAAAACTATATACATATCTATATATATTAAGAATTTAATAAAATAAGTCAGTATTAAGTGATTGTGCGTTTGTGCAAGGTGCAGATTATAAGTCTTTGACCAACCAATAAGTGAAAGTTAAGTGAAATAATATTAATACAAGCATAACATAGTGAAGTGACAGTGAATTACTGAACCTGAATTGTTTGAACGATAATATTGCCCCATAAAAATGGATCCAATCGCAATTCGTTATTCGGTGTTGTGCAACGAACTTTGGGCTATTGATCGTATAGTGTACAAAATCTACGGCCTTTTTTGAAAGGCAATACCCCAACTTAACTTCTGAGCAAAAAGAAATAGTGACATCAGAAGTACAGAAACGTTTTTTCTCAGTTTTCAAAACTATGGGACTCAGCGCATAGAAACAATAGCCCTTTTGATTGGTTGGATGGAATTTTTGAAGTGAAATTCGCCGAAAATAACTGCAAGAAACGTCAACTTATAAGGGAAGACCGCGAAAGGGTTTTGAAGAATGCTGTGATCGAACTAACAGGTATAAGAGAGATCAATTGAGAAATGCATTTACTCAAGAAGAGATAAATTATGCAGCAACATCGGAAAGCTTTTCTTTTTCACACTTTCATCCAGATAAGGCTCTTGCATTATTTATGCAAGCTGAATTGTCGAAACACCAATATGAAGTATTGAGACATGCCCTTAAAGACGAAGGCATTGTAATATAAACTATAGTATTACCACTTGAGGTGCGCCATCTATCGACGGAAAACTAAGCTCTTGATTTAATAGGTTTTTGTCTAGATTACCATGGGAAGCAACAACAACTATTTTTTCAATTTTAATTGTTGTTGCTTCCTTTGGAAGACTAGACGAAAACTTATTAAATCAAGAGCTCAGTTTTCCGTGGATAGATGTTGCACCTCAAGTATTAATACTATAGTTTATACATACAATGACGAAGGACTTAGTGTTTTCAGACCTTATGTTAAATTGCTGGATGCAAAGAAAAGGTGCTATCTTTTATATATCAGTTTTATCTAATGAACCTCTACATAAATTATGCCTGTACTGAATGACTTAAATATCACAAAAAATCAATAAAGACAGAGATAAGATTCAGGAACAATCCTGAATCAACTTCAAGAGAAGCAAAGCAATAAAATGCGGAAAGTCACATACCACTGTGAACATGCAGCAGACATGTCTAAGATTATTCTTATCTAGTATAAACGGACTTCCACTAAGGAAGTCACGTACGCAGACTCAATACGATACGAATTGTTATATCTAAGTAAGTCTAAATAGAAAACAGATTTTCAGATCTTAAATTGACGTAGAACTCGCTACAACTAGTGTTAGAACTCTTTAATTTTGTAAATAAAGAATGAGCCTTGCTCTTAGTAATTTACAAATTTAAAGAAAGATTTATTTCAAATAAATTAATAAAATTGGTGCAGTCGGTAGGATTCTACTAAATTGGTTAGAATCTTGTAAGAACTTACACTCATAAAGTTTTATTGAAATTAACTATCGGAAAAAAATCCTACGGAAATATTAAATTCGAAGTAATGATTAAAACCAGTGTAAGATAAAAATGAAATAAAATCACTTAAGAAAATAAAAACACTTTTAGAACTATTCCAACGTAATGGAAACACACCAAAACTAATTTAGCAATTCAGCTCAGTGTAAATGATAATATTGCGAACTCATAGAGAGAAATTAGTTTTACAAACAAAATAAAAACAAATAAAACCAAACCCAACCAATGTTCTAGAAGATCATCAAAAATAAGAAGGAAGATCAACAAAGTCATATAAGCAGTTCAGAAGAAAATCTGTCAACAGAAGAAGACGAACAACTCGTACAAATCAGGAATCACCAAATACCAGACATCTGTAAGAATATTTTTAAGTCTCCAGAAAATATTTTAAGTAATTCAAACATTGGAATTATATATATAATAGTGATTCAAGTTAAAATCTAAATAAAATAAAAATCAAAATGAATCAACCACTCACACTAACCCTAGATCCACTTAAATACATTGAAAAACTACCTAGCTTTGACGGTAGAACAGAGGATTTATACATCTTCATTAATAGCGTAGACGGGATTAGCCCAACGTTAAACAAATATGATGACGCTTCACAACTCATGTGTATTAACATCCTAAAAACAAAGTTAATCGGAAAAGCTAAAAAATGTATCGAAATTTATCCACATTTAATTAAGTGGAAAGACATCGAGGAACTCCTAATAAGAAACTTTGGAGGATTTAAAAATTTCTTCACACTCTATGACAAGTTACGTCAAACGCCTTATACAAATAACGTAATGACTTTTTATAACGACATACAGAGAAAATTATGCGAACTTAATCAAAAAACTATCCAAGAAGATAAATCTCCTGAAATAGGAAATAATAATGCAGCCGCTTTAAACGTTTTTAAAGAAAAATTACCCGTACACATGAGTTAAGGTTTTGAGGTGCAGATAGATATTTTTTAAGCAAAACCCAGAGTAAAATAAAAGACCAAAGTTTTTCGACCGTAGTCCGGATATTAATCATTCTTTATTTTCCACTTCTAATTCTACTTTTCACAATGGTTATAATCTGCAATTTATTGGTTAAGGAAATGCAATCTGATTCTTTGCATTTCCGTTCCCATGATTTCAAATAAACTTAAAATCTAGATGTTCTTCTTTTTGGTGTCCATTTGACGATGTCATCATTCATTTCTGAATTAATCGTGTCATCGTCAACATTCGTAACACCTTCACCGCCAGATTTTGAATTCTCCTGAATTATTATATTTACATCTGTATTAACAATTTTTACATTCACACTATTTCTTCTAAACCATAAAATGAATAGGCTAATACATATTACAGCGATTAAAATTATTGTAATATCAATATCATAAGATACATTTTAGTGAAACTTTAATTCTTGAATTTCTTCAATGTTTTCGAAATGTTTTATCATAATATTTTCGAAGCTCATAATTTTCGGCAAACACTGATTAATGCTACTACTTGGATAAAAGTATTTGGATTGAATTCTTGTTATTTGATTATAAAATTTTTCTTGGAAAATTTCTATGCTGCAATTATAAAAGTTTTTAAATACGTTAATTCTTTAATTTCTTCAATGTTTTCGAAATGTTTTATCATAATATTTTCGAAGCTCACAATTTTCGGCAAAGACTGATTAATGCTACTACTTGGATAAAAGTATTTGGATTGAATTCTTGTTATTTGATTATAAAATTTTTCTTGGAAAATTTCTATGCTGCAATTATAAAAGTTTATTAAATTATTTCCACTTAACAATATTGTTCGATCGTCACAATTTTGAATTAACTTTTCCTGAACTATATTTTTAACTACTAATGATTCTTCATCTATTGCTTCAACTATTGTTTTGTTGTTAAATCTATGTTTATATTTATTTTTCCAAATACAATGTTTGCTTATTTTTAAATCTTTTGACAGTTTGTTTTCTTGATAAACGATGTTGTTTTTTTATTGTTACAACATATTCCATTTTTCATCAATCTCTAAGAATTCTGAGTTTGGCATATGTAAAATTAGTTTAAGATCTACTGTTACATAATCTTTTGGAATTTTAATTGCTATGATTAACGATTGGTTGATATATTTCAGTATGCCAACCTTTACTAATTTTATTTTATAGAAATCCATATTCTACATTCTAATTCCTTCTGCAATTAATTATACTTGGATGAAAGACATTATTCTTAGCAGCTGCGATGCTATCTTGAATTTGTTCTATTTTATTTTCTAAATATCTAAACTTAAGCATTTGATCAAGGTACATTGAGTGTTCTTTTATCTCGTTACTCTGTTCTGAAATTGAGTTGAGCAATCCTAAAGTCTTATTTCTGTCCTGATCTATTGCCTTTTTAAGAATATTGAATGTATCATTGAAATGCCTATTAATCGCAATTTGTTTATTTGAATTGAAAATAGCATTGTGATTGTTTTCCTCGTTGACTTTTAAATTCTCTAAAATCTTCTGCCTATCGTCGCCATCCATGGGTCCAAATAACAATTTTCGTGCGGTGCCTACTAAACTTATAAGACCTCGTTTCTGCATAGCTTCTTTTGGGATTATTGATTTAATTTTTGCCCGAATATCAAAAACAACTGTTTCTAGCAATTCTCAATTAGATTTGTTATGTTGGCTTCAATCTGAGAAAATATATTAGCTATGTCGTTTACATTAATTAAGTGTAGAATGGTGTTAGTCTGGTTTACAATTTCGGTTTCCTTGACTTTGATGACGGTGTATCCTATTTCCTCATGAATTTGATTTACTTGCAGTAGAACCTGCACTACTGGGATCAGAATTAGGAATATGACCATGTTGGTTAAAATCTGTAAATTTGAAAGGTCTTTTTATATTTCCAACATGTACATTTTTTAAAGGATTTACTCTGTAATAAGGTTCATCCTTATGCCTTAGTCTCTTATAATTCCTAATATGTCCTATTACTCTATTCTCTATTACTCTATTCTCAGTGTAATTTTCTCTACCCAAATTTCTTTTGTAAATAACATTCTGTTTTATTTTTCTGTTCTAGAACTTAACTCCTTATTATTTTCTTTTTCTTTAGCATATCTGGGGAAACATTTTATTGTTGAGTGATATCGATTGTTATAATTTCCTATAGCCATCTGTATCTTCATTTCAATTGAGAGCTCACTACCCTCTATTCCCGTTATTATTGTCTGAAAAAAACATTGCAATCAAAATTAACTGTACTCTATTGTAATCTGAGTCATTCACTTCGGAGTATATTCCGGTTTGACCTTTCTTAATATATCTTTTAAACAAATCTTTGATTCTATTTTCATCTTCTAACGGATTTAGTTCTAAAATTGTTGTCTTATGAAGTATCTAAACTTCATACTCTGGACTATATGTTTATAAAATCTGTGTTCTATATTTATTGATAATATCATCTTTTATACTTATGTGATCTAATCTTTGTTCATCAACTGAGTGCTGGGTTTGAAAATCAGATATTTCCAAATTCGATTCATCGTCATTGTTTGCATCTATCCGATCAGCATTTTTTAATCGGCTTAAATATTCTGCGACCTTATTTTCTCTGCCCTGCAAATATTCAATTTCATAATTAAACTCCTGAAGTTTTAGTAAACACCTTTGATTACGCTGCGAAAATTCTTTTCCCTTGTATTTGCCGTTAAGGTATTTAATTGGTGCATGATCTGTTACTATTTTAAATTTATTCCCATATAAGTATGGTCTAAAATAAGTAACGTAGTAAACAATCGCTAAAAATTCCTTATCTGTGGTACTATAATGTTATTCGTGCTTATTTAATGTTCTTGAAATAAAACATATCGGATGACCTTGTTGTGACAGCACTGCCCCCCCCCCCCCACTTGCATCTGTTATTACATTAAATGGCTGGTCATAATCTGGATACCGCAAGATTGGGTGTGACAAAACACAGACAAAAGAAATATACAGATGTAGAATAGTAGAACAAAAGCATGTTCTAAAAAAAATTCAAAGCTAGCATACCAAAATCGAAAGCAAGCATACCTCATACTCAAACATGTCCGAGAAATTGACATCCTTCGAAAAAATTAAACATACCATTATCATACCGTGATCATACCACCAACGAAAAATAGTGTAACTGGTGCCATCTACACTGAAGAAGTGAACTAAACTCGACGTAGCCCATATTCTACATCTGTATATTTCTTTTGTCTGTGGACAAAATCCGACCTTTGAGATTTTCAAAAGCTAATATATATTGTGGGTCATTCACATTTGTATCTTGTTGCCTTTCTTTAAATACTTAATCATAGGGTACGCTATTTTTGAATAATCCTTAACAAACTTCCTATAAAACCCTGTAGTTCCTAAAAATCATTTAAACTGTTTTTCTATTTTTGGTATTTCAATTTCTTGTATAGCTGTAACCTTATCTGGATTTGGCATCATACCATCTTTAGTCAAAACGTGACCTAAAAATTCGGTGTTTTTCTTCAGAAAACAGCACTTATCTGCTTGAATTTTTAAATTATGTTTCCTAAGTCTGGTAAAAACTTTTTTTAATGAACTTATGTGCTCTTCTAATGATGTCGAAAAAATTAAAATATCATCCATATAAACAACACATATCGTATTGATGTATTCGCGCAGAATTTCGTTCATCATACTTTGGAAGGTGGCTTTAAGCCAAAAGGCATACGAACATATTCATATAGACCACCCCGAGTTACAAACGCTGTTTTTTCTATGTCTTCCTCGGCCAATATTATTTAATAGTAGCCTTTTGCCAAGTCAATCGTGCTAAAATATTGGGACTTTTCTAATTTGTCGAGAACACTATCAATGTTTGGTATAGGATACTTATAATCTACATTCTACAGTAAACTGATTTAATCTCCTATAGTCCACAACTATTCTAAACTTCTGAATCCCTACATTGTCTTTTTTCTTGGGGACAACTATTATTGGTGAGCTATACCTACTTTAACTTTTTCTGATGATCCCATTTCTCTCCAATTCTTCTAACTGTCTTTTAACTTCTACTTCATGAACTTTTGGGTAGTACCTATAGTCTAGAATTTATTTGCTCATCTGTTGTTGTTCGGATTTCATAAACTATTATATTTGTTGTTGGCAAAATATCTCCTTCTCTATACAAAAGTTTGTTGAATTTCCTAATAACTGGTTCTACACCTCTCCTCTCGAGTTCATTCAAATGATCTAATGATATATCTTGCACTCCACTTACTTCCAGTACATTAACATCTTCTAGGACAGTTTTTGTCAAGAGTGGAAGGCTCATTCCATTAGTCATAATTACTTCTTGTTTTTCTAAACTAATTTCTTTAACATTCTTAGACATCCAATCCATACCCAAAATTAAATTATACGGCTTCTCTATTTTCATCGCAATCCACTTCATTCTCGCATTAACTGGATATCTAAACTCATCTGGACAAGTCGTTGCTACTATTCTTATTGGTTTATTTATATCTCCCTGAATTGTTGTTATTCTAGTTGGATTTTCATTTAATATGGTATACCCTAGATTTGAACAATTATTTTCATTTAATAAACAAATCGTTGACCGGTGTCTTAATAAAGCTACATATTTTCTTTTTTAAATGTCAACGTCAACACTATTTTATTTTCCGAGGCTAATTTATAAAAAATGCATTATCTACTGTATTAAGTTCATTACTCAGGGCATCGACTGACATATGATCTGGCCTCTGTCTGTGTTGTTGGCTATACCTACTTGTATTTGGTTGCATTTGCTGCGAATTATTATTTTCTTGTCTGAAACTATTTGAATTTGGTTTGAAATTAGTGTCTCTATAATTTTGGTAATAATTCGGAGTCCAATTATTTGATCTATAGCCTTGATCTATCTTTTCTTGGTTTTTCTGCCTAAAGTTATTGAATTTTCTTTTCACTTGATATACTTTTTCGGTATCTTTTGTATTTAAATTTGTGAAATCCTGCCCGATGAAACTATCAACTATATTTTTAACCTCAGTTAAATTAGTTTTGTTCATAATACAATAAGCTTAAGACCCTGAAACGATTGATTTTACTCTTTGGATAGCTATGCCGCTAAGAATATCTGCCATCGTGGAGCCCTCCTTACAAAAAGCTGCATACTCGGCAACATCTTCTACAATAGTTGTAAGTTTAATGCTTAAATCTAAAATACAACTCACTCTTAGAAACATTATCTCATTTGATAATGTTATTTGATCTATCCTAGATCTAAAGTGTGTCTTGAACCTTAGCTCACATTCCTCCCAGTTTGTTGGCGGGTTGATTCTCAGGAGGTTTTTTGATGGTCCAGATATTTTTAGGTCGTAGATAACATTGAAAACTGCTTTTTTCTCCTCCTCCTTCTTCAGTTCTCCTATTTTCTTGGTTACAATGTCGATGAACGAAGGTAATGTTCCAGGTTTTCCATTGAAAATCGGGATGAAATTTAAATCTTTGTGTATGCCCAGATCTCCTTTCAAATTTTGTACCATTAAATTTTTCAGCATGGAGATGCACTTTTGCATCTGATTGTCCTCGGTCCTTTTATATATATTTTTTTTTAGTATGTAGGTACTTTCCTACAACTGATTTATAGTACGTAGAATTAACTGAATGATTTTTACTTGCGATTATAGGTACTATAAGGCAAGTTATGCATTCGTCGAAAAAAAAAGTTTTGAGATAACAATCAAACATGACATTACGATGATAGCGAAGACGAAAAAAGATGGTCTAAAAATTCTGTCCGTCTGTATGTCTGTCTGTCTGTCTGTCTGTCTGTATGTATAGACACCTACAGCCCAAACGGGTGGGCCGAATTGCTTCAAACTTGGTATATAGACTTTTTTAGGTATTGTACAGAGGGGAAATTGAAATTTTTTTTTTTTAGCTCCAAAAATAACGATACCCGCCATACAACCGTTACGTTAAAGCTTATTTTTCTCAAAAACGGCTCTAACGATTTCGATTTAAAAAAATCAGTGTTCCTTTTTAGGTACGACCAATCATATGACTGAAAAAAAAAATTTAAAAAATGGCTAAGAACGGTACTTTCCATAGGACCGTTTTTTTTGCTTTCGACTATCTCGAAAACGACTCAACCGATTCTTTCGAAATTTCACACACATATAGTTTTAAAAAATTAATATTTCGAGAACTGCTTATCAAATTTTTTTGTCAAAATTTTAAATAAATGTATTTGCTGAATACCTATGAAATGGCGTTTTTGAATTTTTTTTGAAAAAATTTTTCAAAAAGTTTTTCAAAAAAAACTTTTTTTCTCAAAAATGGCTATACAGATTTTTATAAATTTATTCTCATAAATTCAAATTTATCCAAGAAATAAAATGGCGTACTTTTTTTTCAGCTCAAATTAGTTTAAGTATTTATTTAAGAATTTTGAAAATTTTATTTTTATCAAAATCTCAAGCTCCTAAATCACTGTCACTCATTAGAGCAAGTTCGTGCGACCCAGTCGTGCATTTTATTTTGTTTGGTCTTTGAAATTAATACTCTAAGCATTTTTTTTTTCTATATCTGGTTATCACTTCTGTTTTTTTTTATTTGCTAAGACTGATTTGTAGCTTGTAGCACTCCGTAAAAAAAAAATTCTACTTTGGTTTCGTTTCTTCGTGATCAATAAATTTTTTTTTAAACACTTCGTATCCACTTTCTGTAGTATGCATGTTCGTTCGTTTTCGTCGACTGCGCCAGTTAAGGTTTTGAGGTGCAGATAGATATTTTTTAAGCAATACCAAAGTTAAATAAAAGACCAACGTTTTTCGGCCGTAGTCCCGATATAAATCATTCTTTATTTTCCACTTCTAATTCTACTTTTTAAAATGGTTATAATCTGCAATTTATTGGTAAGGGAAATGCAATCTGATTCTTTGCATTTCCGTTCCCATGATTTCAAATAAACTTAAAATCTAGATGTTCTTCTTTTTGGTGTCCATTTGACGATGTCATCATTAATTTCTGAATTAATGGTGTCATTGTCAACATTTTTAACACATGCGTACCGTACTCTTTGCATTAAAACCCAAAAATTTACAAGAAGCTCTTAACGAACTTACACCAGCAAATTTTATCATTGAAAGAAACGAAGAAAAATTCGAAAAACCAAAAATAAAAAATACCTACTTATTATCATAAGCCTCAAAATTCCAAACCAAATCAGGATTTTCAGAGACAAGCCTCGGAAACTTACCCTAGCTTAAGCTAAGTAAAAATAATTTGGTATTAAGGCTCCTAATAGACACAGGTGCAACCAACAGTCTATTAAATAAAGAAGACATACCACCTCAAATGCTAAAAAACAGAAAAGAACCTTGAATTATTAAAACCGTAGGAACCCCCATAGTAATTAATCAAGAAGTTTTAATTCCAAAAAATAAATTTGCATTAAACACTAGCGAAGATTGTCGATTTCAAATCTTCAATTTTAGTAACAATTTTAACGGAATATTAGGTAACAATATCCCCATTCCCAATAATGCAATAATAAATTATAAAACAAAATTAATAACGATAAATAACAACTCATTCCCAATATTATTTGACCAAAGAGATGAACAGGAATTAAATTTCGAAAGAATCGGTTGAGTCGTTTTCGAGATAGTCGAAAGCAAAAAAAACGGTCCTATGGAAAGTACCTTTCTTAGCCATTTTTTAAAACTTTTTTTTCAGCCATATGATTGGTCGTACCTAAAAAGTAACACTGATTTTTTTAAATCAGCAATATGATACCAATGATTTACCAACCATACTATTAAATAATAGAAAAATAAAGTTTTATGACGTACACCGAAAAAAATATTTTGATAATACAACTGTAAAATTAACATTTTTGTGTGACAAAAGTTGTCCAACATTTAAAATATCATTATTGATATGTTGTTCATATTATATAATTGATATTATAAAATATCACTGAGTACGAAGTTAACAGCTAAGTTACCATTTTGTATATCAAGTTTATGTTAAAAAATGTTTATTTGATATTTATAATATGGAAATATTGGTCAATGACAAAAAAAAATTGATAATTTTAATTGATATTACAATATCAAATTTTTTGGTAAATTTTTGGTATTTAAATATCAAACTAACATGAAAAATATTAATTTAATAACTAAATTGACATAAATAGAGCATTTTGCACAGTTTATTGGAAAAATGATATGCTATGTAATTTGATATTAATAAAATATCAAAATGATATGTTGTTTTTTTTTTCGGTGTAGTTACAAACCTTGGTTTCAAGATAAATCGATCGCTCTCCGCAGTAGACCATACAAATTACGTGATAAGCCGAATTTATGCAGGCCTGCGAAAGCTTTGGTTATCTTCTAACTTTACCCCAGTGAACACTAAGCTAAGGCTTGTCAAAACCCTCTTTGTTCCCATTTTCGACAACTTAACTACGGTGTACTGCAAACTTGACTCCCACTCTCAACACAAACTACTTGTTGCGTTTAACGATGCAATAAGGTATGTTTATGGACTGCGTAGACACGATCATATACCGCATTACCACACGTTAGTACTCGGGTGCACTTTTCAACAGTTTCTTAAAGTCAGATGTTGTCAATTTATGCACAGCCTTGTTAACTATAGATCTCCTGGATACCTATTCGACAAAATTCAATTTGCCCAATCCGTAAGAACACAAAATATTATAATACCCTGTTTTACTTACTTAAACTCTTCCCGCCTCTTCATCATTCATGCTACCAGACTTTGGAACTCGCTTCCCACTACAGTTAAACAGATAATTTGCGCAAGCAAATTCAAATAAAATGCACGACTGGGTCGCACGAACTTGCTCTAATGTGTGACAGTGGTCTAAGGGTTTGAGATTTTGATAAAAATACATTTTTCAAAATTCTTAAATAAATACTTAAACTAATTTGAGCTGAAAAAATAGTACGCCATTTTATTTCTTGGATAAGTTTGAATTTATGAGAATAAATTTATAAAAATCTGTGGAGTGGTTTTTGAGAAAAAAAGTTTTTTTTGAAAAACTTTTTGAAAATTTTTTTTAAAAAAAATTCAAAAACGCCAATTTATAGGTATTCAGCAAATACATTTATTTAAAATTTTTAAAAAAAAATTTAATAACCAGTTTTCAAAATATTAATTTTTTAAAATTTTTTTTTTTTAAATGCTTTTAAAAATACAAAAAAATATTTTTCAAAAATATTGGTATGCAATACAAATTAAGCTACCTACAGCTATATGTATGTGAAATTTCGAAAGAATCGGTTAAGTCGTTTTCGAGTTAGTCGAAAGCAAAAAAAACGGTCCTATGGAAAGTACCCTTCTTAGCCATTTAAAAAAAAAAAATTTCAGCCATATGATTGGTCGTACCTAAAAACCAACACTGATTTTTTTAAATCGAAATCGTTAGAGCCGTTTTTGAGAAAAATAAGCTTTAACGAAACGGTTATATGGCAGGTACCGTTATTTTTTGAGCTAAAAAAAAAAAATTTCAATTTCCCCTCTGTACAATATCTAAAAAACTCTATATACCAAGTTTGATGCAATTCGGCCCACCCGTTTGGGCTGCAGGTCTCTATACATACAGACAGACAGACAGACAGACATACAGACGGACAGAATTTTTAGACCATCTTTTATCGTCTTCGCTATCATCGTAATGTCATGTTTGATTGTTATCTCAAAACTTTTTTTTTTCGACGAATGCATAACTTGCCTTATAGTACCTATAATCGCAAGTTAAAAATTCAATAACATTAATTTTATGCGGTGTGATGTTCAATTAGTGCTGGCGCACTAAAAATAAAATGCACGACTGGGTCGCACGAACTTGCTCTTATGATAAGTAATTGCGTAGTGGCTGCATATATGGATATTAAAAACAAATTAAATACTTCGCAAATTCTTTTATTTTTTAAATTAGTTTAAGAGTTTTCTCGGAAAAACTAAGTATGCAATAAAATTTCAAAGCTATTCGTCAATCTAGGAAAAAAAAATATTGAAAATCGTTGGACCAGTTTTTTTTTTAAAAGGTTATTTTTGAAAAACTTTTTCAAAAAAAATTTGGAAATTTATTTGAGTATGCAAATATATGGCAATCTGTAGTTTACATTTGAAAAATAATTTTAAAAAAAATCAATGTGCCCGTTTCCAACATATTTCGAAAACCAAAAATTTTTTTGAAAAAATTATAAAAAATTAAAAAAAAAGTTTTGAAAATTTTGAAATGCCATATTAATAAAATTATGAATGACTTCCTGTGGCCAAAATTTTATTGAAATCGAATGTATAGTTTACGAGAAAATTTGATTTGAAAATACTGGTTCTATGAGAGGTACCGTTATTAGACAAATTTTGAAAAAAAATTTCGAACCAAAAGATAGATTGTCTTGCCAAAATAGCATTCTGAAAGTTTTATCAAAATCGTTAGAGCCGTTTTTGAGAAAATCAATTTTTGTCTTCAAGATTGTATGGCAGGTGCCGTTATTTTTGGACCTAGAGCAAAAATAAAAAATTTGTTCCGAGGGACGGCCAAATAAATCCTAAATACCAAATTTGAAGCAAATAGGCCCACCCGTTCAGCCTCCAGAGGCGCGAACAGACATACAGACAGACAGACAGACGGACGGAATTTCCAGACCCACTTTTTTCGACTTCTCCATCATCGTAATGTCATGTGTGATTGTTATCTCAAATTTTTTTTTCTGCACGAATCCATAACTTGCCTTATAGTACCTATAATCGCAAGTAAAAAGGAGTGCGCCACGCCCAAAGTTAAAACGTTTTATTGTCAAGGCAATTGTTATGTGCTCAGTGACATTCAATTTTATTCTTGCAGATCCATTTGAACAAAACAAGACAAAACCTAAATTTTTAAAAATTAGATTTGGAATGGAAATAGCTATTATGGGTGTTTTTAACAATTCTTGGACCACAGTCTGCTACGTAACCAAGGAATATAAATCCAAGTGTTCATCTGTTTACTTTAAAACTGCGACCGATAGTTAAAAAACGTTAAAAAATTAATGCATTGTACAACTTTTGACGGAAACGCCCTTTAAAAGTGGGTGTGTCTTAAAAATTTGAAGCACTAACTGAGCTTTGATCAGTATTTAGGCATATGTGTAAAACTACAGCTGAATCGAGTAGTTTTTAAACAATCTTACCTGATACCTGAACAAAGGTATTTTATCAAAATCACGCCTTTAAAAGTGGGCGTATTGACAAAATTTACACAAGAAAATGTAGAGATATTTTTCATATAACGAACGGAAGGGAAAAATGTTTTAATTGAATATTGGTAGTACCTTAAATTTGTAAAACAACATTTTTCGTTCTTTCATGAGAAGTGGGCGTAAGCCACGCCCGAAATTCAAAAATTTCTTTTCATAAACAAAGTTTTTAGTTTCTACTAAGAGACGCAAGATGCTTGCGGATTCATTATAAATACCATTTATTTGCAAAAACAATTTTTTTATGTTTTCAGTGAAAAGTGGGCGTCAGCCACGCCCAAAATCAATTTTTTTTGATTTCATACACAAGATGTTTATGTGGTAGTAATACCTACAAAATTTTATGTTTTTCGGCTTAATACCTATAACAATTACTATTTTATAAAAACAATATTGATGGTTTTGAATGAAAAATGGGCGTCAGCCACGCCCAAACTGAAATATTTTTATTTAATTGGAAGAAAGTTTACCTACAGCTTGCGTGTGCAAAATTTTAGCGTTATGCTTTTATCGTAACTGTACAAAAAACAAAATTTAGTTTTACCAAATTGAGGTTGTTCAACAAAAATGGCGATTGTGGGCGGATTTTACTGGTTCAAGAACTTAGCCTTACTCTTGAACCAAAGATTATATATACCAAATTTCAGCTTTCTAGCTCAAAAATTGCGACCTCTAGAGAGTATACATATGGACGGACGGACGGACGGACGGACATGGCTAAATCGACTAGGCTTTAGATTCTGAGTCAGAATATATATACTTTTCTATACCTAACGGTATTATTTCTCTATGTTACAAACTCCACACCAAATACAATATACCCATTCTATGGAATAGGGTATAAAAATCAAAGCTAACAAAATTAATCAAAGATAATAAGAAAACATTTTATAAAAAAGGTGACGATTTAGTCACATTAAACATAACATACCAACTGACAATGAAGACCCCATATTCAGCAGAATTTACAGATACCCAGAAGCCCACAGGAAATAAGTGGACAAGCAAATCCAAGAAATGCTAAGTTCAGGCGTAATACTAAATTCAACCTCCCCATACAATGCCCCAATATGGATTGTACCCAAGAAAGAAGACACAGAAGGAAATAAAGAATGACGCATAGTCATCGATTATAGGAAACTAAATCAAAAAACTAAAGAAGACAAATATCCAATTCCTATTATTGACGATATTTTAGACAAACTGGGTCGTGCAAACTATTTCACAACCTTAGATTTAACTAAAGGCTTCCACCAATTTGAAGTAAACGCCAAAGACAGAGAGAAAACAGCATTTAGCACCCTCTCCGGACATTATGGGGCGTATTCATAGATGATGTTTAAGTTGTTGCTAAGCTAAACTGGAGTTTAGCTTATGGAAACGTCATCAGGAAAACTCCAGTTTTTCTTAACAACAGCTTAAACATCATTTATGAATATGCCCGTATGAGTTTAAAAGAATGCCTTTCGGTTTAAAAAATGCCCCAGCAACCTTTCAAAGAATGATCAACGATGTATTAAAAGAACACATTGGCAAAATCTGTTATGTCTACCTCGACGATATAATCATTTTTAATACAACACTAGAAGAACACATCACTGTACTGAACAAAATATTAAAAACACTTCAAAACGTAAATTCGAAATTAATATAAAACAAATGCGAATTCCTGAAAAAAGAATCCCAATTTTTAGGTCATGTTATAACTTAAGAAGGTATACAACCTCACCCAGATAAATAAAAACAATCAAAAACTTCCCAATTCCCAAAACGATTAAAGAAAGAAGATAATAAAACCTATGACAACATTGTAAGGAAAGACACAAAAAGAAAATATGTAGAAGCATTCGAAACTTTGAAAAGGATAATGCAAGATAATCTACTTAACAGACATCCCGACTTTGCGAGAAAATTTGTCTTAACGACAGATGCCTCCAATTATTGCATTGGAGCAGTACTCAGTCAGAGTAATGGACCTTTATGCTTTGCAAGTAGAACACTCAACAATTGAAAAAGAATTACTGGCAATAGTTTGGGCAACCACACAATTTCGACATTATCTTTACGGTAGAAAGTTTAAGATCATAGACCACTCGTTTGACTCCAAAACCTAAAAGAACCAAATAGTAAGTTACAAAGATGGAAAATCAAACTCGAAGAATTCGACTTCGAAATACAATATATTCAAGGTAAAGAAAATAAAATGGCACTTTCCAGAATAAAAATCGAAAACGAAATAAAGTTATTAAAAAAAAGAAGAACTTGTAAGCACCAAACATAGCGCTGAAAGTGACAGCAGAAATTTGATAAATAATACAGAAAAACCCATTAACGTATTTAAAAGACAAATAATAGTCAAGATTGACAACGAAAACTCAAAGAACATAACATTCTCTGTCAAAAAAAGAAGAATCAATATAACGCGAAAAAACTGTACGACAAAAGACTTTGATGAAATCATAAACGAATGTGACTGAAATATGCAAAATTGCATTTTAATTCAAAATGAAATATTTTTAAATTTTCAAGAATATTGGAAAAACAACCACAATAAAAAATTTTAATTAGAACAAAAATCGTACTAAAAGATGTACAAGACACTGAACAAATGAAAAATATAATATTCAAAGAACACGAAAACTATAATCACATAGGTATCGAAAAAACGTACCTAGAAATCAAAAGAAAACATTATCATCCCAATTTAAGGGAACTAATAACAAAGATAATCAACAACTGTGAAAAATGAAAAGAAAATAACAATCAAACCCCATACAGAAATACAAATACTTCACAAACACCAATTTAGGAATCTTAAAAAATACCAAAATGATGAAACTAATGTTAATCCTGTTAATCGCAACAGTAATTTATGCACAATTCATACAAATAAATAAAATCGAACAAGAATTTGTAATTTATGAAAAAGAAAAAGTAGAACAAAACTACAACTCAATCATACACTTGATAAATACCATAAATTATAGAAAATTGATTAACCAATTAAGAGAACAATATGAAATCTTACCATACAAACAATATAAATTTCTTAGTAAAATAAAAAAAAATTAGACACCAGGTTAAATGCCCTTATTCCCCATCATAAATCGAAATATAGGCGGAAACCTCCTAAAAATCATATTCGGAACTATGGACGACGATGATCGCATAAACATAGAAAATAAGCCAAAAAATATAGAAGAAAATAACTATAATATTATCACAAATGTTAACTCACAAAAAATAAAAATAAACAAACATTTTAATGACCAATTTATAAAATTAAGCGACATTTTAACAAATAGCAAAGAAACAATTAATAATTTAAAAAGGTATAACTCAGAACTAAATAATTTAAAAATCGAAATTGAATTTAAAGACAACCTAAAAGAAGTCACAGACTCCATTGACATTGAAATATCAGACATAATAATTACTAGTAAATCAGGAACACTAACACAAAACATTTTTACGAGTCAAGAAATTATAGAAAATAAAATAACACTTGAAAAACTAAGGCTAAACTTACCCAAATATAAAGAAAATGTTTTAATTATATTGTCAATCCCAGAATACACAAAAGAAAAGAATAACAAATATTGTATTCAAAACTTTCCAATAAAAAAATAAAATTTTCAGCTTAGAAACAAATGACGTAATAAAAATAAATAATACTATGTTTCACTTATCAAACGAAATAAAAAAATTACAAATATTTGAAAATAAATGTATTCAAAACATTTTAGAAAATAAGATTATAAATTGTAAACCTACTAACTTTTATAAGAAAAAAGAGATAGTCGAAAAAGATCAATTCTTAATAATAAAGAACCTAGAGAAAACTATTATAAATCAAAATTGTAATAATTTAAACTATACCTTGGAAGGAAATTACGTGGTAGAAATAGAAAACTGTAAAGTTATAAGAAATAACAGAGTTTTTAACAAAAAACTGTATCAGACAAATTAAATATTACCGTAACCAAAACACAAATATTCAGAAGACTACTTAAAAGAAATAAGTTATGAGTCAATAGAAAACTTAAAAGAAATAATTGAAGTAAAAGAAGAAAGCAAGACGCTATATTTTAGCCTTTCAACAATCATGTTTATTATTATTATTATTTCCATTATAATTTGTACTAGAACCAAGAAAAAGAATAATAATACTATTGTTAACTTGCCATCGGTCGCTTTTCAACCGATAGAAGTCACTAAAGAGGGAGGAGTTTTATCTAATGAACCTCTACATAAAGTAAGCCTGTTCTGGCCGACTTAAATACCACAAAAAATCAATAAAGACAGAGATAAGATTCAGGAACAGTCCTGAATCAACTTCAAGATAAGCAAAGCAATAATATATTAGACTCCCACGCGGAAAGTCACATACCACTGTGAACATGCAGCAGACATGCCTAAGATTATTCTTATCTAGTAACGGGTGATTTTTTAAGAGGTTTAGAACTTTAAAAAAAAAACACAAAAAATTCGAAAAAATGAATGAAATATTTATTTGAATCGATAGTTTGAACCTTGCAATTTAATGTTTAAAGATAATTTCATGCAAATGTTGACCGCGGCTGCGTCTTATGTAGCCCATCCGCTGAGTCCAATTTTGGCATACTCTTTCACACATATCGGCCGGTATCTCACGAATGAATGCATGGATGTTGGCTTCCAGTGCGTCAATCGAAGCCAGCTTGTCCCTATAGACATTAGCCTTGACATACCCCCACAAAAAATAGTCTAATGGTGTCAAATCGCACGATCTAGGCGGCCAATTGACCGGTCCGAAACGTGAAATTAACTGTTCACCAAACTCGCCTCGCAATTGCGCCATTGTTTCGCGTGCTGTGTGGCATGTGGCACCGTCTTGTTGAAACCACATATCATGCAAGTCAAGAACTTCCATTTCGGGCAAAAAAAAGTTTGTTATCATCGCTCGGTAGCGTTCACCATTGACAGTAACGCTGCGATTCGCATCATCTTTGAAGAAATATGGCCCAATAATGCCGCCGGCCCATAAACCGCACCAAACAGTGGCTTTTTCGGGATGCATTGGTAGCTGTTGCAATGCTTCTGGCTGATCTTCACTCCAAATGCGGCAATTTTGCTTATTTACGTACCCATTCAACCAAAAATGAGCCTCATCGCTGAACACAATTTGAACAATTTGAACATTTCGAACCGAGCACGAATTTTGATAGTAAAATTCAATAATTTGCAAGCGTTGTTCATTTGTAAGACGATCCATGGTAAAATTGCAAACCAAACTGAAGCTGTTTGACAGTGACACAAGGTACTAAACACACGTCAGCTGTCAAAACCAGTGTTGCCAAAACCAAACCAGCTAAAAAATCACCCGTTATAAACGGACTTCCATGAAGGAAGTCACGTACGCAGACTCAATACGATACGAATTGTTTTACTTAAGTAAGTCTATATAGAAAACAGATTTTCAGATCTTTAATTGACGTAGAACTCGCTACAACTAATGTAAGAACTCTTTAATGTTTGAAATAAAGAATGAGCTTTGCTCTTAGTAATTTACAAATTTGAAGAAAGATTTATTTCAAATAAATTAATAAAATTTATATTAAATGTTTTAATTTTTTTTTTATAATTTACGCGCACTCAAGGGGTTATTAATACCCTTAACATAAATTAACACAGTGCGAGCGGTTAAGAAAGTAGGATAGGAGATAAAAGGAGATATTGATGCACATTGGTTTTGAATGTCTGTATATTACAATGGGAGGGAAAAATTGAGCCGGTTAAAGCATTCCACATTCTTGTAGTGCGGCTTAAAAAAGAATCTCTATACTTAACAGTACGTCCGAAGTTAGGCTCGAGGGTAAATTGATGGGCATTCCTAGCGATGCGAGTGTTACGGGGAAATTGTTTAAGGGGAGGAATGCATCTGGCTTTTTCGCTGGAGCACTGCTTTTGGAAGTAGCGATAAAACAAGGTTAGACAAGATACATTACGGCGATGTTCAAGTGAAAGAAATGTTTTTAATTTTTTTTTATAATTTACGCGCACTCAAGGGGTTATTAATACCCTTAACATAAATTAACACAGTGCGAGCGGTTTGGAAAGTAGGATAGGAGATAAAAGGAGATATTGATGTACATTGGTTTTGAATGTCTGTATATAACAATGGGAGGGAAAAATTGAGCCGGGTAAAGCATTCCACATTCTTGTAGTGCGGCTAAAAAAAGAGTCTCTATACTTAACAGTACGTCCGAAGTTAGGCTCGAGGGTAAACTGATGGGCATTCCTAGCGATGCGAGTGTTACGGGGAAATTGTTTAAGGGGAGGAATGCATCTGGCTTTTTCGCTGGAGCACTGCTTGTGGAAGTAGCGATAAAACAAGGTTAGACAAGAAACATTACGGTGATGTTCAAGTGAAGGAAATGTTTCGGTAATGGTTCTTTCTCCTATCAGTTTTAAGGCCCTTCTTTGGATCCTATCCAGGAGACGCAAGTGAGTGACGGGAGCACCTGCCCAGATATGAGAATTATACTCAAGCTTCGGGCAAATGTATGTATGCCTTGTAGATTGTAGCCAGATCAGGGGGGGGGAAATATTTCTTACATCGAAACCTAAGCATTTTGCGGCATTTTTACGAAAACAGTACTGCCGGTCATTAACAAGTTTTCGTTTCTTGATCTGAAAATTTATCAGGGTTTCCATAACCTTGGAAAGAAGGGACGTAAGTGCAATTGGTCGGTAGTTAGAAGGGGATGGAGATACGCCTTTTTTTTGGAACGGGCTGAACAAATGCAGTTTTCCATCCACTCGGAAAGAGACCAGTAGAGTAGGACAGATGGAAAAGCTTACGCAGTGGTTTTGCCAGCGTGGAAGCACACCTCTTCAGAACTATTGGGGAGATACTATCCGGGCCAGCGGATTTGTGTATATCGAGATCTTTAAGAACTCTTGCAACTGAACGAATGCGAAAGGAGATTTGTCCCATAAAACCATTTACGCTCTCAAGAACAGGAGGAGTCATGTCACTCTGTGGTAGTATCGAATTGGCAGCGAACTTTGCTGCAAATAAGTCAGCCTTTGCTTGAGAGCTTACCACAGGAGTGTCGTTATCGACGAGCGTCGGAATCGAGGATGAAGTGGAATTTCGTACGTTTTTTACAAATGACCAACAATTTTTACTACCTTTGGGAGATTGTAGTATTTTTTGCTTTAGTTTATGTTAATGTAAAAACTTGATTCTTTGAATATGGGCATTGCAGGTCTTTCTTGCTTGTTTGAATTTATTCCGGTTTTCTTCAGAAGGGTTGGCTTTGTAACATCGGAAACTAACTTCTCTCACCTCGATAGCTTCTTTACAGCTCAAGTCAAACCATGAATTCTCTTCAGGTTTGATACTTTTTGTCCTATTCGGAACAAAATTTCTCATTCCGCAGGGAATAATGTTTGTAATCATTTCAGCGCTGGAGTATATCACTATCACTATCGAGGAAACAAAGTGACCAGTTAAAGTTTCTGAAGAAGTTATTGAGACCGTCCCAGTTGGCTTTCTCGTATTGCCATACGGTTCTCCCTGGGATTTTTTCTTTAACTTGACTGTTAGAAAAACGGTTGTCGAGGTTGTTTTTGTTTCGTTTTAGCCCGACCCAAACTGGTAACTTTCATGTAACGGTTTTTTTCATTTTGGATTTGCTCGAAAACGGCTCTAACGGTTTTGATTAAACTCAGAATTTAACCTCAGATATTTCTAACAAAGAAGCGTTTTTTGTTTTTGGCTTAAATGGTCGTAACGAAAATCAGGTTTAAACTGCTTTTTTTCAAATGGCCATAAGTTTGCAAAGACTTGATTGAATTGACTCAAACTTCGTTTAGCATCGTTTTTTATAGTGTTCTATAAGATGTCTTTATAAATTTTTCAGTGAAGCCTTACTAAATGGTAGCTCCCATACAACGAGCCGTACAGTTTTAGACACCTTTTTTGGTTTTTTCTATTTTCTCAAAAATGGCTCTAAGGATTTTGATTAAACTTTGCGTGTTATATTCTTTTAGTGTTCTTAAGAGAACTACGTTTTTAGTTTTTGGCAAAAAATGCTAATAAGTGAGATCTGGTCTTAACGTCTTTTTTTCAAATGGCCATAAGTTGTCAACGGTTGTATCGAATTCAAACAAACTTTGTTTAGTTAGTTCCTTACAACTCTCTATCAGATGGCATTGCATTTTTGTCCGTTACTCTTTTTTAAATGGTGGCTCCCATACAAAAAGCCACTAGGTTTTGGCCTAATTATGTAGTTTTTTCTAATTTACTCAAAAAAGATTCTGCTGATTTTTATTAAACTTTGTATGTAATATACATAGAATGTTTTGAAGAAAACTGCATTTAAGTTTTTGGCTGCAAATGATAATAACGGAAATTTGTTTTAACAAATTTATTAATTTGGCCATAAGCGGACATTTATATCTATCATTTAAAGCACCCAAAAGATGCCATCCAATTTTTTCAAACATGAGTTCTTCATATTGCTCGAAAACTTTGTTTTCATCGTACTATTGCAGCCACAGAGCAAGTACGTGCGACCCAGTCGTGCATTTTATTTCATATATGTATGTACCTGTTGCGTGTTTCATATATATCAAATACAAACAAATTTTGACCGTTGTTAAATTTCTATTTGCTTTTTTGTTGTGTATTGCTTAATATTTTATAACTTATGAGGATCAGTAATGTCTTAAAACAATGTTTGAGCACTTACTTAAGACTTTACAGGGTGATTCACGAATGTGGTGCCAAAAAGCTAGGGCGTGTAGGTTAGGTTGAGACAAGAAAAAAATCGTATGGGAGGGGGGCTATTCCTCTCCGTTAAATTTGAAAAAAAAATTATTAAAAAATAACGGTAACTCCTACAATGCCATGCTATACATTGTTGTAAAGCTAAAAACTTATTATTTTATTGTAATTTTAAATGAAGTTATTTTATTGAACTGTTTTCAAAATATTTATTTTAAAACTCAAAATTTTGAAAAAAAAAAATGAAAACAAAATTATTTTAAAACTAATTTTTTTTCAAAACTTTACGTAATTAAGTATTATTTTTGTTCTCAGAATTCAATGCTCCCATTAATTTTAAATCCAAAACTGAAAACCGTATGGTTCCATGATATTTTGTTGCCAAGCTATTGAAAAATAACCGAACCTACTTCTTCAGGCTAGATTTCCTAGTTTTTGTGAAGAAGTAGGTTCAATAGAATAACTTCATTTAAAATTACAATAAAATAATAAGTTTTTGGCTTTACAACAAGGTATAGCACGGCATTGTAGGAGTTACCGTTATTTGCTAATAATTTTTTTTTTTCAAATTTAAGTCATGTTTGTAGAAAATTGCCACTCCCGGTTAAACGTAGGGGAATAGACCCCCCTGCCATACGATTTTTTTCTTGTCTCAACCCAACCCACACGCTCTAGCTTTTTGGAAACAACATTCGTGAATCACCCTGTATATCTTTATTTTAAGAATTTTATAAAATAAGTCAGTATTAAGTGATGTGCATTTGTGCAAGGTGAAGATAATAAGTCTTTGACCAGCCAATAAGTGAAGTGACAGTGAATTACTGAACCTGAATTGTTTTAACGATAATATTGCCCCACAAAAATGGATCCAATCGCAATTCGTTATTCGGTATTGTGCAACGAACTTTGGGCTATTGATCGTAGTGTACAAAATCTACGGTCTTTTTTTGAAAGGCAATACCCCAATTTAACTTCTGAGCAAATAGAAATAGTGATATCAGAAGTATAGAAACGTTTTTTCTCAGTTTTTAAAACGATGGGACTCAGCGCATAGAAACAAAAGCCCTTTTGAAAATAAATACACGATTGGTTGGATGGAGTTTTTGAATTGAAATTCGCCAAAAATGTACTGCAAGAAACGTCAACTTATAAGGGAAGACCGCGAAAGGGTTGAAGAATGCTGTGATCTAACTAAATGGTATAAGAGAGATCAAATGAGAAATGCATTTACTCAAGAAGAGATAAATTATGCAGCAACATCGGAGAGCTTTTCCTTTTCACACTTTCATCCAGATAAGGCTGTTGCATTATTTATGCAAGTTGAATTGTCGAAACACCAATATGAAGTATTGAGACATGCCCTTAAAGACGAAGGCATTGCATATATAAACAATAGTATTACCACTTGATGTGCGCCATCTATAGACGGAAAATGATGTTTTCACACCTTATGTTAAATTGCTGGAGGCAAAGAAAAGATGCTATCCTTTTTATATCTATATATATCAGCAACAGAGACAAATCTTCAGCATGATAAGAATGACAGCATGTTCAACAAACCAAAACAAGATAACGCAGCTGCAACAACGTAACAAGATAGCCAATCCTCTTAAATATTGTAATAAAAGATAACATAGCACATGCAACAAAGTAACAAGATAGCTAATCCTCATAGATACTTAAATAAAAGATAACATAGCACATGCAGCTGTAACAATAAAGATAGCAAAACTGTAGATATAAATAGCACCTAAATAAAATATTGTTTTTCAGAATTAAGAACGTCTTCAGTCTTCGAGGTACTCTCGTCCTTGGTTACAAGACATATATATATATACATATATATAAATATATATGTTTTTAATATTATTTTATAAGTATTTGTTTGTTTTTATGTTTGTCATGTGCATTATTTATAATATTTTATTTAAAATTAAAAGCTCAGAGTTAACTTTTAGGAAAAACTTTTATTTTAGTACAGCATCAAACCCTCAAATTTTAGCAAAATTTCAATAACTTTTTTTTTCTAGTAACTTTTCCTAACCAAATTTACCAATTATGAATAAGACCGGTTTTGGCATCTGTGCGCAATTTAAATGAAATCCGTTAAGTATTTCAGATTTAACATACTTTTTACTTGCGATTATAGGTACTATAAGGCAAGTTATGGATTCGTGCAGAAAAAAAAATTTGAGATAACAATCACACATGACATTACGATGATGGAGAAGTCGAAAAAAGTGGGTCTGGAAATTCCGTCCGTCTGTCTGTCTGTCTGTCTGTCTGTCTGTATGTCTGTTCGCGCCTCTGGAGGCTGAACGGGTGGGCCGATTTGCTTCAAATTTGGTATTTAGGATTTATTTGGCCGTCCCTCGGAACAAATTTTTTATTTTTGCTCTAGATCCAAAAATAACGGCACCTGGCATACAATCTTGAGGACAAAAATTGATTTTCTCAAAAACGGCTCTAACGATTTTGATAAAACTTTCAGAATGCTATTTTTGCAAGACAGTCTATCTTTTGGTTTGAAATTTTTTTTCAAAATTTGTCTAATAACGGTACCTCTCATAGAACCAGTATTTTCAAATCAAATTTTCTCGTAAACAATACATTCGATTTCAATAAAATTTTGGCCACAGGAAGTCATTCGTAATTTTATTAATATGGCATTTCAAGATTTTCAAAACCTTTTTGTTTTTGATTTTTTATAATTTTTTCAAAAAAATTTTTGGTTTTCGAAATATGTTGGAAACGGGTACATTGATTTTTTTGTAAATTATTTTTCAAATGTAAACTACAGATTGCCATATATTTGCATACTCAAATAAATTTCAAAATATTTTTTGAAAAAGTTTTTCAAAAATAACCTTTTGAAAAAAAACTGCTCCAACGATTTTCAATATTTTTTTTTCCTAGATTGACGTATAGCTTTGAAATTTTATTGCATACTTACTTTTTCCGAGAAAACTCTTAAACTAATTTAAAAAATAAAAGAATTTTCGAAATTATTTAATTTTTTTTTAATATCCATATATGCATGCAGCCACTACGCAATTGCTTATCATAAGAGCAAGTTCGTGCGACCCAGTCGTGCATTTTATTTTGTGTTCAAATCGTTTGCCAGAAACAACTTTATCCTTATGGGAACAATCCATAAAAACCCCTCCCTCATGGGAAGAGATGAATGATTTTTTAACTAATAGGTATCGAATCCCTGAAACTTTCAATGATATAAAGTTTACAACGAAATCTAAATCCCATGTTTCCAAATCACAATTCTCTCATCCTACTAAAGAAAAGTTCCATCAACATAAAGCTTTCCATTCTAAACCTAATCCCATAATCATGAGATAATTATCACCTATTTCTCAATCCATTGTACCAACAAAAAATCTTTCCTATCTTTCTATTCTTTCTAACTATTGCCGTGCAGTTTGCATTCAAAAAGACCTTTGGTCTCACAGGCATATGTTAAAATTATTATTATTATTATTATTATTATTATTATTATTATTATTATTATTATTATTATTATTATTATTATTATTATTATTATTATTATTATTATTATTATTATTATTATTATTATTATTATTATTATTATTATTATTATTATTATTATTATTATTATTATTATTATTATTATTATTATTATTATTATTATTATTATTATTATTATTATTATTATTATTATTATTATTATTATTATTATTATTATTATTATTATTATTATTATCTGTAAGTTGTGTAGAAATTCACACCCGCTTCGCATATGCCCCAAGTTCCTTCAAGAATCCAATCAATCCAAGATCAATCGCAAAGGTTGATTTTTTAAAATATTGTTCTAATTGCCTAGCTCATTCACACTCCATTAACGATTGTAAGAGTGTTTACACCTGCAGTCCTTGTAAGCAAAGACAATATTCGCTCTTACATTTACCTTCGATCGAACATCCTCAAACGACACCATCCTCTAGAGAACACCTAAGCACATTTAATTCCCCTTCTTCATCCCATATACAAAATACACAGTCCACTAATGAATCAAATCAATTTCATGTACAATCATACTTTTCTAGAAATCACAGACGTGTTGTTTTAGCTACCGCTTTGATAGATGTACATCGCTTGGGAGATACTTTTACATTGCGTGCATTTATAGACACTGGGTCTGAAGTGGCATTCACTTCAGATTCTCAGAGAAGGTTATGTCTTCCGGTTAAACCAATCTATGCACAGGTCTCTGGAATGAGTTCGGTAGTAACGGGAACAGCGTCAAAGTTATGCTCCTTGTGCATCGGATCAAAACATGTGCCAGCATTCACTCTATGTATAAATGCAATTGATTTAAAACAACTTACTGGTGACTTGCCATCGTGTTCCATTCTTCGAGAGGAAGTCTCTGAACCAATTAGTCTAACCTTGGCAGATCCTTACTTCTTTAAAAGTTCAAAGATAGATTTAGTCATCGGGATGGATATCTATCCTTCAATAATCAAAGAAGGGATTCACTCTAAAGTTTTCGGTTCACTGGTAGCCTAGAACACTATTTTCGGATGGGTGTTATCAGGTCCTCTTCCTCAGCAAATTATTAAAATATTTTCTACGGTGTTGTAATTCTTCACAGAAACTTCACTTGATCAACAAATTGCTGAGTTTTGGGAAGTTGAAAATTTTCCAACGTCCAATGAACTTTCTGAAGATGACAAAGTCTGTGTTCTCTAAAACGACCACAAGAGTTACAGATGGAAGGTTCATAGTACGTCTTCCATTTAAATCTCCCCTTCCATCACTTGGTCACTCGAGAGACATAGCACTTAAGCAATATCACCGACTACAGAGATCTTTAGAGAAAAACCATGGCTTTCGCGAGACATACGATCAAGTTTTGGAAGAATACTTAAATCTTGGTCATATGAAATTAGTATCCCCTGTCGAAATAAATCAAAATAATCTAATAAGTTCATACAGTTGTCAAACCAGATAGTACTACTACTAAGGTTAGAGTGGTTTTCAATGCATCGAGCCAGCCAAGCACCGGTGTAGGTCTAAATGACATGCTGTATACGGTTCCAGCCTAAGAAGCTGATCTTACAACTCTGATTTTAAGATGGCGCCTTTTCAAATTTGTTTTTAACTCAGATATTGAAAAAATTTATAGGCAAATCTTAGTGCATCCGGAAAACACATCTTACCAAAGAATCATATTTCGCAATCAAGACTATGAACTACGAACCGTTACATTCGGGGTCAACTGTGCACCATACCTTGCCAATCGTACCCTCCTAGAATAAGCTGAAAACGTAATATTAAAATTTTCTCTTGCATACGAATCCTTATACGATGAAAGGTATGTAGACGACTTTTTCTGTGAAGCGCATGATTTAGACACAGCTTTTCGCAAACAAGCAGAAATTGTAGAGGCATTAGGGTCAGCATAATTGTCTCTTCGAAAATGGACTTCAAACTGTCTAGATTTGCTTAAAGATATTCCCTTGCCACATCTCTATAATAAGGATTTTTTTAAAAACACTAGGAATTCGATGGAACGCAAAACTTGAAACCTTTCAGTTCCGATTTAAAACACTAGTAGGTGATCGTGACCTAACAAAAAGAGCTGTGATCGCAAGATTATTTGATCCCGCAGGATGATTATGCAGGAGATTTAACCTCGTATAACCTTGCTAACTATTGCATTAAAAAATTTAAACACACCTGCATCAGTTTTGAGGAAAATGTCACTTTTTTGCCCAACTAAATACTCAAAATTTGTACATGACCCTAATTCAATGGGCTGTAGTGTAAACAAAATGTACTACGAAATTTTGGCAAGTTACCTTAAAAGTTGGCGCGTTCAATTCTCCTTCCAAAATGGTATAAGATTTTTGAGAATATTCCATAAATAACGGAAAAAAATGTTTTTCTCAAATAAACAGGTTTTAAGATAATTCTTTTTAATTCATTAAAAATAAAATGCACGACTGGGTCCCACGTACGAGAATGCAGAGGCAATGCTAGTGCTGCAGCTAGATTTTACCATGAGAAATATCCAAATGCTGAGCGTTATCCGGATCATCGGGTTTTTGTGAATTTGCACCAGTCATTCTCAGAAGGTCGATTTCCATACCAAAGAACTAGTGAAGGCAGGCCCCTCATGCCCTACGAGAACCAAGTGCTACAAGAAGGCAATCAAAACCCAAGTACCTCAGTACGTGCAATTTAAATAAGAACAGGAGTTCCCAAAAGTACAGCACGCATTAAACTTGGTGAAACCAATTGGACTTCTCACCTTTTGTGCGCTAAGAGCAAAGTCGCCCCCCTCAAACAGCTGTCGCTGGCTCGCTTAAAACTCTGCGGTTATTAGCAAAATTATATCAAAGGATAATTACGAACCATATATGTCCAAGTAATGACAACACGCTTTGGACTGATAGTGCCATTGTCCTAACCTGGTCGAATTAACCATCGTATCATTAGAAAACGTTTGTAGGGAACCGGGTTTCCGAAATACAAAGTTCAGTTCCTGGCATATCATGGAGACATGGAAGATCAGCTGATAACCCAGCTGATCTAGAGGTCTTACTCCAAAGGACCTTAGAGAAAGTAGGCTGTGGTGGTCTGGTCCTTCCTGGCTTCAACAGTCTGAACTTTCGTGGGCTCAACTACTTGTTCAAAACCCTGATGAAGCGGACCTAGAACAAAAACCCATAAAGGTTCTACATACAAAAGTTATGAACAATATCGAAAGTCTTATATCTAAATACTCTTCTTGGCTCAAAATATTAAATGTTGATTCCTATATTTTACGATTTTTGCACCTAACTCTTCTTAGTCGTTTTAAGGACAAATTTATGTTTAATTCAAAGGCTTTAACTCAAGAAGAAGTCTCCAATACAAAGACCAAGGTAATATTGTTTACTCAAACCCTTTATTATATTCATGAATACCCGGATCTGTCAAATGATCAAAAAAAATTACTTGAATTCACTTTCTTTAAAGTTAGTTATTTTCTTTAAAAATCTGAGACGAAAAAATCTGTCTTTCTGCAGTGGTTTCGTAAATATATCGCTTATTTGGTTGTTAATATGAACGTATTCCAATTCAAACATACCACCAAGATATTTTTCGCGAATGAAATGGAAACGCACATCTATATGTTTCGTCCTTTTATGGAATTCAGGATTTCTGATTAGACGAATAGCTCCTTGGTTGTCGACATATAGAAATACTGGAATTTGTTGGTTTGGTAATAAATCTCTCAGGAGTTGTTTTATCCAGACCAACTCTTTGACTGCTTCGGACGCTGCGACATACTCCGACTCGGTTGTAGAGAGGGAGACACATTTCTGTCGTTGAGATGACCAAGTGATGCAATTTGAGCCCAATAGAAATACGAACCCACTTGTAGAACGCCGAGTGCTAACATCTCCAGCATAGTCCGCATCACTGTAACAACTCAAAGTAAAATTTAATTTTGATTCAGCTCTTCCTTCCCTTGTTCGGTCATCTCTGCCGCATTGATTGAGGGATCAGCAGGAGTTGACACCACAGCTGCATCCATTAAATTAAACTTGCCTACGATTCTTGCTGCAAACATAGACTGGCTAATTTGTAGTGAACCATCTTTGAATCGTCTCATTTCCAAACCTAGAAAGTGTTTGGCAGGAAAAACCTTGATTTCGAAGTAACTTTTTAAATAATCACAAAGGTTGATTATATCTTTCTTATCAGCCGCTGCCATTATACCATCATCGATATAAATTGCAAGAATTATCTTCTTCTCGTCCTTGTGACGCGAGAAAATACAAGAAACAGCATCAATTTGTTTTAAACCAAACTCTCGTAACAATTTCGTAAATGTCTGGTTCCAGCACCGAGATGATTGTTTTTGACCATAAAAGCTCTTTTGTAGCTGGCATACAAGCCCACTTTCATCATCATATCCTCTGGGTTGTTTCACGTAAATTTCCTCGTCAATCCTTCCATTTAAGAACGCCGTTTTAACGACGAACTGCATGATATGCAAATGTTCTGCTGCTGTGATACACAATAATACCCTAACTGAAGCAAAATTTTGCAACAGGACTAAATGTTTCCGAGTAATCGACCCCATATCGTTGACTAAATACACGTGCAACGAGCCTCGCTTTGAAACGAACATCCTCATTAGCTGTTGCGCACTTTTTCTGGAAGACCCACTTCGTATCTACCAACTTCCGATTTTCAAGTAGTGTAACCAGCTTCCATGTTGAATTTTTCTGAAGAGACGAAATTTCTTCATCCATAGCTGCTCTCCACTTACTTGAATCAGGACAGCTTACAGCATCTTCAAAACTTAAAGGAGTGTCAGCTTCCGCAAGTAGGGCTAAGCTTTCTGCAACAGTAAAATTCATGCTACCTGCTTCACGCTTCTTACTTCTTAGTCTGCCTCTGATACCAATTGATGTTCTCTTTGGGGTGGACGCATCTGGAGATCCTTCAGATTGTTCAGACCCTGATGGCTCATAGGATGGATCCATAGCGTCAGAATAATCATAGACATCATCATCGTCATTAGCTTCATCATCAATAATTGGTTCCTTGGATCTGTTGAAAACATCGTCTGAATCGGATCGGAATCGGTTGCCCACTTTTGCCAGCTAACTCATCATCGACACCTTCACCTGATTTTCGAGTCGTATCGTCGTGTTCTGCAAGACCCTTGTTTAAAACGTCTACACTCAAAGACGGCTGCACGTTGTTTTCAGTTGAACCACCCGAAAAATCTGCATTTTCATCTACCCCAGCTGCTTTGAAAGATGTAAAATTTATGTCTTGACCTGAAGTATTCTTATCAGAAGGAACATTGTTGAAGACAACATTGCCAGGAGATTTCAATTTTATTTGTTTCTGGAATAAAAACCCAGAATCCCTTCACACCTTCCTGGTAGCCAACAAAGTATCCTTTTTGGGATTTTGCGTCAAGCTTACGCCTTTTTTGGTCAGGTATATGAACAAACACCTCTGTACCAAAAATTTTAAAATACTTAATGTTTGGTTTAGAATTAAACCATAGCTCGAATGGAGTTTTTCCTTGCACACTACTCGTACCAGTTCTATTTAAAACATAAACAGCTGTATTAACCGCCTCAGCCCAAAGTTTGTAATCCAAATTCTTGGAGTGAATCATCATGGAATAGCTATTGTTCTCATCTCCCTTTCAGCGGAACCATTTTGTTCGGGGGTGTAAGGAACAGTTGTCTGACGTTTAATGCAGTTCGAAAGTAATACATTCTGAATATCTTGATTCTTAAACTCGAGCCCATTATCACTTCTTTGAATCCCGTACTCCCACTGCAAGTGTTGTCCCGTTCTTTAATAACAGGCATTTGGAAACGTCAGAAATAAACCGTAACCCCTTATCCAAAGCTGTACTCAATGAAAATAAGTTCACATGCATTTTCGGCACAAACAGCACGTCGGGGGTATGATTCTGTTTCCAGATGTCATTGACGAAACAAAGCACATTGATGCTACCTTTGCCAACTGCACTGACCTTGGTTCCATTACCTATGCGAACGACAACAGGTGTTTGAAATTCGATGTAATTAAGAAGCCACTCTCTCCTGTTGGTCATGTGATCGCTTGCCCCGGAATCTAAAAGCCACTCGTCCTGTTTTTTTTATCTGTACCGCTGCCTCCGCCTCACAAATAAAAGTTTGCCCACGATTAAAATTGGAATTTTTTAGATGATGCTTCTGGACAATCGCGTTTCCAATGTCCACTTTTCTTACACAAAAAACATCTACCTGGCTTTGATTTCTGTCCCCCTTTGCTTTGCTTTTTCTCATTTTTGCCCTGAAACTTTCTGGCCATCAACGCATTACTAGAATCTATTCTGCTGCCTAAGTGATTTGAATTTGAATGAAAACGCGATTCCTCCATAACTAACCTAGACGTTAAATTCTCAAGTGTTTGATTGGCCTTATCCGTAGATTCCCAAGCACTATAAAAGTGAGTGTACTTTTCAGGTAAAGTCAGTAAGATTTTAGTGATAATCATAGAGTCGGAGATTGTTTCACCAACATCCGAAAGCTGTTGTACCACCGCTTGCAGCTTTGATATATGGGTCGCCACATCATCTGAAGGATCCATAGAAAACATATAAAACCTCTGTTGAAGCATGTGAATACTTTCCTTAGACTTGGCTTCATATACCGTTTCTAGCTTCGACCACATGGCTCTCACAGTAGTGCAGCTAATAATATGTAATAGCGATTGCGACGCCATTGAAGTAGCAAATTATTTTCTGCGCCTTACTGTCCCCACGTTTCCATTCTGTTACAGCTGCCTCTAAATTTTCTACCGGATAAACAGCTTCTCCGTTGAAAAATTTGAGCAAGTCACTGGCGTTCAGCAAAATTTTGACATGGAACTTCCGAAGATTCCACTGTTCTTGGCCAGCCAACTTCTCAATTTCAAAATCATTATCAGCCATTTCAACGTAAAGCACTCCCCCTAATCCCTGCACAATATCTAAAAAGGTTCTATCAAATGTTCTTTATTGTTTGAATTTACCTCTTAGTATTCTCCGTGCGACTTTAATTTTTTTATGTCGAAAAAAAAAAACGCGGTTTGAAGAACTTCTGAATTTTATGGTTCTGGGCCCATAACCTGTTAAACAGATCCACGCAGAATAAAAGAAAAAAAACCAACCGCTGAGAGTGATTTACAATGACTAAAAAAGCTTTATTACAAGAAGTAATTGTCTGATAATATAGTAAAATATAAAGTATAACAGTTATGCAAAAGAATGAGTGGAGAATGAAGAAATACTATAAATAACTCAACATCCGCGAACTATCATTCAATGTGACTGAAAGATACAAAATTCAGAATTTAGAGTGAAAGTTTATTCCACCAGGTGCTCCACACATGGGTGGACTCTGGGAGGCGGGTGTTAAGAGCTTTAAGTTCATTTCAGAAGGGTTGCTAATAACAATAACCTATGAAGAATTTACAACTTTGTTATGTAAAATTAAAGCATGTCTCAACTCTCGCCCCACTTCACCTATGTATGTCAGAAAATTCAAATGATATTCCCCCTTTGACTCCTGGAAATTATCTTATAGCCCCACCTGAACCGACTCCCGTACAAACATCCTTGACTTATGTCAACCGATGGGAAAAGTTAAAGTTGTTACATCACCAATTTTGTTCTCGCTGGAAGAAGGAATATTTAAGAGAACTTAACAAGCGCTACAAATGGAAGTTTCCTGAAAGAAATATAGCCCTTGATGATTTGTTTGTTCTCAAGGAAGAAAACCTAGCTCCGAATGAATGGCGTTTTGGCCGAGTCATAAACGTGTATCCAGGACCTGACCAAAGAATCCGAGTTGCTGATATAAGAACGCAAAGGGGTATTATAAAATGACTGATATGCATTTTGCCAGATTCTTGACTGAGTTTTTTTTTGTTTTATTCCATATCTACTCGCACATAAAAAAAAAAATTGTTGGCACAACAGCTCCAAGCGGGGCCGGGGCCTCTGACTTACACTCTCAACCACTCCTGTGCGTGCGTTGATATTCTGCAGGTGTTATGCCGTATAAAAATAAAAAGACTTACAATTTCCTTAAGGCTAGGTTTCAGATCAAAAAATCGACTGGTGCTTTGCGCTAAGCTCTTTAGCGTTCGCAATACTTAAAATATTTAAATGAAATAAAGAGGTTTTGATTGCAAATATATTGAAGAAAATGTTTTTGTAGTTATATAAATTTTAAAAAAATTGTTTGCTCCCAAAAACCGCTAGAAACTTTAGAAATTCATCAAATTTAGGTAAGTGCTTGCGGTTATTAGTGGGGTAGGGGTTAAATCAAACTTTTTTATTTTTTTATATTTTTTTTTCCCAGAGTAAATAGATCTCAAAAGAGAATAACACTATTTTGTTTTTAATCTATTAATCAATTTCCAATGCAAAAAATATACAAAAATGAAAAATAGGGCAAGTTTGCATTGTAGTGTGAATGCAATATTTGATAAAACTTCCAAATTTCCTTTCTTCCTAAGCCAAAAGATGTATGCAGTTATGTGCATTTTTATTTTTTTTAAATATATATCTTAAATAATTTTTTTCAGACAAAAAGACAGGAAACATTCTTTTTTTGTCCAATATTTTGCGCTTTTCCCTGGGGCTTGAACGTATTTTATTTTTTTTAAGTAAATATTTTGTTAATCAAAGAACTATAATGTCCTTTAGAGAATAAGACTATTGGAAAAAAAATTTAAAAATCAGAGCATGTTTAAAAAAGCATTTCAATATAACAACATTTGTAGTGCGGTTGTGAGGAATCGGGAGCCTATACAATCCCAACGTATTTTTTTTATTTTTTTTTTTTGGTATTTTGTGTGTTAGGTGCAATTAAAATCAAGGGTATTTTTCTCACCTTATTTTTAATTTTAATTTTTAAAAAGTGGTCTATTTTACGTTTTTTGCCAGTAAAATTCCCAAATCACGCACACATAGAAGGCTGCAGTTCGAGAAAATGCCACTGTCAAATCTGGCACTGCTGAGCCTTCTCTTTATTTTCTTTATTATACTAAGCTCTCATATATTTTTTTCCTATTGTCTGACTGGTTTGGAGAGTGCATTCATAATGTTCTTTTTTTTCTTTAGTAAGCAGAGCAGAGTATTCTGTGTTATGCATCGTGTCAAAGGAATAGAAAGGACACAGAAAAATATCAAGTATAGCTATGCGCTGTTTTTTTTTTAACCTTGGAATTTCGTGTGCACTTTTTGTAGATTTGCAGTTTAATTTTTTTTAGGTTAGGGGCCAGTTATAGCTATCATTGAAATTCATCCTTGAAAATTTTGATTGTTGATTTTAAGACAATTTAACAAACAGAACTGGGTTTTATTGGTGTCAAAATAAGATAATGAATTTAAGAATTTTTTTAATGCATAAAATATCTTATATTCCAATTTTATTATTCAAGTGACAGAAATCGATTTCAATGAACAACTGATTTTTGTTTCTCGTATTTGGAACGCAATCGTTTCAATGAATGTGTTCGATTCTCTTTCTATTCTCATCTGTCAATTTTTATTTAAATGATCAACCTTAACCTCGAAATAGTTTTGGTCGTAATTTTGTATGGTTTTCAAGCTCTTGTCGGCATCTTTTTTTTATTTTGTGTTGTCCATTTCATGTAATTCCCGAAATATTTAATTAAATATTTTTAATAAAAATAAAAAGCAATAGCTACATGTATTTAATTTTTAATCGTGGTATATTTGTGATTGTCCGGTCAATCCAAATAACTCAATTGTGGTGCTCTGTTTAGTTTGGTGCTGTGTGGAGTTGGTGCTAATTGTTGTTTTGTTTTTTTTTTTTCTTTGAAATTTGGTCTATATGCCTTTCCTAATGCTAGGCATATGTTCTTAGTGGCAGCAATAAAATTATTCATTTGAAAAAAAAAAAATGAATCTCCCAAAGACGAGCCCGAAGTCCACGATCTGAAGTTCCTATTGGCTCGTCCTTGAAAGACTTCCTTATTAAAATGCATAATTGTAATTGCTGCTAGTAAGGATACATCTCTAGGATGAAAAAATGTTTTTCATCAAATTTTTCTTTCAAAATCGGACCTCTTCATGAAAAAGTCATGAAAGTGCGAAATGTATATGCCCCTTTCTTCCAAACCAAAAGGACTACGGAAATAAATGTTACATATTCTGATTTGGTTGTTAATGCTCTTAAAAGTTGCATTTAAAGTTTTTGATTCTGAGGATATTTTCAAAATTTGACTCACAAAAACACACCGAACTTATAAAATTCCATGTAATGTACATACCTACTTGGTTCTTGGAGTCAAAATTTTAAATTGTCATTTCATTTTAATGACAGGGCTTTCCACTGAAAGTAGTTTTTCAATGATTGCTATAACCGACTTGTCAGTGAAAACATAAAACGTTCCACTGATTATGTCTCAATGATGCATTTCAATGATAGCTATAACTGGCCCCTTACCTATTTGTAGGTACATACAAATATATTTTTTTTTGTTCATCTCTTGTAGCAGGTTCTAATTATTTTGATAGAAGAAATATGTAGGTTATGATCTTGCGTATAGAATTAATTATTCAAAAACATATTTTGGATTTTTTTTGTTTTTGTTGAAATATTTGTTGTTGCTAGAAAAACATTTCTAAATGCACTTTTGGATAAGTAATGAAGTCCTAAGATAAATGCATTACGTGAATGCAGGTCAACAATTTGAATAATTATTGCGTAATAATAAGTTTCGCAATTCCACTGTGAGTGAAATACACACTTACTTGGCTAGCGCCGCCGCCCGCCGTAGATATAAAAGATGATACTTAGCAGGTATAATGTAGGTGGAATATCAGCAAGGAGGAAAAAACCAATCACGTTTTGTTTTCGGTGGTTACACATGCACATGATCAGCCTTCTGTTTTAGAGGAAGGGTTCTAGTGGGAGAAATGTGAAAGTGCGATAAGTATGTCATATGTGCATTTAGGTATATTTTTGTTTTACATAGGCAAATAAATGTTTCTTCGCTCTCGTTTTCGTTTGAATATGGTATGATGATGATTATGGGTGTTTTGAGCACAAAAGTCAAATTCGCCTTAATTCTATACAGTTTACCAAAATGCATCTTTAAAATTTTTTGCAATCTACAAAAGAGACAACTTAATCAATTTCCCATTATAGATAACTCAATAAACTTAATAAAAACTGAGTCCAATGAGTTCATGTTTTAAAATATTCATTAATTTGCTGAAGCTGTTCTCTCTATCAGAAAATGTTGCAAGAGTTTGTTTTTGTTCCAATTATCTAGACACTAATTAAGTCAAAAAAGGATTTAGTTCCTAATTTTTTTTTAATGTTTTTAATGTTGTTTTAATTGAAAAACTTAATTTTCAAATCTCTCTTACTATCTGACGACAAAAAACAGACCGCACAAAATCTTAAATGAAGATATAGGTGCAGGTACCTAAGCCCTCCAACTTCTTTACATCTAAGTATCAAAATTCAAAAAAATATTGGCCTACCTCATACTTATCTTAGATACCTACCTAAAAGAATAAAGTGCACGACTTGGTCAGACGAACTTGATCTAATGTGACTGTGGTCTTGGGGTTTGAGATTTTGGAAAAAAGCAAGGAAAAAATGATATGAAATTTTATTGATCACTAAGCCATCTAATTTCGTTTACTGTTAAGAATTTTAAGAAATTTTTTTTTCAAAATCGTTCGACCAGTTTTAAAAAAAAAAAATTTTTTTAAAAACTTTTCGAAAAAATATTCCAAATATTTTTTGAGTATGCCAACTTTCAACTTGTAGTTTTTATCAGAAAAATAAAAAAATATAGATCAAACCGTTTTTGGAATAAACAAAAAATAAAAAAAAATTTAATTTTTTTTAACTCAAAAAAAAATGTTGTTGAAAAATTTAATAATTTATATTATTCCGTCTATAAAAAGGCTCGTATTTAAAAAATTTCATCGAAATCCGTTGAGTAGTTTACGAGAAAATCTGATTTAAAAAATGGGAGATACCGTTATAAGACTTTTCCTGAAAAATCTATTCCAACCAAAACATACAATTTGCACAGAAAACTTTATTAAGAAATTTTAATGAAAATCGTAGTAGCCGTTTTCGAGCAAAATTAATTTTTCACTTAAAATCGTATGGCAAGTACCTACCGTTAGTTTAAGAGCTAGAATCCTAATTTCAAAAAACCCCTCTGTAGGACGTCATAATAATACTGTGTACCAAGTTTGAAACAAATCGGTCCAGCCGTTTAGGCTGTAGGTGCCGATACATACGGACGGACAGACAGACAGACAGACAGACAGACAGAATTGTCGGACCCACTTTTTTTACTTCTCTATCATCGTAATGTCATGTTTGATTTTTAGAATTTTTTACGAATTCATATTTTGCTTTATGGAACCTATAATCGCAAGTAAAAATAACGATATCGAAATGTTTCTAAAAGCATGACTTAAATTTGAAAAAAAAATATTAAAAAATAACGGTAACTCCTACGACGCCATGGTATACCTTTTTGTAAAGCCAAAAACTTATTATTTTATTGTAATTTTAAATGAAGTTATTCTATTGAACCGTTTTCAAAATATTAATTTTCAAACTCAAAATTTGGAAAAAAAATTAAAAAAAATTATTTTAAAACTAATTTTTTTCAAAAATTTACATAAATAAATATTATTTTTGTTCTCCAAATTCAATGCTCTCATTAATCTTAAATCCAACACTGAATACCGTGTGCTTCTATGACTCTTTGTTGCCAAAGCTATTGAAAAACAACCGAACCTACTTCTTCACAAAAACAAGAAAATATAGCCTTACGGGATGGCACCAGGTATCATTTAGCCAATTTTTTCGTGTTTTTGTGAAGAAAGAGGTTCGGTTATTTTTCAATAGCTTGGCAACAAAAAGTCATAGAACCCATTAGTTTTAAAATTATTTTTTTTTAATTTTTTTTTTTCAAAATTTTGAGTTTGAAAATAATATTTTGAAAACGGTGCAATAGAATAACTTCATTTAAAATTACAATAAAATAATAAGTTTTTGGCTTTACAAAAAGGTATAGCATGACACTGTAGGAGTTACCGTTAGTTTTTAATCATTTTTTTTTCAAATTTAAGTCATGTTTTTAGAAAATTGCCCCTCCTGGCTAAACGGAGAGGAATAGACCCCCCCTCCCGTACGATTTTTTTCTTGTCTCAACCCAACCTACACGCTCTAGTTTTTTGGCATAACATTCGTGAATCACCCTGTAGATACAACACACATAAATATCTACATACCACAAAAGTGAATGACCGATCTTTCATGATCTCGATATGAAATTCACAACAAACACGCTGAAAACTAAAAGTGAGATACCTACCCGTTCACTATTTCATCCTTCTATTGAGCCACACGTTTGAACTAAATTAAACAGAATAGAACTTATTCATTTACAATACGAAAACTAAACGCTTGCGAAATAACAACAAAACCCACAAAAAAGGAAACAAAATCCCACACTAAAAATTCTATCCACTATTCCATTTTGTCCTTTTCCCTTTACCACTCCCTTCCTTTTCTCTGTCCATCATATAACTAGTTCTGTAGCTGCCGGCCGTCTGCCGCGCCGCCGCCGGTGCCGCTGTGTCAACGTTTTCTGATTTTCATGAAAAGAGAATGAGAGTGATGTGCTCTGCTAATATAATTTATTAATAGATAATTAAGAGAGCGAAACACATGCACTAATACGCACTCACAACTTTTACATGAGTTCTGACTTTGCTTAAAAAGGCAACCTACCCTTAAGCCAACCGTTTATTATTGAATCTTTCTTAAGACTAACTTATCGTTCTAAAAATTCTATGGTACAAAATATTATACATAATCTCATACGATATGAGATGCATTAAGTGCTGAGTTTATATTTTATTGAAGTGCTATGCATAGTTTTTTATCGTGACAATAAATTCGAGGAATTTTATGTGACACGTTTTGGTGGCCACACAGAAAGAAAGATAAAACGAATTTGCAAGTATCAGATATCAATAACGGATCTGAAGTGGATTCTGGCTTGCAATAAGCAAGATAAAATTATGCTGATATGCAGCACGGACCAAGAAGATACAGACCGCCAACTCACCATATGGTCTCTCTTTTTGCCACCAAGCTAAAAATCAGCTGATATGCCATTTATTTTGAGAGTGTGACGCTCTCTCTTGCTTTTAAAACCCATTTAGCAAACACACCTAAAAAATAAATGGCATACGCAGGTATAGTTGCCATTACAAAATGCACAGAGAGAGATGTACAGTGTACACGTATTCACAGACAGGAAAAAATATTTCGAGGGTGTTTCAGGCAAGGGGAGTACGAGTTGGCGGTCTGTGTATGGTCTGTGATATGCAGTTACAGAGATTTGAAAATAATTATTAATAACTAGCAAAAAATTCCCGGCGTTGCCCTGGCACCCGAGGAAAATCTTTTCATGCCATATCTTTTAAATGAAATTAAAAACCAAGACATAATTTTTGTAAGGCAAAAAAGAGTTTTTAATTTTATTTTGCCAAGTTATGTTCGTTGAGTAAATAAAACAAACAGAGATGCTATTGTTTTTTAATTTCGGGTACCTTCAAATCTTATACTGTAATTTCGTTGGGGTAAATGATGTAATTTCCTAGCACATTTCCGAATAAGATTCGAAATAACATAATTTCCTATACAAAAACACATTTCGAAATTTTCTCATTTCCACCAAATTTGGATGAAATTGGGTTACAACCGAAATCGAACATCACTAATTTCAAAATGATTGTGTTCTCGACTTTCAGCTGTTCTTAATATTTTAGTGAAGAGAAATTCAGAAATTCCAATTGCGCTGGCATCAGAATATCCTGGAGTGCAAATTTTTAACCTCAAAATTTGCAGAAAAAAATTAACGCATGGTAACACTCACTTGCACCGAGTTTGATATAACATTTCCGAAATATCCAAGATGGCTGAGCTTATGAAATAGGCCAGAACAGAAGAGTTAAAATTTAACAATGTCTTCGGTATGGCCCAAGCTGTTAATTATTTGACACAGATGATATTTTGGACGAAGGTTATCGATTCCGTTTCTTTATTCGGATTTGGACAATATGGTTGAACCAGGGGTTGCAGGTATTTAAAATTTACATATCGCACTAATGAGTACATTCATTGTATACAAAATCTATGGTTCTCTGATGGTGTCTTTCCACTAAGTTGCCCTCTGGTTCACAGCATTTGTGACAGCTAGCATGTAGCGTTTGTGATAGAAATTACTTCCTCTTGATAATACTAAAATTTGTATAGCAAAGGTTTTGCTCCTTAGGACTATTTACATAAGAACACTACGAACGATTTATAGAAAATCCGTTCATTGCTGCCGACAACTGATGGATTTGGATGAAGCTTGACAATTGACTATCAATAGGCCTAGTTTTTGTAAAATGTTTTGAGTCACTTTTGTTACTCAACTCCATCATTTGTTGGTTTTCGGGTTTCGCTATCGCAAACATCAACTCTATCGGACTGGTTTGTGCGATGTTTCAAAAGAATGAATTGATTCATATCATCGGAGGTATAAAGTGTAAAGCATTAAAAGCGCATTTGGTCTCAAAATTTTAACCCGAATCACAGCAAATTCACCTAACCCAATAAATTAAATGTTGCTTTAATTTTTGAAATCACACCAGAATGGCTAAACGGATCTGAATGAAATTTAGCAGAGAGATAGATTATAGTCTGGAATAGCATATTTGCTACTTTTTATCCCGATAAAATGTATGGTTCCAGTGGGATAGATTTGTTTTAATTTTTGAAATTACACCAGAATGGCTGAACTCATCTGAGTGAGATTTAGCACAGAGATAGATTATAGCCTAGAATAGCACATTGGCTACCTTTTATCCCGGTAAAATGTATGGTTCCCGTTTGATAGATATGTTTTAATTTTTGAAATCACACCTGAATGGCTGAACGGACCTGAATAAAATTTAGCACAGAGATAGATTATTGTCTCAAATAGAATATTGACTACTTTTTATCTCGGTAAAATGTATGGTTCCCGTGGGATAGATTTGTTTTATAATTTTTGAAATAACACCACAATGGCTGAACTCATCTGAATGAAATTTAGCACAGAGATAGATTATAGTCTGAAATAGCATATTGGCTACATTCCCGGTAAAATGTATGGTTCCCGTGGGATAGATTTGTTTTAATTTTCGAAATCACACCAGAATTGCTGATCGGAGCTGGATGAAATTTGTCACATAGCTAGATTTAGATTATAATCTGGTATAGCACATAGGTTTCTTTTTATCACGGTTAAATGTAGGTATTAAATTATAAAGCTATAAAAGAAGAAGAAGCTAGATGACGATAGACTATACTCCTCAAGCTACAGTCTACTTCTTGATCAGCTGAAACGCGAGCGAAGACTGGTACTTCTTAAATACATGCGAAACCTTAGCAACTACTGTTACCGGCGCATGAAAAGTTGGTGAGCAACAGACTCTTATTATACTTTCATGCATGTTCCCAACCAACGCGTAAGCGTATGTTTACACATGCTTTTTGCTTTTTGCTTTCATAAATTATTCATTCTTGTGTAAACCGCACAAATCATAGAAAAGGAACACGGCAGAAGTAAGCAAAACTAAACAAAAGGCAACTGCGGAAGTAAACAAACCAAAACAACAATTTGGAAATAAATCCACGGCAACGGCAGAAGTAAGCAAAACTAAGCAAAAGGCAACTGCGGAAGTAAACAAAACAACAATTTGGAAATAAATCCAAGGCAAAGGCAGAAGTAAACAAAACTAAACAAAAGGCAACTGCAGAAGTAAACAAGCCAAAACAACAATTTGGAAATAAATCCAAGGCAAAGGCAGAAGTAAACAAAATTAAAAAAAGGCAACTGCAGAAGTAAACAAACCAAAACAACAATTTAGAAATAAATCCAAGGCAACGGCAGAAGTAAGCAAAACTAAACAAAAGGCAACTGCAGAAGTAAACAAAACAAAACACCAATTTGGAAATAAATCCAAGGCAACGGCAAAACTAAACAAAAGGCAACTGCAGAAGTAAACAAAACGAAACACCAATTTGGAAATAAATCCAAGGCAACGGCAGAAGTAAACAAAAACACACTAAACAAACAGCGAATAAGAAAAAAAGGAAAAGGAGAAACATCAAAAATATTTGAGAAATATAAAATTTCTCATGATAAATCTAAGAGGTAAGTTGAAATATTATTAAATTAAACCTATTTAAAATAATTTATTTTTTAATTTAAATAGCCTATAACCTGGCCAGTGAATGGGGGAACATCTTTGGATAAACTGCATTGCGAGGTAAGTGGTGTGTCGTCAGTTTATCTGCCATATACAGACAAAATTACTCTTTTATATATAGTAGAGATAGTTTAAAGATACGCATAACACCTCCCCCCTCAAAAGTAAACAATGATCTTGAAAAGATTTTGTTTATAAATTATGCTCATCTAATGAATCTCTCGATGCCGTTTGAATTCTGTTTCTGACATTTAGAACTCTAATTTTCTTATTTCCCTTTTGTTTGACTATTTTTTGTTGTTTATAACAAATTATGAAAAGGATTATTATTAATACAATTATAATGATTCCAAAAGTACTTGTAGCATAACTTATTTCCTCTTTGTTAAATTTTTCATATAAACTATGAGCTTTTTGATCTACATCATTTAAAGGGATTGACAAATCTTTAAAAAATTTGTACATTTCTTACATTAAGGTTTCCAATTTTTGTATAATCTTCATTGTTATTAAAAGAAATACTTTTACAGCAATCATTCAAATAATAGTATTTAGCATTATTTGTTTCAATAATGGATATATTATTTGTAGCAATGTACGTATTTTCTGAATGAAATTCACAATTAGGTTCAAATATTATAGTCCCTATGTCATATAGATTCTTTTGTGTTGTGTTGTTTATACATTTTTCTTCAAAAGTTGTTTCCTTATTTAAAGCATAAATATATACATTTTCACGAATTTCGTGAAATAATTCTATTTCATATGGTAATTTATTAAATTTACAATCGTTTGTTTGTTTTTTTACAAACATATATTTTATACAGTTTGGAGTTTTACGTATATTATTAGTGATTAACCTGTCACAAATATAATATGATTTTATGTTTTTACATTTTTCAGGTAAAAATAAAGTGGTAAAAGCATTATATTCATTGTTTATTAGTAAATATTTTTCATTTTGGCTTAACATATAAAACTTTTTGTCTCTCAAAATAGGCATATATATACAATTTCATAAGTCTCAAATCTTACATTTGATACAATAGGTATCTCTATTATGATTTTTATTTCTTGGTTTTTTAAATAACATTTAATAATTGATTCGGAAATTATTTCATTGTAATTTTCTATCTTTGGTTCATATAATAAATTTTCTTTACGTTCATGATTTTTCAGGATTTCTGTTAACTTACTTGGTTTCATAATTATGGGATGTAAAATTTTAACTTTTAGTAATAAAATTGCTTGTAAAACTATATCAGTTTCAATGTCCATTGTTTTATCTAAAATATTTGATTTTATTTCTTCAAATAACATTAGTAATTTTTTATCTTTGATAGGATCTTTGTTTAATTTATCAATAATCTCATTAATTTTCATTTCTTGTCTGTGATAACTTTCTTGCAAAATTTTGTTTTGTTCATTTAGGCTTTTCATTATCTGTATATTAGCAATTTGAATTTCAACTATTTTATCATTGGAATTCTTAAGTTTGAATATATTTTCTTCAATGCATTCAGCATCTTGGGAATCCATTGTTCCGAATAACTGTTAACATCATCCTCAACTTTTAGACCTAAGATATCTTTTGTGTCTCTTAATCTTCTTTTGATTTTATCTAAATGTATAGAAACTCCTTGTTTGAATTTATTACATTCTTGAGAATAATCAATACAGATATTATTTAATAACTCTGAGTTTGTTTGTATAAGCGAAATGGTATTTTCCAAATCCTGTATGTTAATTGTGTTTATAATTATAACCTGTCCGTCTTTTGTGTGTGTTGCTCCTATGTATTTATAATAAATTCCGCTCGACTCAAATTTTCCGAAAGTAACGCCTTCAACGTATATGATTTGTAAAATCAATCTGAAATTATTATGTTTCTCTTGGTGAAGTGTTTAATTTTGCTTTTATTGTATTTAATGTATTGGTTATATCTTTTTATAACTACCGAGTCTCCAATTATTTTTAGAATCTTAAAAGGTCCTGAAAATTTTTTTTCCGAACTTATCTCTTTTACCATTTTCTACTAAAACTAGGTCTGTTACTTCAAAATTCTTAATTTTTGTACCTAATCTCCTATCATATTTCTGTTTAGGTTCAAGTTTATTCTTTTTTATTTATTTTTTTATTTATTTACATAGCTAAAGACTAGCTTCAGATATAAGTACTTATGTCTATAATAAGAGTAGCTACAATTATATAATTGAATACACATTTGACTGAAATTTAGATGAAAAATTTAACGATTGGTCAAATAAGTTATTGCATCTATTATTAAGAAGATTAAATAATTCAAACATTTTGTTTAAGGGAGAAAATCGTTCATAATTAGTACGACAGTTTGGGACATTTATGCAGCTAGGTAGATTTCTTAAGTTTCTTTGAGGAATATTAAAATTTATTCGAGACAAAAGGTACTATGTTACCATTTATTAATTTAACGATAAACACAAAACTTAAATAAGAACGTCTATTCACAAGGGATGGCAAATCAATTAGTTTCAGTCGACTAATGTATGCGGGAAGCTCGTAAGGATTTTCCCAACCTAAGCCCCGCAAGGCAAATCGCAGAAATCGTTTTTGTACACGTTCTAACCTTAATATATGGCATTCGTAATGGGGTGACCAAACCTGGCAAGCATATTCAAGAATGGGACGAACAAATGTTATAAATAGCTGTTTTGTAACAAAAGGATCTGAAAATTGCCGTGACTCTCTCTTAATCCAGCCTAGAAGTGAATTGGCTCTATTTGATATGGAGTTGATGTACTGAATAAATTCAAGCTTTCGATCTAATATGACGCCAAGAACATTTACGTTTTCCATACATGATAGGGAAATTCCATTTAACGAATAATTAAATGGAGTTATTAAAAGTTTTCTTGTGAGGCTCATAAAATTACATTTACTTATATTAAGAGACAAGCAATTACGAACACACCAGTCAAAAAACGAATTAAGGTCGGATTGCAACATTTCACAATCACTAATACTAGAAATAGTTTTAAAAATTGTCACATCATCCGCGAAAATGAGGCATTTAGAATACTTCAAGATAGATGGTAAGTCATTAATAAATAAAATAAAAAGAAGAGGTCCTAAATGGCTACTCTGTGGTATTCCAGAGTTAACTGTAAAATAATTTGATGGACAATCGCTAAACAACACTGCATAAGATCTGTTTAATAAATAAGATTGAAGCCACATACCAAAATTTTCGCTAAAACCAAGATTTCTTAGCTTTTTTAGCAAGATCTTATGGGGGAGTTTATCAAATGCTTTACTAAAGTCCGTAAAGACGCAGTCAATTATTTTCTTTTTCTTAAATGCATCAATGCAAAGTTCGGTTAGATCCATAAGAAACGTTACAGTAGAGCGACCTTTTGTAAAGCCATGTTGATTCGGAACAATGACTGATTTGACATAGAAACACAGAGATTCACAAATTATAGCTTCAAAAAGCTTCGGAATAACCGATAATTTGGCTATAGGCCTATAGTTTTGAATTTCGTCTTTTTTACCTTTTTTGTGTAAAGGGATTATGAAGGATTTTTTCCAAATACACGGAAATTGACAAGAAAACAGAGAACAATTAAAGAGAGTGGATAAGGGTAAAAGCAAATTATTTGCGCATTTTTTTTAGAATAATAGAAGGTATACCATCCGGACCTGGCTTACAATTCTCGTCAAGATTAGATATGAACTTAGCAATGTTATCAGAATTAATATTGAAGTTTATATCAGTCAAGTAAGAGAATGATTTCAAAAAGCCAAAATTTTGGCTATTTTCGTCAAGTATATCACAGTTCGCAGTATCACAGTTTAAAGTATCACAGATGTTAGTATCACAGTTAAAGGCACTTTGAAAAAAGTCTGCAAGCAATTGTGTGATAACACGAGGGTCATGACTAGATATATCGTTTGACTTAAGAACAGACGGATATGGACAAGACTTCCTTTTACTATTTATAAAGTTCCAAAAATATTTTGGATTCATTTTAAGATCTCTTTGTACCTTCTGCAGATAATTCAAATATTTTAAACTTGAAGATCTATTGAAATTTTCACGAGCACGGCAAAAGTTTTCAAAGTCGGCTTCACTTCGAGATAATTTATATACTGACCAAAACTTGTTCCTGAGGTTCTTAAGGCTTTTAATTTCATTATCATACCAATCTGGAACGGGTGATCTCGATTTTACAGAAGTTAGAGGTACAGATTTTAAAAAACAATCAAACAAGACATTATAAAATTCAAAGACCATAGTGTTCACAGTTAAACAATTATTGAGATAAGACCAATCAACTTGTGACAGCAGCATATTTAATTTGTTAAAATCTGTCTTTTTAAAATTAAAAGTGTAAAAGTTTTCATTAAGGTCAGAATGAAATATTAAATCAAAAGAAAGAGAAAAGGATAAAGATGGATGATGGTTATCTTCAACTACTAAAGGATCTGTTGATTTTTCCACAACAATATCTTCATCACAGCTTGCGAAAATTAGATCCAAAATTCTTCCATTGCAATTAGAAACATCGTTAAATTGGTGTAGTCCAAGTGAGTTTAAATCGTCAATTAGTTTTGAGTCACCAGATTTGAGGTGTCCAGTTGGCAACATTACGTTCGATTCAGGACATCGTATCCAAGCAATATTGCTAAGATTAAAATCGCCGAGGCAAATCAGCTCGTCGTTATATTCTAATAATTCATTGATATAGTTAATGAATTCAAAAGCTTTATCATAAACGTCACAGCGACTTCCCGGAACTATATATACAGTAACAAGGTAAATGTTTTTGTTACTTAAAGATATTTTAACGCAGAGAAACTCATTGTCAAGGGCTACAGGAACATGTACTGGCGTAGATATGAAAGACGATCTTACAGCAATCAAGATTCCACCTCCCACGGTATCTATATTCGGATCTGAATACCGGTCACGTCTAAAAACACTAAATGTGCTATCAAAAAGTTCGCAGTCTTTGATACCAGCATACAGCCATGTTTCGGTGAGGGAAATAACGTCATAAGAGCAGGTGATTGTTGAAAAGTATAGACCTTATTGGTCTTTGTCCGAAGTCCTCTCACATTTTGATAGAAAAAATTTATTAGTGGCGACGATTTACATGTCTTGTCAGTGTGTTTTGAAAAGGGCGAATATTATTCCTTTTGTTTACAAATTCATGAATAATTATATTATCCGGCCATAATGATTTTTCAAGTAATTGATTGAATATTTCCTGAGTAACATACAGTTTAAAGGATGTGTATGTGTAGTCATTACTTTTTGTTTGAAGTCGTTCAATTTTTATTTTAGCATTTGAGAACAGGGAATGGACGAATTTACAAATATTTTCGCAGCTTGTCTCTGGATTAAAGTTGGATAAAAATAAGCATTTAAATCTTTGTACTGCCTTAAGTTGGACTTCATTAATCGAGCTTGAATTTGAAGACGATGATATCAAAGACTTAGTTGGTAAGTTTGGTGAAATTAGATGTGTTTGTGATGATGGATTAACTGATAGCAAAGCAGTTGCGATATCTGTTGTTTTTGTTGTATTAGTAGGTAAGGTAAACGAAGATGGAGCTGTTTCAGTTGAACTCGAATTGGCAAGTTTTGGAGCTGATGTCGATGGAAGAAGAGTTTGAGGAAGAAGAGTTTGAGGAATTGCAGCATTCTCATTAAAATTAAAATTAGTCAATTTACGAGTAAGTGCATGAGAATCAAAAATTGACTTAGCCGTTTTTTTCATCGTAGGATTTTGGAGAGAGCTTTCTGCATCTAATTCGTCACTTTTTCGTTTCGATGATTTTTTTGGTTTTATGATGGTCGTGGTATTTTTGATTTTTGTATTATTTCTAGTTTGTCTTTTAACGCTTTGTGGTTGTATATCGTCCGTTTGAGAAACAGGGGTTAATGTTTCAACTTGTTTAGCCAAATTCAGCAACTGGTCATGTAGATTTTCAAGATTTTTTCTGTTTTCTAGCACGTCACGAGAGATATTTGTGAGAACAAACGGGTCACATTCGTTGCAGAAATAGTAAAATGATTTTCTGTCCTTAAATAGCTTAATTGTGCTGAAAGGAGCGTCGATACATGTGACGTGAGAAAGTTTTCTGCAATTTCCCTGACACATAATTGAGTCAATCAAATAGTCTGTGACATTTTTACATAAAGCGCAAGAAGCCATTGTTTAATATATCAATTTGTTTATCTGTTTAATTTTTGTTTTTTTTTTTTTTTTTTTTTTTTCTTTTTCTTTTTTACTTTTTTGTTGTTCCATATAAATTTTAATTTATTTTATTTTATTTGTGTTCTTTATGATCACCCTGTTCAGAAATGCATAAGTGGGCAATGTAGATTTTTACTTTGGTAATGGTTTGTGTATGAGATTATGAGATGTAGTGTCGGTAATGTAGAGCAGCTTGATAGATGACGTTTATATGCAAAATAAATAACCAAAAAGGTATTTTCTGTAGTCTCAATTATGCTTACGGCAGAACATGTACTAAAAATGTACTCACCAAGAGGAGAGACAAAGTTGTCATGGAGATGGAGATAAAGATGAAACGTAGAGAGAATTACCACTATGATGTATGAGAACAATTCAATAAAAAAAAAAAAAAAAAAAAAAAATTTCCTTTTCATTTATCCACATTAAAAATTAATTATTTTATGTGACACTCGAATAGAATAAGGCATACACAAGTTAAAAAGTTTAATGCCAAGAACTTGTTAAAAGGTTTAAGCACAAATTTTGTTTGATAGAGAACACAGTTAAATGAAAACAAAACAAAATTAAGCAGAGGTAGATCCATACACTGTGTGAGCTGTGTTTCTCTTACCTGTTGTTGTATCCTACATAATTTCAATTGAAGTTCTTGGGTATAATCTGTATTTGTTTTGTAATTTAAACTACCAAAATCACTAAGTGGATTTGCTTTTCTGCCAAATAAAATTTCATAAGGTGTAAAACCTGAACTACTGTGTTTTGACGTGTTATAACAGAAAGAAGCGTATTTAAATAATTTCGAATACTCTGGTTTAGTTCTATCTTTTATCATTGTTCTTAGGTATTCTCCTAACCTAGCATGTGCCATTTCAGCGGATCCATTACTTTGAGGATAAGCACTACTGGTTCTTAAGTGCTTTATCTTAAACATTTTACACAAATCTTTCATTACTTCATTAATGAATTCTCCTCCATTATCTGTTAGAATAATTTTTGGAATACCGAAATATAGTATCCAATGGTCTGTAAACGCTCTGGCTATGGTTTCACTTTTTTTATTTTCTATTAGAATAAACTTTATATATTTACTCAAATCATCTTGAATTGTTAAACTGAATAATATTCTGTTTCCTTCTTTATATGGTCCAGTTAGGTCCATATCTACCTTTTCTAATGCGTAATTGGCAGTAGATGTAATTTGCATAGGGTTTTTTCCCGGATGTCTATTAATTTTTTGCTTCTGACATTGAACACATTTAGATATATACTCAATTACATCTTTATTTAATCCTTTCCAATTAAATCTATCTCTTACTTTAGCTATTGTTACCTTTTGTCCTCCATGACCTCCTAAAAAGCTTTCATGGCTTTCTTTTATAATAAATTTACGTTCCTCTAAATCGTTAATAATTTGAATTTCTGATAATTCATCATTACATTCATCTTCTGTAACATTATTTAATATTTCCCTCTCATGTACTATTCTTTTATTTAATTCTTTTCTAACATTTTTACTAGTGCTTGGCATTTCTAACTCACACTGTTCCTCATAAATTTTCCTAAGAACATCTTCATCTTCTTCATCTGCAGAGTCTTTGCCAAAAATTTCTTCAATTAGTTCATTGGTTCTTTTATCTTCTCTAGTCATTACTGGGGATGCAATTTTTTTATTTCCTCTTTCTAATATATGTATGTTTCTACTTAATTCATCAGCTACGACACTTTCTACACCTTTCTTGTAATGTATTGAGTATTCGTACTCTTCTAATTTTAATCTCCATCTTATAAGGCGACTCCCTGGGTCTTTAACATTAAACAACCATGTCAAAGGACGATGATCTGTTTTTATTCTAAATTTCTGTCCATATATATATGGTCTAAATTGTTGAATAGCCCAAACTATAGCTAAACATTCCTTTTCTGTAGTGCTGTAATTTTGCTCGGCGTAACCAAACTTCTACTGATAAAATGAATCGGTAAGTCTTTTCCATCTTGTTCTTGTGACAAAACAGCTCCAAGATCTTTACAACTAGCATCTGTTGTAACAATGAACTCTTTTTTGTAATCAGGATAACGTAATATTGTAAAATCCTTTAGTTTTTGTTTGAGTTCTTTAAAGCTCTTGCTTAGCTCATTTCCCCACTTAAAAACTGAGTTTTTTTTAATAATGCATGTAACGGAGCAGCGATAGTACTAAAATTTGGTATAAACTTTCTTAGAAAACTTCTTACTCCTTTCTGATTATCGGGTTTTTGTAAATTATCTATGGCTTCTACTTTTTTTAAATTAGGTAATAATCCTTCACTTGTTATTAAGTGTCCTAGGTATTCTACTTCCTTTTTCATAAATTCGGATTTATTTAATTGCACTTTCAAGTTAGCTTTTCTCAAACGTTGAAGGACTAACATTAATCTTTGATTGTGTTGTTCTAAGGATTCTCCATATATAACGATATCATCAAGGTAGACAAAACATTCTCTTCCTTGTAATCCATTAAGAACTGTATTCCTCATGCGTTGAAAGCATGCTGGCGCATTTTTAAGACCAAATGGCATTCTTAGAAATTCAAAATGACCGTAAGGTGTGGAAAAAGCTGTTTTTTGATGCTTTCTTTACTCAAAGGGATTTGATGAAATCCGGACGTTAAGTCAAGGGTCGTAAAGAATTTTGCATTAACAAGTCTATCAAGTATTTCTTGAATATTGGCAATTGGGTAATTGTCGCTTATTGTTATTTCATTTAATTTTCTAAAATCAATAACCATTCTCCATTTTGTTTCCCCACTTGCATTTTGTTTCTTTGGTACAACCCAAAGTGGATTTGACCATGGTGAATTGCTATGTCGAATAATATTTGCCCTTAAAAGTTTCTGAATTTGAAGATTTACTTCTTCTTCGTGTACTCTAGGATACCTATAAGTTTTTGTATTTACCGGCAAGTCGTGAATTGTTCTTATATGATGTTCAATAATTGAAGTTTCTGTAAGATTTTCATCTTCGAGACTAAATATATCACTAAATTCTTTGATTACTTTCTTTAAATTCATTATTTCTTCTGAATTTAAATGGTTTATCCTCATGTTTTCTAAAACTTCTATAAATCGTTCATCTATATGTTTATTTTCAATATTCTGTTCATCAAATTTTTCAATCATTTTAATACTCATATCACTTTCTTCATTAAGAGATTAATTATTCAATTACATTATTCAAAGAAAAGAAATAAGTGACAAAAGTATTTTTATAAAAAAATAGAGTTATTGCCACTGTCAGCAAAAAATAGTTTTACATGCAAATTTTAATTGGGTGGGGTGACCCCTATAAAAAATTAAAATTAAAATAAACGTTACAAAATTATTAATTTTCACAAAGTGTGTATGTTTACAGGATTTGAATTGAAAGTTAAACATTTCTAGAAAACATCAGGTAGGATTTTTTAAAAAAAATTTCGATACTCTTATTATCAAGACTAAGGATCCAGTTTTTTACTTGTTTAATGAATAACAAATGAGAAGTTTGCATTGTGATAGATAGAGGGAGTTTATTAAATATCCGACACGCTGAAACACCGTAAAAATTACGAAATGCAGTTGTTCGAAAATCCGGAATAGACACTCGATACAAAAAATTCCCACGTAGATTGTAATTATTGATTATTCTAAAATTAAGATTACCTGATCTCCTAAAAAATTTTTTTAGAACTTTATAGCAATACAAATGTCGTACCGAAAGAACCTTCAAATCTCAAATAGCGGAAAACTAGGGTACAGGCGAAGCTTACCACATATTTTTTTAAGAACAATTTTTTGTAGAACTATTAGAGGCTGTATTTTGCTATAGTATGTACCTCCCCAACAAGAAATCCCATATTGTAATTTCGAATGGAAAATGCCAAAATATATTTTAAGGAGAAGTTGAGATGAGCAAACCTTACGCAGAAAAAAGAAATTTCTAAGAGTACATCGGAAATACTGTCTAAGATTTTCTGTATGGTTATAAAAACTCATTCCAGAATCAATGATTAATCCCAAATACTTGAATTCATTAACAATTTCCTGCTTGAAACATTTATCACTGCAGTTTATTGAATCATTGAAAGTTGACCCGGTAACAACAGAATTACAGCTACTGTTAAAAAGCTTAAATTTTTGACACTCAGTAGCATGGAAAAAGAGATCAGCATCAATAATGTTTTGCCTTTAACCAAATTTTTACCAATTATGTATAAGACCTGTTTTGACAATTTAATTGAAATTCGTTTAGTAATTCAGATTTAACAGACTTTTTTCTGCTCTCCCATACAAACCAAACCCTCAAATTTTAGGATTAGATTACATCTGTGCCAAATTTTATTAAAATCCGTTAAATAGTTCAGATTTTACAGATTTCTTTCCGCTCTTCCATACAAACCAAACACTCTAATTTTAGGAAAATGTCAATAACTTTTTTTCTGGTAATTTTTCCTAAGCCAACTTTTCACCAAATATGCGTAAGATGAATCTTGAAATCTGTGCCAAATTTTATTAAAATCCGTTAAATAGTTCAGATCTTACAGATTTTTGTCCGCTCTCCCATACGAACCAAACCACTGTGTGTTGTATGGACTGGTTAGAATAGTGTAAATCCAAATTTGCACCTTGTGCTAGCTGCGCAGCACGCCAAAAACTGTGAAAATTTGGGGCTTTTTTACTTTTGCTATAAAAGTCATTAACTAAGTGTTTTTCGACAAACGAAAACAAATATTTTATAAGGCCATTGAATTTATAACAGTAGTACCTCGTGGCGTAGTGGTTAGTGTGTCGTACTGCTACGCCGAAGGTTCAGGGTTCGATCCCTGACGTTGCCACCTAAATAAGTTTTTTTCCGGGGTACTGCCTCTTGCGAGGAAGTGACAAATCCTCCAAGAGTAATTAATGTCATGGAAAGTGCTTCTCTGTTAGCCGTTCGGATTCGGCGGTAAATTGTAGGTCCCTTCTATTCCTGCATAATATCGACGCACACACAGGAATGGTTGAGAGCGTAAGTCACAGGCCCCGGCTCCGCTTGGAGCTGTTGTGCCAACAATTTATTTTTTTTATTGAATTTATAACAAACCACAACTTTATAAACCCCAAGGAGACCAAGATATGGGTTATGGCTCTTTAAAGATGGTCCAATTTTACCGAAAATTTACAATTTTAGTTTTGCAGAGATCAGGATCAAAATTTTAGCAAAATCGCTCGTCCTATGAGAAAAGTTATAACAATTTTTTTTTAAATGTGCGCGCAGAGCACTACAAGGGTTGTTAATACCAATAAGTGATTCACCTTGACGATGTGATATATTTCCAGTGCATGCACTGAAATATATTGATATGTAACGTGTCTGTTGTTTTGATTCTTGAATTCGAATCCTGCCTATTATATATTGTTAGTTGTAGCTTATGCTGATAGATTTTCAAGAGGGAAAGTCAATAAAAAACAATTAGTATAACTTACCGCGTTATTGTTTTGTCTTTCGCCGAGTGCAGTCGCATTTTTAAGTCGCTGCGTCATTTCCTCAGACCTTGTGCCCCTACTATGTCATAGTGCTAATTCAACCAATATTTTCGCGCTCGTGCCCCCTAAATTTAAATTAAAAAAAAACCTCCGTCAGCTCCTTTTTTGAAATAAATTATCGATCCACTTGCAAATTTATTCACCTGTCCCCAATTTTGCAAGCCATCAAATGAATTAAACTAAATATGTCACGTCAGTGCTCGAGTTTTAATTGTGTCAAAAATGAAAACATTGTTGAGTGGGTCAGATGCAGTGGACTATGTGGAAAACATTTCCATGCTAAATGTACTGGCTTATCCAAAAGATCTGTTTTGCAACTCAAAGAATTCTCGCGTAATTTTTTATATTACTGAGATGCATGCAAAGACATCTCCCTAACGCATGTTCTTATTGCTATTACATGTTTAAGGATTAACCCCAATTCCATTCCTGATGATAACAAGTTATTAAATAGAATCATCCCGGTTCAGATGGAGAAATCGGACGACTGTAGTAGAGCTTTTGATGACTTTAGAAATGCAGTAGTGTCTATTAAATCTGCTGGATGATAAGTTCACTGCTATTGAGAAGCAGCTGATCGCTCTGACTCAGTTAGTTTTGGATACCTCTAGTGACAATCGAATTGATCAGAGATTTCAATAATTCAAAACTGAAATTCAAAAAACGATTAGCGAAAATCTAACCGCCCTACGCACTATTTCAGGTCAATACTTGAATTCTCTTAAAACCGCCGTAAACTCTATGGAATCTCATCTGCAATCCACCATACTTAGCACTGCCTTCAATCCATATCAATATGATCCATGCCCTCTGAAATAGCTGTTAAATTTGTTGACATGAGCAATGACCTTGCATTAAATAGGGTATTGGTCACCGATCTGTCCGCGCTTTCATCTAACATAATTCAGAGCATACCTGATCAACCCCAGGAAAATCCTTCTGAACACAACATACAACATATCAATACTTGCTGAACTAATGGAATCCACCACCATCACAACAACTCACCCCCCCCCCCCCCCGTGCACGCCTTCTCTACTGCGGCTGAATTGCAACCTACATAAAGCGTTTTGGATCCTCATGGACTCTTTCGGATTGGAACGCAAGGATAAAAAAAACTAAACAACAAGAACGCTTCGACCTTCACAGTAAAGAACGCACCAAAAACAGATGACGACGTCTGGCTAGCCAGTTTTTTCCTTCGGAACTATGACATAACCATCTCTAATATATAAAATATATCTACTCCGAACAAAACTTCATTTCGGATAAACATTCTCTCGTCCTATGATTGGCTATTCACAAACCCTTTTGGTATTTCAGTTAAAATTGTTAAGATGTTAATTTTAAATTCTAATAATACAAACAATAGCTCTAAGAATAGATTGAAAATATCGATGGCCTATAACTCTTATCCTAACTGGTCTTTTAAAACCCACATTAATTTCGCTCCCCCTTCCTAGTACCTAGCATACCTCAGCATGCCCCAATCCCACAATCCAAGCCACAACCAAAGTCACAGCCCAAGCCACAACTCAAGCCACAACCAAAGCCCCGTAAATCATTACTCCAATCCAAAAAAGAAGCCTCTTATCCATCAAAGCCTCTTCCCAAATGGGTATCTTTCAATATTAAGACTACTCCTTAAATTTTTCAACCTTATCATTTAAAACTCCAGAATCAGAGGTCTCTTCAGATCTCTTGACTGCCACTCTCTGCTCTTCCTAACACAATCTTCATACATTCTCATACCCTCAATCCTTCTTCCTCTGCTTCTCCCTCATCTAACCCCAAATTTTATTCTGCAACCACTTATAAATCTCACCTCGTTCGCTGTGTCTGCATACGCTTCATTTGTCAACTCCAACAGAATATCTCATAACAGACCATAACAAATATTTGCGTTCCTAATTTACCTTCTAAACTTCCTCTAACTTTTTATTTTCAAAATGTTAGAGGCCTTCGCTCGAAAACCCATAAGATCTTACAGCAATCTCACGCTCTTCCCTTCGACATCTATGTTCTAACCGACACCAACTTAACATCAAGCATCAACAGCCAAGAATTGTTCCCACCTTCCTTTGATGTTTTTTGCGATGACGTGTTTGCCCTTGTCGGGGTGTGCTAATTGTCGTTAAAAATACCCTGGATTCATCTCTTCTCAGTTTCTTCCCCAAAAAACTATTTTTGTAATGTGTTGCTACATTTTACCTGGACAGCCCATCTAATCATATCAACTAGCCATTGATGCAGTTGATGCTATCTTAATTATTAGTGATCCCCATGACGACATTCTTCTTTTTGCTGATTTCAATCTTCCACATTTAAAATGCATTCCATCTGAAGATTTATCACATTTCATTACCTCAGATCAAACTGCTTCAAAACAATGCCTTTTTATTGATCGACTTACGGATTCAAGCTTTTCCAAGTAAGTAGTTTTTCTAACTTCATGGATAGACAACTCGAATTAATCTTATCAACAGACCCAGACAACTCAAGCGTGTCTCTTTCGAATATTCACCCTCTTTTTCTTTCTCTCTGTAAAGAATAGCTTTGTTTGTTGAACTTTACCCAGGGTCGCCCTGGGTTTTCAAAAAAACCTGGGTTTTTCGGTTCTCAAAAAACGCATGACGGCTGCTGATTGTATATTTTCCACAACGCACAAAATCAAAAGTTAAAGGTACTTACCTTGGCAAGATCCTCTCATACTTCCTCCCTACCATGATTGTCTTCAACTCATTAATCTTAACACTCTTGAAGATCGAAGAATTATTGCCGATATCTTCTTCATTTACCGACTTGTTTCTGGTTCTGTTGACTGTCCAATACTTTATAATTCCATCTCATTTAACACTAATGTAAGTTATCTTAGAAAGCTACGCCTTTTCCATCTTACCTTTTACCGTATTTCCTATGGCTAAAACTAACTTCTAACCCGTATGCTTCAAGAAATGAATCTGAAGGTTGATAGTTCTGACTTCAACTTGAGCACTTCGAATCTGAAACTTCTTCTCCTTAACCCCCTAAACGCCCACCCATAGCAATTAGTTACCTAGTTTTATGTTAGAATAAGTTTTCTTGTAGTTTGATTTAAGCTGAATAAATGGGGTGCTTGCCGCCGTTACCGTTACTTAAATATGCTTCTCAAGTTTGGTCTCCATTTCAACGTGTCCATATCTCAAGAATTGAAAGCATTCAAAGACGGTTTCTCCGTTTCGCTCTCCGGTGCTTACCTTGGCAAGATCCTCTCATACTTCCTCCCTACCATGATTGTCTTCAACTCATTAATCTTAAAACTCTTGAAGATCGAAGAATTATTGCCGATATCCTCTTCATTTACCGACTTGTTTCTGGTTCTGTTGACTGTCCAATACTTTATAATTCCATCTCATTTAACACTAATGTACGTTATCTTAGAAAGCTACGCCTTTTCCATCTTACCTTTTACCGTATTTCCTATGGCTAAAACTAACTTCTAACCCGTATGCTTCAAGAAATGAATCTGAAGGTTGATAGTTCTGACTTCAACTTGAGCACTTCGAATCTGAAACTTCTTCTCCTTAACCCCCTAAACTCCCACCCATAGCAATAAGTTACCTAGTTTTAAGTTAGATTAAGTTTTCTTGTAGTTTGATTTAAGCTGAATAAATGGGGTGCTTGCCGCCACCAAAGTTCAGTAGGATGATAACTATCATCTTTCTCCGTATGTTGATCGATTACAACTTAATAGTCTGCACTCACCTGAAAAACGACGTGAAGCCGCGGATATCGTTTTTATTCACGATTTACTTAGTGGTACCATTGACTGCCCGGCATTATTGAATAATATTTCCTCTAACGCCAAACCGCGTAATGTAAGACCTGTTCCCCTTTTCCGCATCCTTTATCACCCACAAACTATTCCTTTTTTAATCTCATGTCTAGAATGCTTCATAAGGTTCAAATGTGTTTGATTTCAATGTATCTAAGGCAGTCCTTCGCAATACCCGCCTCTCAAACCTACACCAGTCATGTGCTTAAACTTTTCATTTTTAATTTTCTTTTTTTTTTTGTATTTCATTTAAATATTGTTAATCCTTTTTTTTATGTGGAGGGCAAAATCGCATCCACGCGGTGTCCGCTGGATAGCCGAAAGGTGAACTAACGACGAGCGTTGGATCTATTGGATCCATAGGTTGTATTTACCTGAGTTATCTTCTCAGTAACTAGGAGCAGGAAAAATACGCTCTGAAGATCCAACCACCAACACGATCTATACGTCATGCACTGCACAGCCCTCACAAGCCCGTCATGAAAGGGAAAAGATGTTGTGAAAAATGCAAAAATGTTGAATTGATTTTGCAGCGGGAAAAAAGATGGTGCTGAGCAGCACACACTTCCCACGTCCCAACATCCACAAGGGCACATTGCGATCTCCAGATGGTCGAACATGCAACCAAATCAACCATGTTGCGATTGACGGAAGGCATTCCTTCAGCATACTGAATGTCCGTACATTCCGAGAAGCAAACATCGACTCGGACCACTACCTAGTCGGTGAAAAGCTTGGAGTACGGATTTCCATGGAAGCTCTTAGGCGAACATCAGCTACGCCGAGGAAATTCAATGTTGGACGACTTCAAGGGGAGAGAGCGCCGCTGCCTTTTCCAACCGCATATCTCTTGTACTTGCAAGAAGTCCTTCCACCGATGATATAAACCCAGAAGACCAATGACAGTTATGTCAACAAGCCATAAGTGGTGCTGCGTCAGAGGTATTGGGCTTCTCACAGCCTCCCCACAAACCCCTGGTTGGACTCAATGTGCTCAGGCAAACAAAGCCAAAACGGAGGGACACAAGGTGTGGGTCCAGAGAGATACTAGAGCGTCCAGAAATATCTATGTTGGGCGAAGAAAGGATGAGAAACGCCTACTCAGGAGGAAGAAAAAAGAACACCAGCAACGCGAGGTCTCCACAATGCAGAGATGTTTTTTTGCAGAAAAGAGGTGCGAAACTTATACAGAAGAGTGAAACAGTCTACATCAGGTTTTACAAGCTGCCCTGGCTTTACACTTAAGTAAAAACGCAGGCGATGTAAGGCATCTGCAGAGACTACTTTAACCAGTTGATAAATGGCGGTGACAGTTAAGATCCCGCCCAAGACCAACTTGTACCAGTTATTCTAGATGACGACCATGAGCTACATCCTCCCGACCAAAATTAAATCAAAGTAGCCATCACCAGGCTAAAGATGAACAAAGCAGCTAGATGCGACGGTTTACCAGCTGAGCTTTTTAAGCTGGCTGGAGAGGACCTGGTAAAGAGCATACACCAACTCATCTGCAAAATATGATGGGAGGAAAGTATGCCCGATTATTGGAATCTCACAAAAAGGAGACCGAATTATCTTTGAATAGGCAAAATCAAAAAGTAAGAGCCTTATCTGCTACAGGCGGTGTTGCAGATGGACCACATGTACCCCATTACTCGTGGGACCAAAAATGAAGACAAATACAATTAACAAAAACCAAAAAAAAACAAAGATCGTGAGACCGGTTCTCCTTTAAAACCGGGCGACAGTACGGCACTAAAGCTGTCTGACGTAAATTCTCCTGCAACATTGTGGAGGGTTTGTGGCTACTCTACAAGCGATGTCTGCTGTGGTGATAAGACTAAGGATATACCTGGTCCTATCACAACTCCTATAGCCACAGAGGTCAATCCTCTTCCTAAGGGCAAAGGTTTTAAGAGCAGAAGAACAAACTTAGGACATACCTGGTATGCCTTCTGCTTCCAGTACCCCGGGGGGCAACCCTCTTCTAAAGAAAGGTCAGCGAAGCCAAGCTCTCTCAAAATCCCTATATAAAAATCGTCGCAATGCTGAGCTAGCTCTACAATTCATCGGAGCTATTCCAGAGAGCGAAAGAACCACCCAGCAGACAAATAAGTTTAACTGGGCCTTAAGGCATTGACCAGCGACCGACAACGCCAAGGACCTTACGAATAAAAGGCAAAGGTCAATGGAGGAGGCTGTACCGGTTCCCAAAAGACCAAAGGGGAATATAAACAACTCTCCCTATCCTCCCGACCCCTCAAATCAAAAATCCTTCAGCGACGCTCTGAAAGGTAAAACAATTATAGCTGTCATAGACAAAAGCGATCCAGATGGCACGATCTCATCCGAAAGGTGGCAGCTAGTAAAGATGAAGCTCTCGACAAGCTTCTTGAGGAAAAATGCTGGCAAACCCGGGGACACTTAAAATCACTAGTGATGGAGGCTGGTATCAGGGGCATGTCAGACTAGTTGCCTGTGAGGACCAGAGATCGTGTGATCTGTATAAGCTTGCGATCGGTAACCTTGGGGAAGTCTGGCCAGGTGCGAAGCTTGAGGTCGTTCAAAGGAAGATATACCGAGCAGACCCAGGACTCGCACCTGGATTTCAGCAGAACTCTTCTCCTGGGATGATATCATCCATATCATTAGGGTAAGCAATCCGCAAATACCTACTCACAACTGGAAAGTCGCCAAGCTGGATGAGCAAAGGGGTCTTTATAGATGCGCGCTAATTGTGATCAATAAGGAGTCTCTTACTCATTTGGCAAAGACCCAAGGTGTGATTAGGTATGGATTCGAAACCATTACCATAAAAGTCTATAAGAAAGACGAAATAGAGGCAGGAATTATTCCTCCACATCCTTCGCTCCTTGAAAATTAGGTGCATGTGTCGGAGGCATCGGCAGCTTCTCGATCCGAGGATGTCTCTGACTCATCATCCTCTACGTATAAAACGTTGACCCCTCTCACCTTTGACGAACAGTTTATAGTGGAGACGGACGACTCCTCAAAAGGCTCTCTAAATGATGATAGACTTCTCGGCTCATCTTCAGATAACGAGGACCTGAACCATACAGTGGTGGAGGTTTCTCTACCTGATTGTAGCAACAATGCTGCAGTTAGTCCAGATTAATCTCCAACACTCCAAAAAGGCTTCGGCCTCACTCCTCCTTCGGGTGACCAACACTGGGGTGGATATAGTCCTGATCCAAGAACCATGGATACATAACAATCAGGTTCATGGACTTAGGACTCCGGGATACACACTGTATGCATCGGACAAAGGTAACTTGAGGTCATGCATTATGGTGAAAAGTAGCCTTAAAGTATTTGTACTTCCTAATTTCAGCGATCAAGATACTACTGCCGTAAGATTGGAGACGGCCAATAAATATTACTGGCTGGTATCGGCATATCTTGCCCAATACCAACCTATTCCTGGTGATAACCTAGATAGGTTGATCAAAGAAGCTGGATCCACACACACTGCCCTGATTATTGGAAGTGATGTCAATGTCCATCACACGGTCTGGGGTAGTTCCGATATTAACAGTAGAGGTGAGTCACTTTGATTTCATCTTAAGTACTAACCTTATTGTAAGTAATATCGACAACACATAGATACCCACTTCCCTGATAGTTAATCTTACTTTAGGAATATTTACTCCAATAGGTCAAATATTCAAAATATTCCAGAAGGTCTGATCAATAGGGACAAACTGCTTTGGTTAATGAACAGCTTCAAACCATACAAGTCTGCAGGACCAGACGGCATAATACTTCCGCAGTCTTCAGATATTATTCTGCCTGTGCTAGAAAATATTATGAGAGGCTGTTTTGAACTGGTCCACATTCCCCGATCATGAAGAGAAGTTAAAGTGGTGTTTCTACCAAAGGCGGGTAAAAGCTCCCAAACTAACCACAAAGCCTATCATCATTCCTTCTGAAAACCTTGGAACGTCTGACTGATATACATTTACACAATAAAATTGACACTAGACTTTTGTCGATGTCTCAGCATGCTTACTGTAAAGGGAAATCGGTAGAAACTGCGCTGCATTCACTTGTCCGCACTATCGAATATTCACTTCACCACAGGGAATAAACAATGGTGGCTTTCCTGGATATAGAAGGCGCTTTTAACAATGTCGACACATCTGCAATCGCAAATGCACTCTCAGGTCTAAAGGTAGATGGCTCACTTGGCAAATTGGTCGACCAAATGCTGATAAGCATGGTGATCAACTCAAACTGGATGTAACATCTGCAAGACTATCTGTTAGTAGAGGCACGCCACAAGGTGGTGTCCTATCCCCACTCCTTTGGAATTCAGCAGTCAATGAACTGCTAACAATGCTGGAAGAGGAGGGAGTGTTGGAGATTCCCTATGCGGATGACATTGCTATTGCTGTTTCAGGTTAGCATCTCAACACTCTGTGTGAACTCCCCCAATTTGCACTTAACTTACCAACTGGGCAAACCGATTTGGATTAGGTGTTAACCCCCACAAAACTGAACTTGTCCTCTTTACAAGTGAATACAAAATGCCACACGTTGACCCTCCCTCTTTTAATGGTATAAGTCTTAAATTCTATTACGAAGCAAAATACTTGGGTCTTATGTTGGACAGGAAATTTAGCTGGAAACCCAACATACAAGAAAGAGCAAGAAAAGCTCTTTTCTCTTGCAAAAAAGCCATCGGCATTAAATGGGGTCTAGAGCCTTTATATATCGGTGATAAGACCTATTCTCACTTACGGGGTGGTCGTTTGGTGGCCTGCCTTAGACACAGCGATAAATAGTGATAACCTCAGTAAAGTCCAACGCACCGCTTGTTTGTGTATAAGCGGTGCGCTGCGCACTACTCCCTCTGCAGCGCTAGATAAACTTATTTAATCTGATACCCCTAGATATTTTGAGCAAACAAACCGCTACTTGCTCAGCAATTCGCCTGAAGGCGATCTCTCAATGGAAAAATAATAATTATGGCCATGCAAACGTACTGAACTCTTTTAATATCCCCCAAAGTAACATAGACTACTCTACTCCCCAACTTCATTTTGATAAAAACTTCCAAGTAAGCATACCCTCCAGATCACTCTGGGACATTTTTCGTCTTCCTCTAAGATGATCAAATTCAGTTTTTCACCAATGGGTCAAAAAAAAACGATGGGGTGGGGGAGGTGTTTACTCTAATAGACTAAATCTTAGTCTCTCCTTCCGTCTACCAAACCATTGTAGAGTGTTCCAGGCGGAATTAATGGCAATTAAGGAAGTTTTATCTTGGCGTAAAGAAAACGTGATATCTTCCACGGATATCATCATTTTCTCTGATAGTCAGGCCGCGCTGAAATCCCTGGATTCCATCTTCACTAACTCTAAAACAGCTCTCGACTGTCAATCATTTCTTAGAGAGATGGCGGAACAGTTTAACATTCACCTCTGCTGGGTGCCAGGGCACAGAGATATTCCAGGGAACTGTAAAGCCGACGAGCTTGCCAAATAAGGAACAGCACTATCCATCCTTACTGAGCACAGTTATTTAGGTATTCGCTATATGTAAACTTTCGCTAAGGCAAGACGCTACTGATAAATCAAATATTAGGTGGACAAGTCGCAACACATGTCTAGCGACAAAACGGATTTGGCCAAAGCTGGATCCAAATCGCTCTAATACTTTGGTCTCTCTGAGCAGACGGCACATTAGCTCCAATATAGGTGTCATTACGGGACACTGTCTCATAGGTCTCATAGGTAGACACGCCGCGAGACTTGGCGTATAAACAAACGACTTTTGCAGGAGCTTTATGGACGAAGAAAAGGAAGAGACAATTGTCCATCTCCTGTGTACATGCCATGCAATGGCCCATAAAAGAAAACTCCATCTAGGTGTATACTTCTTTAACGATATTAGTGATCTGATTGACTTGGACATTAATTCTCTTTTAAGCTTCATAAGACACACAAACTGGTTCTGAGTTATTAGGGCGGAACACCCCAAACTCGTGGTACCACAACGGTCCTCCGTTGGACTAAGCCTAACCTAACCTAACCACCGACTTGGTCAGAACGTGACGACTGATAGGTATAACTTCGAGGTAGGCAATGAATTTGTCTACCTGGGTATGGGTACTACTGTAAACACAGGCAACAACGTCAGCGCTGAAATCAGACGTAGAATAACTCTTGCTAATCGCTGTTTCTTTGGGCTACACAAGCTATTGAGGAATAAAGCCCTATCGAGAAGAACTAAGGAGACACTGTAAAGAACACTCATCATCCCGGTCCTGTTATATGGTGCAAAAGCATAAACTCTCTCCTAATCGGATGAAAAGTCTCTTGGAGGCGAAAGTTCTGTGTACGATTTATGGTCCTGTCTGCGTAAACTGTGAAAACAACAAATGGCGAAGAAGATACAACGACGAACTATACGTGCTGTACAGCGACATAAGCCCAGCCAGAAAAATTCAAATTCAGCGACTAGGATGGTTGGGCCATGTAGAGCGAATGGACATCGACGCTCCAACTCGTAAAGTGTTCAACGCCATCCAGAGGAGAGCAGAAGTTGAATGAAGAATTCGAAGGAATTTTACCATTCGTAAAGGAAGAAATGGGTGGGCAAAATCGCATCGTCACCTCCAAGCGGTGCCTGCTTGATAGCCGAAAGGTGAACTAACGATCTATCGGATCCCCCCCCCCCCCGCAAACGACAAACGGACAACGATTAACGCATATGCACGTGGAATGTGGGTACGCTAAACAGGCCGCGTAAAGCCGAGCAGCTAGCCGAGACCCTCGCCAGTCTCAACGCTGATATAACAGCCCTGCAGGAGATGCGATGGGATGGACCGGGCCTGAGAATTACAGAGGACTGTAATTTATATTATGGGAAATGCCACCTTGATGGGAGATCGCGCTGGTTTGGGTGCGGATTCGTTGTCAGAGGAAGACTTAGGCAAAAGGTCTTGAGCTTTCGCGAAGTCAGCGAGAGAGTGACAACGATCCGCATTAAGGCCAAATTCCACCACATAAGCCTAATAATAATAAGCGCCCATGCCCCTACAGAAGAGAAAGACGACGCTACCAAAGAATGTTTCTACGAGCTCCTCGCCAAAACATATGAGCAGTGCCCAAAACATGGCATTAAAATTCTCTTGGGAGACTTTAATGCCAAAATTGGAAGGGAGGATATCTTTGGTATGACGATCGGAAAACACAGCCTGCACGACACCACCTATGACAACGGACTCAGGCTCATAGATTTTGCAGCGGGAAAAAACATGGTGCTGAGCAGCACATGATTCCCACGTCCCGACAACCACAAGGGCACATGGCGATCCCCAGATGGTCGAACCTGCAACCAAATTGACCATGTTGTGATTGATGGAAGACACTCCCCCATTATTATGAATGTTCGTACATTCCGAGGAGCAAACATTGATTCGGACCACTACCTAGTCGGTGCAAAACTTAGGGTACGGATCTCCATGGAAGTTCTTAGGCGAACACCGACTACACCGAGGAAATTCAATGTTGGACGTCTTTAATCGGAAGAAACCGCCACTGCCTATGCCAACCGCGTATCCCTTGAGCTTGCGAGAAATCCTTCGACTGATGACATGAACCCGGAAGACCAATGGCAGCTATGTCAACAAGCCATAAGAAGTGCTGCGTCAGAGGTATTGGGTTTCTCACATCCTCCCCCCCAGAAACCCCTGGTTCGACTCCGAATGTGCTCAGGCAAACAAAGCCAAAACGGAGGCACACGAGTCGTGGCTCCAGGGAGATACTAGAGCATCCAGAAATCTCTATGTTGGGCGAAGGAAAGATGAGAAACGTCTGCTTAGGAGGAAGAAAAAAGAACACCAGCAACGCGAAGTCGAGGAGATGCAGAGATGTTTTTGCAGAAAAGAGGTACGAAACTTCTATAAAAGGGTGAAACAGTCTACATCCAAGCCGCTCTGGGCCCTGCAAAGATCAGGATGGAAACAAGATAGTGGAAACGCAGGCGATGACAGCCAAGACAGCCAAGATAGCGCCCAAGATCAACTTGTTCCAGTTAATCTAGATGATGGCCACGAACTACACCCGCCCGACCAAAATGAAATCGAAGTAGCCATCACCAGACTAAAGATGAATAAAGCAGCTGGATGTGATGGCCTTCAAGCAGAGCTTTTTAAACACGCCGGAGATGACCTGGTCAGGAGCATACACCAACTCATCTGCAAAATATGGTTGGAGGAAAGTATGCCCGATGAGTGGAATCTCACTACCATCTGCCCGATTCACAAAAAAGGAGACCGACTACTCTGCGCCAACTATAGAGGCATAGGCCTTTTAAACATCGCCTATATTATCCTGTCCAGCGTTTTATGTGAACGTCTGAAGCCGTTTGCTGATGATCTGAAAGGTCCTTACCAATGCGGCTTCAGACCTGGAAAATCTACCACCGACCAAATATTCACATTACGCCAGATCCTGCAGAAAACCCAAGAATATAACATCGACACCCACCACCTGTTCGTCGATTTTAAAGCCGCCTACGACAGTGTTAATAGAGTTGAACTGTATCGTGCCATGTCTAACTTTAGAATCTCTGCTAAACTGATACGCCTTATCAGGATGACGTTGGAGAATGCTCGCTGTTCCGTCAAAGTTGGCAGAGACTCTACTAAAACCTTCGAAACCACCGGAGGGCTAAGACAAGGTGGCACACTGTCATGCAGCTGTTTTAATATTGTGCTTGAAAATGTAATACGGAGCACCCATGCCAGTACATCAGGCACCACTTTCAATAAATCGACACAATTACTTGGGTTTGCTGACGACCTTGACGTGATAGGAAGAACAAAGCGAGCAGTAACCGGTGCTTTCACTACTATGGAGTCAGCAGCAAGCAGAATAGGGCTGAAAATAAACGAGGACAAGACGAAGTATATTCTTTCATCAACAAAAGTCCAATCCCACCACCGACTTGGTCAGAACGTAACCATTGATAGGTATAACTTCGAGGTAGTCAGTGAATTTGTCTACCTGGGCACTGCTGTAAACACAGGCAACAACATCAGCGCTGAAATCAAACGCAGAATAACTCTTGCTAATCGCTGTTTCCTTGGGCTGAGTAAGCAATTGAGGAATAAAGCCCTACTCATCATCCCGGTCCTGCTATATTGAGCGGAAGCGTGGACCCTCTCTCAATCGGATGAAAAGTCACTTGGAGTCTTCGAGAGAAAAGTTCTGCGTACGATTTATGGTTCTGTCCGCGTGAATCGCGAAAACAACGTTTGGAGAAGAAGATACAACAACGAACTGTACGAGCTGTACAGCGACATAAGCCTAGCCAGAAAAATTCGAATCCAAAGACTAAGATGGCTGGGCCATGTAGAGCGAATGGACATCGACGCCCCAGCTCGTAAGGTCTTCAACGCCAAACCCGAGGGAGTCAGAACAAGGTAGACCTCATCTTCGATGATGCGAACAGGTAGAGGGAGACATCCGTCAACTTGGAGTGCGAAATTGAAGACAGCAGGCTAGAAATCGAGCCGGCTGGAGGGGCATTCTCAACAAGGCCCAGGAGCACCACGCTCCAAGAAATGGTTGGGTGCTGTATGAATAGGGAAGACTCTGATTGGTATCAACCTGGCGATGCTCAGCGTTGTAACTGTTTCATACACATCAATTGTGCTTATTTTACCTCCTTGTGGTAGCCATCGGGTACTGGTCTTGTCCACACGGACTTGACTTGCTAAACTTATAAGATCGAGTGTTGAACAAGGAAAAATAGCAACACTATAATTGCCCTGTCATAAAGCTCCTCTGATTCTCTTGTTGGGTAGTAGATTATTCTGGACGAACCCCTCCTAAAGCAAGCGAGCGGCGGATTAGCTTCCAATTAAGTGAACCAACGGCGAGGCCAACAGTCAGCATGGTAGGCACCCCATTAAACTACTTCGACATATTCGGAGCTCAGGTCTTTGGGTCCTTTCACTACTCTTAGTCAGGGTAGTTAAATAGGGAAGGTGGCGGATGAGCCCATATAGGGCCAACGGTAGCTCTCTCATCCCCGTAGTGGGTTACCGAAACAACCAATTGCCTCGGATATGGATGACCCTACTGATGACGAACCTAGCAAACGAAACAAGGAAAACGAATTTCGGTTCTGCACGTGGAATGTCTGGACACCAAACAGAGCACGTGCATCGATAAATGGTGTCAAAGCCGACATCACAGCCATCCAAGAAGTGCGATGGTATGGTGAAGGCACAAGAAGGATGAAAAACTGTGACATCTACTACGGCAAGTGCTACAGGTGACCTGGTTCGACGATGAGTGCAGGATCGCACACATGGCCAAAAACGAGGCTTATCAGGCAGTTCTGCAGACCAGAACCAGAGCTGCCAAGAGCACTTCCCGTGCAGTATACCAGCAAAAGAGGAAGGAAGAACATCGGCTTTTCAGAAAGAAAAAGAGAGAACTGGAAAAACGCACGGTTGAATCTATTGAGGGGTGCTACGGCAGAAGCAATGTTCGAAAGTTCTACTGAAGGGTAAAACATTCGTCCAAGGGTTACAAGGCCTGAGCGGAAGCCTGTAGAGACGAGGGTAGGAATGTCGTAGTGGATACACAATCGGTGCTGCGACTTTGGAAAGAACACTTCTGCAGACTGTTAAACGGCGAAGACAACCAACTAATCGCTGTCAGGCAGAATGATCCATTCGATTTGGACGATGATGAACAGAACCTATGTCCAACCGACCAAGAAGAAGTTCGGGTAGCAATATCAAAACAAAAGTGCAACAAGGCTGGTGGAGCGGAACTCTTCAAAGCAGCGGGAGATGACGTGGTGAGGAGCTTACACCAACTCATCTGTACAATCTGGTCGGATGAAAGTACGCCTGACGAATGGAACCTCAGCGTTGTGGGCCCTATCCACAAGAAAGGAGATACTCTACACCAACTACAGAGGTTTAAGTTTCCTAAATGTTGACTCTAAAATCTTGTCGGCCATTCTGTGTGAACGTCTGAACCTTTCGCGCGTGATCTGATTGGCCCCCATTCAGTGTGGTTTCAGGCCCGGTAAGTCAACCGTCGACCAAATTTCCACACTGCAACAGATTTTAGAAAAAACCCAAGAATTCCAGATCGATACTCACCACCTCTTTATCGATTTTAAAGTCGCCTTTGACAGCGTGAAAAGGAACGAGCCTTTCTCGACATTAAATGAGTCGGTGGTGTTCTTACCAACCTTGACGAAGCAGCGCGAGTTCTCCACAGTAATTCGTCACAATCGAACGAGTTTAGCAGGGATGCCAAGACAAGGTCCCCTTGTCATAAACCTCTTCAACATCATTCTTGAGGCAATCGTACGCAACTCACATGTCAACACCAGCGGTACGATTTTTTTTTAAATCCGTTCAATTACTTGGCTATGCTGATGATATTGAAATTATTGGAAGAAGGAAGCGCGTTGCCAGTGAGCATTCACAAGTATTCAAGTGGAGGCGGCGAAAATTGGTTTGGCTGTAAATGAAGATAAAACAAAGTATATGCTGTCCTCGGAGTAGAACATCACAACCGCAGACAAAACGTCACAATGGACTCACAATGGACTGATATAACTTTGAAGTTTTCAAGGACCTTGTGATTGTAATTGTAATTGTAATTTATTTAATCAACATAAGTATTGGAAAACATTGGTTTTTTTGATTAATACTTAGTAATACATTGGTTGAATTTGGTGGTAAAAAGGAAAAAAAAATTAATATAATATAAGATGATGAAACAATGAAAAGAAAATAAGGAAAAAGAAATATTGTTAAAATTCAATTGATAGATTAATGAGCATAGAGAAAAGTGCAAAATGAAATTAGCATGTAAAATAATTTTCGAGAGCCTTTTTAAACAAGACACAGTTGTTGATTCTCCTCAGTTCGACAGGTAAGGAGTTCCACAGACCAACAGCGTACACAAAAAATTGTCGCTTTGAAACAACGTACTTATTTGTGTTGGTCGTATAAGTACTCTGGTGTCCCCGTCTGCATCAAATTAAATAAAAACATTAGTACTTCACTGTCTAGATAGCATTGCAGCGGCATGTTATATATATTACTTGCGTATTGAGAGACATGGTCAAACCGGCAGAGACTGTATATAAACCGTATAACGTTATTGAAAGCTACTCGTAGTTTTCTTTGACTTATACTATCAATATTACAAAAAATTAGACTTCCGTACAGTAGTATTGGTAAAACGAGTGTTTTAGCCAGAGTAATTTTTATTTTTATTGGGAGGCAGCCGCCAGAGATATTCAGAATCCGAAGAGCACCGTATGTTTTGCCGATAGCGCATGACAAGTGATCCTCCCAGGTTAAGATTTGGTTGAAAATGATGCCCAGATTTTTAACCGTTTTAACATACGGAAGTGTTGAACTACCTAACTCTATGCAAGGGAAACAAGAATTATCAATGGCATTTTTGTTTATGACGATGGCCTGACTTTTCTTAGGGTTAAGACGTAATTGATTGTACTCGGCCCAGAGGAAAACCCTCGACAGATCCGAATTCAAACGATAGGTAACTGGGTAGCCATACCAACTGGGTAGCTTAAGTAAATTTGTACATCATCTGCATACACATTGGCCTTACAAAACTTGAGGACTTCAGGAAGGTCGTTGATGAACATTGAAAAAAGGAGAGGAACACCGGCATTTGTCTGAAGAAAATCAGAAAGTTGGGAATTTAGAAATACAGCTTGAGTTCAAGAATTTTGGATGCATATTGTCTAAACCTATAGCTTCTGACTTAATTGTCAAAATAGCATTGATTACCTCAATCTCATTTACTACACTGAAACTAAACTCATTCGATGGATTAGATGTAGTAATAATTCGTTGAACGATACCATGCTCTTCGCCGGAAATGCAAATGACCTCATTCGCATCACAATCAACGCTTGGTGTATTAGATTTTTTATTTCTTCCAAGAGATTTGATGTTTTTCCAAAGTTGTGCGGATGAGAGATTTTTTAAATTTAGAGGCATAGAATTTGCACTTTGATTTTTTAATTTCTCTATTTACAATATTGCGCGAACGTTTGTAATCCTCGTAAAAAGATTGAACTTTAAAGCGTTTCCATCTTTTGAAAAGGGCATCTCTTTCATATGTATATAAGTTTTTCAATCCTACTATTAAACCATCCACACCGACGCCTTCGAACGGTGATTGTTTTCATTGGTACACATGTGTTGAATAAATTGTTGACTCTGTCGGTGAAGAATTCAATTTGATCATCAACCGATGGTTGAAAGTACACGGTTTCCCAATTGACACTTACAATTTTACTGTGCAAAGCTTCCAAATTAATAGCTTTGAAGTCACGGTACTGGATGGTTTGAATTTCAACTGTTTGAATTAAATTCAAATCATAATAAAGCGATACTCAGATCGTGCTTAGAAAAACCAGAAGCTTCTAACTGATTGTAGAAATTTATTTTGTTCAATTGATTTACCAGTATGTAATCTATTAGTGTAGAATTGGTTGCAGAGAAATGAGTCGGCATATCCACATTTACCGGAAAGAGATTTAAGAAAGTTAGATTATTTTTGAAGTTCAAAACATTTGTATTTCTTTGATCAACGAAGTTAGTATTGAAATCGCCAGCTATGAGGATATGGTTATAATATTGCGTAATTTCTTCAAGGATATCAGTTATACAACCTGAATCATACAAATCTGGAGGTTTATACACCACCCCAATCAAACATTTTTCAAGGTCACAAACACATTCGATGAACATAAACTCTAAACCAGTGCCATCAGATTTACGTATGATCCTGGATTTGAAATTTTTCTTAATAAAAATGGCAACACCCCCTCCCCTACCAGCACGATCAGATCTGAAGATTTTGTAGTCGGCTATCTCTAGAACGTTATTGCTTATATTGGGTGTTAACCAGGTCTCACACACACAAATAACATCTACAACACCCTTCTCAAAAGTATGCTTAAATTCATCAAGATGCTTTCGCAAACTTTGCGCATTAATGTGACAGACTGACACACCATCACACCTATTACGAAATATACTTAACATTGCACGCGTAGTATTAATAGGTGCATCACTCCTGGTCCGCGAAACTCCATTGCTACCCATACTTTGATTCATTTAAATTAAAGGCAAATAAATAATGAAGCCGCCCGAGTAAAAATAAACAACTAGAAGTCGCCAGCACTAATAAACTGAGATTTAATTTTTTAGCATAAATCATTTTGCATTTCCTAGATAGAAAGAAGAAAGAACAATTATGTATAAAATAAAATGCTAGTATTAAAAATATAAAGATAAAATTTTCAAAGATATTTAAGAAATTGAAAGTACTAAAAATTGTTAAACGAATTAGAATTGTATCAAAATTGGTTTTATGAAGTTGGTAACTCCGGTTGATTATTGCTGCTGTTTGGTGAAATTTCATCTTTTTGTGTGTCATGCTCATGCTGTTCATTGTGGTGAGTTTCTTCGGGTATGCACTTGTTTAATAAAGAATTAAGGTGGATAAAGGAATCGACGTTGACAGCTGCCGAATTTTTGTTTACTTTAACACACACGTGCCCGCGTGCAATAAGAACAGAGATAAGCTGACTTTGACGTCTTAAATTAATAGCTTGCCGCATAATTAATTGGTTGTTTTTAGTCAAGCTATCGTGTAGATAATCTTTAAGCAAAACTTGGTGTGCGTGTGTTTTACGAAAAGCGGCAATCGCTTTTACAACATTATATTTCTCATGCGCGGAGAAAACTTAATAATAATGGTGGAATCTTGCCTTGGCCTTGATCGGAAAATGTTGCTTATTTGTGGCGGTTGAATCGTTGAATGTTTAGTGAGTGACAAAGAAAGTTGAAAGTGTTTTTAAGATTTTCATCCGGGATAAAAGTAATACCAATAAGTATCGCGTCAGATGCCAAGCACTTAATATTGAAATTTTCAAATTGGTTCTTGAGAGACATCAGTTCGTCATTAATGTTTACGTTTTCGTGCGAATGTGACATATCAGTAGGTGGATGTAGCATTTTAGTTTTTATATTTTCTATTTCACTGCTCAACCTTTCAATGTTAATGTAGCAACTTTCCAAAGCTGTGACGCGTTCTTCGAGTTGTTTTATGTTTTTGTAAATTGAATCGAATTTTTGGTTGATGTTATTTTCGATGGAGTTTATCTTACACATTGATCACGTTGCGATTGACGCCAGGCATGCCTCCAATATCCTGGATGTCCGAACGTTCCGAGGAGCCAACATTGACTCGGACCACTACCTTGTTGTCGCTAAACTTCGGATACGAATATCCATGGCACCGCAACAAAGACTGGGTATTGTAGGAAGGTTTGACGTCAAAAGACTACAAGAACAGAATACCGCCAGAACTTTTGCTGACCGCGTCTCTTGTTATCTCTCAGAGGACCCACCACCAGGTCCAAATGTAGAAGACCAGTGGCTACACTGTCAAGGAGCCATCAGAAAGGCCGCAACTGATGTGCTGGGTTTCACTAGGCGACCAAACCGAAACCCCTGGTTCGACGAAGAATGCAGGCGAGCGCATGCAGCCAAGGACGAGGCCTATAAATCCATGCTTCAGGCAAGAACCAGAACTGCTGAGAGAGCAGCCCGTGAGATCTACATCCAAAAAAGGAGAGAGGAGCACCGAATCTTAAGACGGAAGAAGAGACAACACGAAAAAGAAGCGGTCGAGTCTATCGAGGGATGCTACGGCAGGGGTAACATCAGAAAATTCTATAAGAGGGTGAAACAATCTACGCAAGGATATCAGCCCAAAGTAGAAGCCTGCCGTGATGAAAACGGGAATATAGTAGGAGATACGCAGATGGTGCTGAGGATTTGGAAAGACCACTTTTCCAAACTGCTTAACGGTGAAGATGCCCACAATTCCACTTTAAGGCAGAACATTCCATTCTTTTTGGACGATGACGGCCAAAATATCCGACCCCCCGACCTACAAGATGTGAAAACAGCGATCGCAAAACTCAAATCGCATAAAGCTGCTGGTGCGGATGGCCTACCGGCCGAATTGTTTAAAGCAGCTGGAGATGATCTGGTCAGGAGCATACACCAACTCATCTGTGACATATGGTCGGAAGAAAGTATGCCCAATGAATGGAATCTCGGTATAGTATGCCCCATCTACAAGAAAGGAGATGCTCTGAATTGCGCCAACTACAGAGGTATAAGTCTTCTCAACATCGGATATAAAATTTTGTCGGCTATATTGTGTGATCGCTTAGAACCTTTTGCCAACGACCTGATCGGCCCCTATCAGTGTGGTTTTAGGCGGGGTAAATCTACCATCGACCAAATCTTCACACTTCGACAGATTTTAGAAAAAACCCAAGAATACCAAATCGATACACACCATCTCTTTATCGATTTTAAAGTCGCCTATGATAGCGTAAATAGAGACGAGCTATATAGAGCCATGTCGCGTCTCGGCATTCCTGCCAAACTCGTTCGCTTGTGCAGGATGACCATGGAGAAATCTCGCTGCTCCGTCAAAGTCGGCCAGAACATCACCGAAGCCTTTGATGTCGAGAAAGGTTTACGACAAGGCGATGCGCTATCATGCAACCTCTTTAACATCGTGCTTGAAGCAATTGTGCGCAACTCAGAAGTCAACACCAGTGGCACAATTTTTCAAAAATCCGTTCAACTTCTGGCTTACGCGGATGACATTGACATTATCGGAAGAACGAAGCGAGCTGTTAGTGGTGCGTTTGCTGGAATCGAGACGGAGGCGGCAAAAATGGGTTTGGCCGTGAATGAGGCAAAAACAAAGTATATGCTGTCATCGAGAAGAGAGGCACAACACCACCGACTCGGTCAGAACATCACAATGGACAGATATAATTTTGAAGTAGTCAGAGACTTTGTATACTTGGGTTCCACTATAACCTCGCACAATGACATCAGTGCAGAGATAAAGCGAAGAATCACTCTTGCCAATCGCTGTTTCTTCGGGCTAAGAAGGCATTTAAGCAGTAAAGCCCTCTCTCAAAGAACCAAGGAAGCCCTGTACAAGACCTTAATCATCCCAGTCCTGCTGTATGGGGCAGAGGCATGGACATTGACAAGAGCTGATGAAAACCTTCTGGGTTGCTTTGAGAGAAAGATTCTTCGGGTAATGTTCGGTCCAGTGTGCATCGGCGGAGAGTGGAGGAGAAGATACAATCACGAGCTATACGGGCTTTACAGCGACGTCGACCTGGTCAGAAAGCTAAAAATTCAGCGGTTAAGATGGCTGGGTCATGTGGAGCGTATGAACATCGATGCACCAGCCCGTCGAGTTTTCGTTTCCAACCCCGATGGGCAACGTGGGAGAGGAAGACCTCATCTTAGGTGGCGCGCTCAATTGGAGAACAACCTCAACCAACTTGATGTGCGTAACTGGAGACAACTAGCTAGGGACCGAGCTGGTTGGAGAGGCTTGTTGGTTGAGGCCGAGATCCATCCTGGACTGTGAGCGCCACCTTAAGTAAGTAAGTAGTTTATCTTACACGTTAAATTATATTCGATCGTCGACAATTTATCTAAGATAGACTGACTTTGCGATTAATATTTTTCGAATAATTTTGTGTAGTTGTTGCTGGATGCCGCTGGTTTAGTTTTGTTGTAATTGTTGTTCCTGGAGGTTTTGGAGACGGTGTTGTTGCAGTAGTTGTTGGTTTTAAATTTGTTGCTATTGTTGGTTTTGTGTTAGAAGTCGCTAGTGATGATGGTGAATTTGGGAGACTATTGAGAGCTTTATGTAGCCGCGTTTTATGAGAGCTCGGATTCATAATTGTATTAGTGATAGGGAAAAACGGATTTTAAAGTATATAAGATTTTGTTCAAGTTAATTTACGGAGATTTTAATTTTTGATTTGTCTATAATTGAATAGAAAAAACACGACTTTCTCACTTTCAATGGTTTTTAATATATTGGCTAGTTAACGATAGGTAGCAAGGATTACAGGTTAAAATTTAAAAAAACTTGGCACAGTATGGGGTTATTGAATTACAGGACTTATAAACACGTCTGTTCACCAAGACATTACTCATGTCTCTTTGTCTATTTGGGTTCCACCATAACCCCTTAGAACAACATCAGTGAAGATATCAGTTGAAGAAATACTCTTGCAAAACCGCTGTTTCTTCGGGCTTAGAAGGCATTTTATTAGCAAAGCCCTCTCAAAGGACCAAGGAGACGCTATGCAAGACCCTTATCATCCCAGTCCTGATGTATGATACAGAAGCGTGGACACTGACACAATCGGATGAATACAGGCTGGATGCTTTGAGAGAAAGATTCTTCGGGTGATATTTGGTCGAGTATGTATCAATGGAGTATGGAGGAGAAGATTCAATGAAGAACTGTACGAGCTATACAGCGACATTGACCTGGTTAAGAAGCTCAAAATAAAGCGGCTTATATTGCTGGGCCATGTTGAGGGTATGGACGAAAACGCTCCAGCCTGACGAGGCTTCAACCCTACTGGAAGGCCCCACCTAAGACTGCGCGATCAAGTGGAGAACGCCCTCAACCAACTTGGTGTGCGGAACTGGAGGCCACTGGCTAGGGACCGGCCTACCTGGTGAGGATTGTTGGTTGAAGCCGTGGTCCTCAATGGACTGGCTGCGGCACCTTAAGTAAGGAAGAAATAGAAATAACTATAATGGAACTTGGAAACGAAAAGAGCAAAGGTAGTGATGGGAATGGGATCGAAGACGAAATACTGAAATTTGGAATTGAAACCTCCTCAGAATGGCTAAAAGAGATTTTCAACGAAAAACTAGAAACAGGGGAAATTCCAGTTCAGTGGACAAAATCACACATCACGTTAATACATAAAAGGGATGACATCAACAACTATAGACCAATAAGCCTCCTATCAAGTATTTAAAAAAAATTGGAAAATACATCTTTAAAAGGCAAGAAAGTAGATCTTAACCAACACCAACCTGTGGAGCAAGCGGGATTTAGGTCAGGTGTCTTAACTATGGATCACCTCCAAGCAGTAAACCAAATCATTGAGAAAAGTAAAGAATACCGATTACCTGTGTATTTTGTTTTTATTGATTTCAAGAAGTCCTTTGATACAATCAATCAATATCTTATGTGGAATGCACTTCTTAACCAAGGTGCGAATGCTCGCTGGTTGAAAATTTGCAAAAATATTTGTGCCTCTTCTACGGCACAAATAAAAACAGAATTCTTCGGAATCCATTTTAACGGCAAAGTGCAACAAAACAATGGGATCCAATCTCGCCACCTTTTTTTGCAGCCACTCTGGAAGACTACTTTCGAAAATCAGATTGGAAAAACTGTGGATAACAAATCAATGGCAAGTATCTTCCAAATCTGAGGTTTGCATATGATATCATTCTTATGAGTGATAATCCTGAAGATGTGAAAAGTTGGTTAATGAACTTCTTGCTGAATGCTCTAACGCAGGTCCTTAAGCCAACCAAAGCAAAACAAAAGTAATGACAAATGTGGCCAGAACACATACATATGTATACATCTTAATAGAGAGACTCTAGAATATGTCGAGGACTTAATATACTTAGGACATCTAGTTTCATCCGAAAGAAGAGAAGAAAAGGCTATCGCTCGCAGAATAACGAACGGTTGGAGGCAATTTTGGGACGTTAAACCTAGATTCAAATATTTCAAAGGCTACCAAAAATATATCTTTAATTCAACAGTTCTACCAGTGCCTACTTATGGGATCCCAAACATGGAGTAACAACGAGGCGTTGAAAAGAAAGCTAGCAACAACTCAAAGGTCAATGGAAAGAGCAACCCTAAGTATAAGATCTCAGCGGATAAGAAACGTTAACATACGAAGATGGACAGGATTTCAAGATGTATAGTATGAAAGACAAGAAAACTTAAAAAGGATTGAGCAGGACATGTTATGAGAAAACAAGAATGGAGGTGGTCAAAATAATGTACAGAGTGGACACATTTAAGTGCTACCAGAGAAATGGAGAGGTGAACTAGGTGTTTTCGACAAACTATGGTTCCGGAAGACATACTACAGAAGCGATTGGAGAATAATGAGGGAAGGTTTTTGCCTGTGCATAAAAATATTTATTTTATTTAAAACAGTTTTAATTTGAAAGATATTATTGGAAACACAAAAAGAAAAATATAAAATAATTTGTCTATATACTAATATACATATAATGAAAAATTAAATTGAAATGTGACTAGTATTAAGGCAGTATAGCTGATAAATAATAATAATAATATGCTAGGTACCGTTAGTTTTAAAGCTGGAAAAAAATTAATTTCCCTTCTGTAAAAAAATTTAATGTTCCCTCTGTATACCAAAAAAAACTCGATATACCTAGTTTGACATTACGATGATAGCGAAGACCAAAAAAGATGGTCTAAAAATTCTGTCCGTCTGTATGTCTGTCTGTCTGTATGTATGTATAGACAACTACAGCACAAACGGGTGGACCGAATTGCTTCAAACTTGGTATATAGAGTTTTTTTTAGGTATACAGAGGTAACATTGAATTTTTTTTACCACAAAAAATAAAGGTACCTGCCATATAACCATTACCTTAAAGCTTATTATTCTCGAAAACGGCTCTAACGATTTTGATTTAAAAAATCAGTGTAGCTTTTTAGGTAGGACCAATTTGAAGGCAGAATTTTTTTTTTAAATGTAAAGAAACGGTGTATACCCCGAGGCGTAGTGGTTAGTGTGTCGGACTGCTATGCCGAAGGTTCTGGGTTCGATCCCTGACGTTGTCACCTAAGTTCTTTTCCGGAGTACCTACTGCCTCTTGCTCCGGCTCCGCTTGGAGCTGTTGTGCCAACAATAAAAAAAAAATTTAAACGGTACTTTCCCTAGGACGGTTTTTTTGCTTTCGACTATCTCAAAAACGGCTCAACAGATACTTTTGAAATTTTACACATATTAAGGATAAGGTAGCCCAATTTATACTACATATCAATATTTTAAAAAAATATTTTTTGTATTTTTAAAAGCATTTTTTTAAATTTTTTTTTTACAAAATTAATATTTTGAAAATTGCACATTAAATTTTTTTTCAAAAATTTAATACCTATGAACTCGCGTTTTTGAAAAATGTTTTCAAAAAGTTTTTCCAATAGAACTTTTATTCTCAAAAACCGCTCCACAGATGTTAATTAATTTATTTTCATAAATTCAAATTCATCTAAGAAATAAAATTGCGTCCTTTTTTCAGCTCAAATTAGTTTAAGTGTTTATTTGAGAATTTAGAAAAATTTATTTTTATCAAAATCTCAAGGACCAAGGAATTAGAGCAAGTTCGTGCGACCCAGTCGTGCATTTTATTTTATTTCGTTTTAGCCCGTCTCACGATGGTACCTTTAAAGTAACGGTTTTTTTCATTTTGGATTTTCTCGAAAATGGCTTTAACGATTTCTTTTAAAATCAAAATAGAGCTAACTTTCAGCATTGCCAACAAAACTGTGTTTTTCGCTTTTGGCTATAAGTTTGCAACGGTTTTATTGAATTTACTCAAACTTTGTTGTTTAATTTTTATTAAACTTTCTATATAATATACATAGAATGCATCGAAGAAAATTGCATTTTTAGTTTTTGGCTACAAATGCTAATACGGGAAATTGGTTTTAACAGTTTTACTAATTCTGCTATAAGTGGACACTTATATCATTTAAAACACCCAAAATATGACATCTTAAATATTAAAAGTTTCTTAACGCTAGGTCACGTACAAGTACATCGGGTTTTCCAGTTTTAGCCAAGTTTTTATTTTTTACAAAATTTTTCAAAAATGAGTTCTTCTTATTGCTCAAAAAGTTTGTTTTCATCGTACTATTGCACCCGAAAAGCAAGTACGTTCTACCCAGTCGTGCATTTTATTTTTCAACGAATGTATAACTTATACATTCGCCATGAAAAAATGGCAGCACATCACGTGTCAATTTTATTGAGTTTTAAAGGAGCATTTTGTATATACCTTGGGTTATATTATTTTAATTTTCGTAAGGATGCCTAGTTGAAATTTAAAAAAAATTATAGCCCATGTAACTCACAGTAGCTTCCTATTAATGAAAGAATTTCAAAAATCGGTTAAAAGGTTTATGTGTTAGCCTTACAAACAAACACAGAAAATGCGTAATAAGCATAGCGTTTCTTTCCTGTAGCGTTTTCCCAAGTATCATAAAATCTGTTCGTTTTTCTGCATACTTGTCATTGAATTTTATTTTAACAATTATTACGTTCATTAAAAAAAATGTTAAAACGCGTAATAAATACCGCATTTTCTGAAGAAAAACAACGCGAAAGTCAAAAAATTCCCATGGGCAGGAAAAATGGAACAGAGGATATCTTAAAACTGAGACAAGATATCTAATTAATTTAAAACCATTTACGAAGATTATTAATTCTCCTAAAAATCAAGACCAAACGATTCTATTTTTAGTGGTGGAGGCTACCGACTGCTAGATATTGATTCTATTTTTAGTACTAACAGCGAGATTACCGTTAACGTAAGTCAGGGTACATTAAAGTTAGCACTTTCTTAAATCCTCAAAAAATTATATCAAAACTGGAGATGGGCCTTTACTGTAGAAAATTTTTTTTCTTAAAATATATTAAAGAATCATGCCCTAAAATATTGCCTACGAATTAGGGGACACCCTGTATAGTATGATAATAAATTCCTTAGAGAAAGAGAAGAAAGTAGTACCCTATTAAAATATTGTGAGTGTCTTGTTTCCCACTATATAATTGTATTAAGTACATTTGTAGATCGCAATGGATGCTGTCCAATAAGGCCAAGCGAAATAAATAGAGAGATTTGGCCTTATTTCGCTTTTCTAAAGTGAAATAAAGCCAAATTTTAACGTTTGACCTTAATTCAATATTTCATTTTTTTATTGCTTTGTTTCCCCAAAATAAACTGAAAAACATCTCAATAAGGTCGAAGCATCTTTATTTCCAGTCGTGATCCAATAAATAGCACAACAAAGAACTTGAACAAAATTGTTCTGCTTAGGAAACTTCGTAGATAGTATGCTATCGAATCCCTGCAAGGACCTGGCAGTCCTCTGCAAAGCCTTATTGCACAATATTTTCTTGGGCCCTTCCTATATTTGGAAAAAGGAATGGTTTTTGGAAGTATTTTTAATGCGTTGAATGAATAGCTTAATTAGTGGGAATGGGGAGTGCGTGCAGCGTTGAAAGGGGGAGAGCTGTCAGCTGTAGTGGCCGTTGGCGGAGGCGGTGCGGGTGGCCGACCGACTCCGCAGCAAGTACTGGTTCATCGGACAGCCCTATGTATCTTTACCGAGCAAACTTTTGACTTTGCCAGGTAATGGTTCATCGGACAGCCCTATGTATTTTTATCGACCAAACTTTTGACTTTACATTTTCGAATCGCCTTAAAAAAGCGATATTCCAACATGAGGACTGTTAACATGAAACAGTTTACATTTGTTTGATCAGCTGTGACCCTCTTCAGCCTCCCTTGAACTTGATTATCCCTCACTCTTATATATTTTAATAAAAACCCAATTGCATAAAACTTGTTTAAAAAAAAATTAAAAATACGTATACACTTACCATAAATGTTACGTGAACATTTTTTTTTTTTAGTTTTTACGAGTACCCGAAATCAAGTAAATTGAAGGATATTTAAATATTTCTTGGCCCACCCAGCAATATTCCAATTAAATTAAATAACTCAATTTCTTTTTCGATGGTATTCCTTTCGATGATGAAAGCAGCAACTTCGATTTTCCTGCGAACTTTTTTGATATACATCAATCAAAATTTTTTTAATGCTTAAAATTCAGGTGATGCCCAACATCGTGCTGTCCGACGATTCGTTTTTAAATCAATTTAGCCCTCGTTTGCATTTTAACTGAGCAATTAAGTAAATTTATGCAAAATGTAAATAATTTTTTTAATAAATTGCGAAGTAATTATCCTCCAGGGTGGCCTTTTCGACCACCAAAGGTGATCAAAATCTTGTACCTTTTAGTTTAAATAAAATATGGAATTAATTAAAGGAAAATTACTCTATCACATGATGAACTTATGCAAACGGTTAAATGTATAGAGATTCCATTGAAAGGGAACGCAGTAAATGATGTCGGTACGTACGCCCGGTCAACTTCGTATTTCTTTCGTACCTTCGTACCGTTAAACTCTCAATTCAAATGAAGAAATTTAATTGAGTTTTAAGGAAATTTATAGCCAACCAGTGGCGTATAGTTACGTCAGAGACTTCACCTTAAACCAAGAAACCGTTCTTCATCACACTACCTTCCTCTATCCAAAATCCATAACGGCTTATCACGCCATTCTGCATACATTGCAAAAATGATTGGCTACGCCAAAACTCCACCTGAAACTCATAACGGTTTCCCACACTATTTTTGCATATAAATATATGATCCTCAACGGATACATTCCCTTTCCTTTTGAGCATGCACTAAATGCATGACAATTATGAAAATCGTGGGAAAGATTAAAAGCATACGTTTTCATTAGAATTATAAGAATACATTTTAAGTCAGTTCTAATTCAACAAGCAACTTGTAAAGGTGCAGCGACGCTAAGGATGGCTTCCTTTCATTTTGCGTTTTAATAAATCTATATTAAAATTGTTACTGAATGAATAAAGAAATACATACAGATAAAACAAAATAAAAGAAAAAAAAAGACGTTTAAGTTTTTTTTTAATGCAAACGCTCACCTCGATACGTAATTGGCGCAGTCGGTAAAAGTAACAACGTTTTCGACAAAGAAAACAGTGTACATATCGATATACATAACGGTTTCGATAAAGAAAACAGTGTACAAACAAACCGATTTCGATTAAGAAAACAGTCTATAAACATAACGATTTCGATTAAGAAAACAGTGTTGTCTTAAAACTCCTTTTTTTCTAAAAAGAAAGCTGACAAAAAAAATTAAGTAACAACATTTTCGACAAAGAGAACACTTTCGATACAATTTTTTTTTAACAGAACGTTTTCCCTCCAAAAGTAAATATAAAAAAAAAATATAGTACAAAAGTGAACAAAAAAAATATAGTACAAAAGTGAACAAAAATAAATATAGTACAAAAAGCAAAGCAGTAAAACAGTGAACTAGTGGACCAGTAAATCAGTGCACTAAAGAAAGGAAGAAAACAAGAAGAAGATATCACAAATTTGTCAAAAAAATCAAAAATGGCAGCAGCAGCAGCGACAGAGCAGCAGGAAGAACAGCACCAGTATTTTGGGGATAAAAAGACAATAGAGCAATTGTACGACGACCTTAAGGGATTAAATTTCGTAGATACCTGCCAAAACTTTTATGATCCAATAAAAAAAGCCCTTAGAAGACTTAACAACAAAACAAAATTAGATAAAACGTTAGTAGTTGAAAACAAAAAACATTGTGAAATGGCCTTACGCCTTTTCAAAAGAAAAATTATAGAACCGATGAAAGGAATCCTAGCATGTCGTCAACCAAAAACTTTAGAAGAGGCGATTGATGTCTTACACTAGTCGGGACATGCCTATATGACCACGGGAAACACCAATAAATTCTTCACAAGAAACCCTTTCAGAACAAACAACACAAGCAGGGGTAACCCATCTTTTGACTCTACTAGTAGGCAATCCCAAAACCATACATTCTCCTATAGCGCACAGTTAAAAAATCAAAATTTTACCCCGACTAGACAATTTCAAAAATCGAGATATTCCCATAGCGGACAAGTAGGAAATCAAAATCATAACCAACCATCTCAAAACCGGCCGTCCAGTAGTGGCCAATATCATAATCAAAGGTTTAGCAATAGTTACCCCCCTAACAACACTGAACCAATGGACATCTTGTCCGCGTCTTACCAGAGACAAATAAATGTTCAAAATACGTATTTTAGGGAAGAAAACCCATCGGCCGACTTCCCTATATAATAGTAAAAACAAAAAAAGATAAATATAAACTGATGATACTAATAGACACCGGGTCTGAAACTAGTATCCTCAACACAGGGTTATGCCACCCAAAATGGCAGACTAAATTGGACAAATCAATTACAATTAAAACCGCAAGTTCAGCGTTTCACGAGGCATATGATGGTTTGCTCGGAAAAAATATTCTGTTCCCAATAAAAGCTACTATTGATTTTGATAAAAAGATCTTAGTAGTACAGGGAACGAAAATCCCAATTTACTTCAACGAAAATGAAGAAAAATAAACGGGCAAGTGCGAGTCGGACTCGCGCACGAAGGGTTCCGTACCATTATCTATAAAAACAGCAAAACAAATCACGTTTGTTGTATGGGAGCCCCCTTAAACATTTATTTTATTCAATAAACACTTGCTTAAATTTCTCATTGTAACAGGCGATTACGATTTGCAGAAGACGACGAACTGATAGTTTGTTTAGGAAAGATCGCGCCAAAAATGATCTTGTTTGTGTGACTGAAAGAAAACTGGCAAATCAGCAAAAAGAAGAAGAAATAGAGACAGCTATGCATGTAAATTCAAGAATTCCAGAAATCCGCAAAGAAGAAAAAAGCAAACCTATGTATGCTTTTAAATCTCAGTTTTCTTTTATTCGTGTTCGAATTCAAATTCGAATGGAAAACAAAATAGAAAAGAAAACGAATGTCAAACAAAGAACAAGAAGTCATTATTAAATTTGCAATTTATTTTTAACGTCTCAAAAATAAATATGTATGTATATGTATAAATAATAATAACTTCTTTAAAATCGGATCGAGACCTCCCAGTACTTCTTTTGTAAGTTTAATTTAATATTTTAGGATTAACAGTAGTTTTGATAATTCATAATTAATTCAGTGATTCAGTATTAGCAGCAGAAGAAGAAGCAGCAAGAAGCATATATAGAATTTTTTTTAATAAGAAATTATTATTATTTATATTAATTTTTAAGATTTTAAAATTTGGTCGGTAAGAAAATCTAATACCGAATTCTTTTTTTTCTATTCGAATTCGAATTCGAATTTCTGGAATTTACATGTAGATAAAACTTTTTCTCACTCACACAAACAAGAACATTTTTGGCGCGATCTTTTCTAAAAAAAAACTGTCACCAAGATGTCTTTTGCCAATCTTGCTTAAATATTTCACTGAGAAATTTCAGTAATTTTTTTTCTCAGCACAGTGTTTTTTTTTAATATTTCTAGAAATCACTCAAATCGAGGTTTGACAATAAAATAAAAAAGAACTTACGTTTGAAAACAATTAATCCTGATGTTATATTATTTTATGAGAGAATCTAATACCGACTTGTTGATTGTGGTTTGACATTTGTTTTTTTTTTCTATTTTTTTCTATTCGAATTCGAATTCGAACACGAATAGAAGAGAACTTAGCTTTAAAAGCATACATATGTTGCCTCTTTTCTTCTAAAAGAATTTTTATAATTTACATGTAGGCAAAGCTGTTTGTGTGAGTGAAGGAAAAGTCGCAAATCAGCAAAAAGAAGAACTAACAGGGACAGACTTCAAGAAATTTCTAAAGAAGAAAAGAGACAACCTGGTGATGGACGGACAAACATAGCAAAAACGAGCAAAAAATTACGTTTGTTGTATGGGAGCCCCCATAAATATTTTATTTTATTTAGTTTTTAGTATTTGTTGTTATAGGGAACACAATAATACATCATCTGTCCAAATTTCAAGTGTCTAAGTTTTACGGTTCATGAGATACAGCCTTGTGAAGGACGGACAGACGGACAGCGAAGTCTTAGTAATAGGGTTCCGTTTTCACCCTTTGGGTACGGAACCCTAACAAACAACCGAACCTTACGAAAAAGTAAGTTCAGAAACTTTAATCAATATGGAACGCTCGTATGCCGAAGATTACGAGAACCTTATTCCAGAAACACTAGTACACGAAATAGATTTCACGAAAACGAGTACAATACCTATTATTGACCAAATAAGGGTAAACCATCTGAATGAAGAAGGGAAAAAAGGAATTTTAAACCTTGTCTCTCGCAACGCTTCAATATTCTATCAGGAAGGAAGCGATCTCTCATTCACAAGTGTGATTTAACACCAAATAAAGACTATCAACGAAATACCAATCTACACTAAGACCAACAGATCCCCGGAGGCACACAGGACAGAAGTCAAGAAACAAATGTCGGAAATGTTAAAACAAGGCATTATACGCCGGAGTATCTCACCTGACTCAGCACCAATCTGGGTAGTGCCAAAAAAATTAGACACCTCAAAAGAAAAGAAAATGCACGATTGGGTCGCACTGTAAAGATTTGGTCCTGTAATCTTTGGTGGAGACTTGATCAATAGAGCAGACTTGGTCCGGCGGGTTGCCTTATAAACCTTAACCCAAAAGCGAGTAGCTCTGTAGGGCGTCTGAACTATTCCTAGCGTTTAACGTATCGAATCGCTTCGGAATCAGAAGTGAATAATCAATATTTTATTCTCTCTATTTATACAAAATAAGTTGCCTCCTTTGGTATCCAACCATACTTCGATAATCGACACAGTTCTATCGATATTCCCAAACTGTAATATCAGCAATAAGTGGGTTTTGGGCTAGCTTGCATAATTTCATTCATGAGCCAGTGACCCTTGAAAGTGTTCTCGATTTGTATACAAAAAATACACAGGCACTAAGAAGTGTCATATCATAAGTATTTTTTGTGTATCTTGTATATTCGTTGCACAAAGTGCGCCAACGGAAATATAGATACTTATTATGAGTTGAAGTAAGTTTAGTACATGTGATGGATATCGAGTATAAAGTATCGAAGAAGGTTGAATACCCTATTAATTGTTTTTGTGGCAATTAATTAAGTGATCGCTGGTGCGATCCCGTCACACCACCCTTCCTGGGAGAAAAAGGAGAAATCATGACATGTTATGATTTCTTCTTTTTATGCGACACTTTGTACAATGAGGGATCTGTTTTGTTTTAGATATTTGATAGGTATTTTGTGATTTTATAGAACATTTTTTTTTTCTTTACATCGAATTGTATTTTGCTTTGGAATTTGTGTAATAGATTTGATTTTAATGTCTTTTCTTTTTTATGGATGTTAATTTAAATTTGTTTAGCTATGTACATTTTGAAGATAGAGTTTACTTAAATAAGATTTTTTTTTTTTTTTTTTCGAGATAGGTACCTACTAGTTTTATCTTATATACACATTTTTTTTTTTTTTTTTATTGCTTTTCGATAGTTACGTTAAATTAGTTAAGCTATGTACATTTAGAAGATATAGTATAGTATTAAGTAATATTAGATATATATGTATATATATTTTATTTTCTTTTCTTATTTTCATACTGGGCCTTATCCTATAATTATTGAAGTTATTTATATCACCAAATACAATAATAATTATGAAAATCTTATATCTATGCGCGCCTAAGTTTATGTTAATATATTCACATTTACCTTGCAAGTCTACATACATGAAACATGATATCATACTGAATTTTTTTTTTTTTTTTTTATTTTTTTTTTACAAGTTTTTGTTCAATTTTATTCATTTGGGTCTAGAAAGTTAGGTACTACTGTATACATTTTGATATTTAAATCAGAGTCAAATATATGTAAAATGGCTTTAGTCTATTTTTATGAACTGTTATCTTTTTGTTTTCATATTTTATATCGCAGTTCACCCCATTTTGAGATAATATTTCGTATGGACCAATATAGATTGGGTCTAACTTTTTTCTATTTTCATTTCTTAACAAAACTAGACTTCCTACGTTAAAATCTGAAGCCTTTGCTTTTACATCTGTATCGTACCTCGTCTTCCTATTAATTTTCTTGCTTATCAAAGTATCCCTAGCGTCTTTATGAGCTATTTGTAGTTTGTGTTTTAAGTCTATCACGTAGTCTTCGTAGTTGTACACTGGATCTACTTTATTTGTGAGATTGGAAGGTAAATTACATTGTCTTCCAAATACTAATTCAAAAGGTGTGTACCCTGTTTCTGAATGTACTGAAGTGTTGTAACAGAAAACATAATAGGGTAGCCAGCTGCTCCAATCTGTATGTTTTTCCGATACATAACTCCTAAGATAAGCTCCTAAAACTTTATGGGAATTCTCTAACGCTCCAATGCTTTCATGATGGTAAGCAGTGGACTGTAGTTGTTCTATCTTTAACAAACTACACATATCTTTAAAAACTTTATTTATAAACTCGGTACCTTGATCAGATGCTATAGTTCCAGGGACTCCATATCTAAGAATAAAAGATTCGACGAGCCCTTTAGCTACTGTATTAGCTTCTTTATTTGGTAAAGCTATTGCTTCAGTGAATTTAGTTAATTCGTCTTGAAGAGTAAGAATATATTTTGACCCATTTTCTGATTCGTCAAGGGGTCCTACTAAATCAAAAAAAATTTTATCGAAGCCTGATTCTGCTGTTGACGTTATAGTCATAGGTTGCTTCTTTGGTTGTATATGTTTGTTCCGTTGACATATTGGGCAGTGCTTAACGTATGTCGTCACATCGTTTTGCATGCCTGTCCAATAATATTTTTTTTTAATATTTCGCAACATGCGATTTATACCAGCATGTCCACTCGTTGGTAACATATGATAATCATTTAGTACTAATTTAATTTTGCAAGGGTCTGTTATTTTAATTTTTGCATCTATTATGTGCACTTTTATTTTACTTTCTTTAAATATTTCTTCTATCATTTTCTTTAATGTATTTATTTCTTCTTTATGACGGCCGTCTGTTATTTTTTTTAATTCTTCTTTAGTAATATAAATATTTTTAATTGATAAAGGTCCGCAAATTGTACGCACGTCCCTCAACAACTGTAGCGAACAAGCACGCCCTCTTAATGTGACAGGCGCAAACAAAAATGTTATATTGGACAGACGGGAAGAACATTCCAAGAAAGGTTTAAAGAACATAAACCGAAAATAAACACAAAGTCCAATTTCGCACTGCATTTGATGGAAGAGAACCACAATTACACCGACTTCATAACAAATTTAACTCCAATCCATATATGCCAAAAAAGGGAAAACACTGGACGCATTGGAGGAATTTGCTATTTACAAAGCATGCAAAACAGACCAAGAAAAAATACTCAACGACAAATTAACAATTAAAAACAACACACTATACGACACAGCAATTAATTACAATACAATCAACGGCAGATAGAAAGAGAAAACATAATCAACCCAAAAACTCATATCAAAACAAACAACAACAAGCAATAACAAAGAGAACGGAAGACATAATTGGCATGGCATTGTCAGTAGAAATTTCGAGCCCGATGATGGACAAAGTCCGAAACGCGCGTCGCTCTCTTTAAGAAATTAATGTTGTGATATTTATTAAGTAATTTAAACAAATAAAATAAAGATAAATTATCAATATATTCATCTTAGTTTTATTATTTCATAATCGCAAACAAAAGGTCATAGCTTACTACTGGCTTAAAGCTCTGCGCTAAGAGCTCTTCTTTCTTTTTTTTATATATAATTTCTGGCTTTGCAGGAAAAATGAAAAGTATTTCCAACCTATTAATCCGAATCCATCCAAGTAGTTCGAACCTTTTATCCATTTCTTTAATTTAACCATTGAATTTAACCGAGACATTGTAAGTAAATAATCTCTAATACATATTATACATTGCGTTTTAATAAACATGTATCTAGGATTTGTAATCCAGCTAAAATACCAGATTTGTTTTTAATTATAACGCGGATTGACAAGAGGTCTCTATCGTTGCAACCAATTTATTGCAACAAATTACAAATCAATTGGTTAAAATGAACCATACAAGTGATGAAACAATCGCAGATCCCTTTGCTCCATCTAGGAATATAAATAGGTCTCTTCTTCGAAACCAGGAGAGCGACACAACAGATGGATACGACTGCGCTTGCTGCACTCAACCAAACAGCACTGATGACATGGTGCAGTGTGATAAATGCCCAGCTTGGTATCACTTCACCTGTGCGAACGTTGATAGCTCTATCATCGACAAAATGTGGGTTTGTCCAACATGCGAAGGTAAGATTATTTCTTTATCTAGTAGTTTCGTAGAAGTGTCCACAGCTGCTTCTGTGAGTGTGCCAGCAAAAACCGTAGATACTTTTCAAAGCTTAGGAGCTCTACCGAAATATAGTTGCACTACAACCAACTCCATAGTTGGCAAAACTATCTGTGCTACATCTACAAACAGTGACATTTATGCAAATCATTCATTTTCAACGTTAGCTCCATTTATCCCTCAAAGTTCCTTCAGTCACATAACCACGTCATCAATCGCTAATGTGATTCAAGGTTATGGTCTGAGTACGAACGAAGGAGTATATACTACCCCTGGTAGCTTGGTTACAACTACTTTAATAAATCGAAATAAATCATTTGCGGCACCTTCTACGGAAGTTCGAAAAATTAGTGACCAAATGTTCAAAATGAACCTAGGAACTGAAACATGTGACGCCGCTGCCGTCGTTAATCTAGGGTTCAGGTCTACATCACGGCTTAGAACGAAACCTCCTAAAAGTTCTCATTTGGAATTCCAAACGCCTTTCGTAGACAACGGTGTAAGTCTTCTTAATGCGACACATGTTTCTAAACAGCTGAGGACAAACCAGCGTTCACCAGCGGCCGATGGAAAAATAAATTCAAAACCCTCATGCAGCTCTAAATCATCAAAGCTCTCTCTCAACAGACAAATTCAAATAAATTTGCAAAAACTAGAGGAGGAAAAGGCTATGCAAGAAGAACGAGAAATAGAATTTTTTGAAAAAAGACGAAAACGAGACTCTGAGTATATATCTAAAAAATACGAAATGCTAAGACATCTGGAAGAATCTGATAATGAATCCGATAAAGACTCTAACAGCGCGGATGAAAACGAAGAACTGGGCGCATCTAATCTGCACGTAAGAACTTGGCTCAAGAAAGTTCCATGGGAACAACTACAATCAACAACTAACCTAAGCCAGAATCGTCCGAAGCCAGCGTCTGGTATTAATAATAAAAAAAATGAAAACCAGCAACGCCGTGTTGAGAATAACAACCCCTTCCCTGCTGTCTCTCTGCCATCGCACTGTCATAATAACTTATCATTGGGAGCACACCTTGAACCCAACAACATTATTAAGATGCCATCGGACTCATTACACCACCATTTACCAACAGAAAACATGCCTTCTAATGAAACACCCAATGTTTCTCGGATGAACAATTTGAGCAGAAACCAACTAGCTGCTCGTCAACTTATGTCCAAGGATTTGCGCCCTTTCGGAGGCAACCCAGAAGACTGGCCACTCTTCATTGCCGATTTCAACAGAAGCACAGAACTTTGCGCCTTTAATGAGGAAGAAAATTTGATTCGGTTGAATAGATCGCTCAAGGGAGAAGCACTTGATTCTGTGAGAAGTATGCTGATTCAACCAAACTGCGTTCCCCAAATTATTTCAACTCTGAAGATGCTGTATGGAAGGCCGGAAATCATTATTCACTCCCTGCTTCGAAAAATTCGTTTTACGCCTCCGCCGAAGGCTGAAAAGTTAGAAACTGTTGTTTCATTTGCGCTGGCGGTTCAAAACCTTTGCGCGACAATTGAGGCTTCTGGTCTACGCGATCATTTGAACAACCCAACCCTGCTGCAGGAACTAGTAGATAAACTGCCCCCTGCAATACGTCTCAACTGGGCAATATTCAAACAAACGTCACCAAGCCTTGAGCATAGTTTGTTGATTTTCAAAAATTGGATATACCAGCTTGCTGAAGCTGCAAGTGGAGTTCTCCTACCTACATCCTCTGTAAGGGATACTCCTGTACGGGATGACCGACGAACTCCCAGAAACTTGAAAGAGAAAGGATTTATTAATACACATTCCTTAATGAATGGTGTAACTCCTAATAGCAAGTCCGTTTTCGTAAATAAATGCTGCATTTGTGGCGGCGGATGTTTATCCGTAGAAGAGTGTAATGAGTTCAAGAATCTTACCCGATCAGTGAGGTGGAATGAGGTACGAAAACATCGATTATGTCGTCGATGCCTATGTAAACACGCCAACAACAGATGCGATTCCACAGCAGTATGTGGAGAAGACGATTGTGTTTTTAAACATCATAGACTTCTGCATAAGGATCTGAGTGAAGTCCAAGGCGTTCAGTTAAATAAAAGAAATAAAGACACTGCGCCGCCCTTAGATGACAACCATGAACGGTCAAATGTTGGCTTGCTTGGAATGCATTTAAAAGACAATGAGCGTTGTAGCTTGCCAAATGCCAACCCGATTCTCTTCCGAATTGTTCCAGTTATTTTGTACGGGAAAAACACTAATGTTCATGCGTTCGCCTTTTTAGATGATGGATCGTCCATAACCTTGATCGATGAAGATATCTCAAAACAACTTCAACTCGACGGCACCCCACAGCCTTTATGCCTTAAATGGACAGGAAATACTTCCAGAGTTGAAAAGAACTCCAAAGTCTTTAACCTAGTAATCTCCGGCACAACTCCAAACGCTAAAAGATTTACTTTGGAAGATGTGCATACTGTTACGAGCTTGCATCTACCCTCTCAATCCTTAGACCGCATTGAACTTCAAAAGAAGCACGAATATTTGAAGGGAATTCCCTTCGAAGCTTATAGTCATGGTGCTCCTCGCTTGTTGATTGGTCTCAACAACTCGAGCCTAGGTCTCCCACTGCGGTCAAAAGAAGGAGGTCCCAAAGAACCGGTTGCTACTAAAACCCGTCTCGGATGGGTCGTACATGGAAATAGTTCGGTTGAATCGGAAACTTCAGTCAACAATGGTTATAACTTTCATATATGCAACTGCAACGATGCGTTTCTTGAAAAAGTTGTGAAAAACTACATATACTTGGACAACTTTGGAACATCATCCAACTCAAAGATTATATTACTTTCAGCTGAGGATGAAAGAGCTCTTGAACTATTGAAATCAAACACAGTTTATAAGGACGGCAGATTTGAAACTGGTCTTTTATGGAAATTTGACAAAATTAATCTTCCAAACAGTCTTCCTATGGCCAAGAGACGCCTTCAATGCCTTCAGAGGCGTATGCAACATGATTCAGGCTTAGCTGAAGCTCTCAACAAAAAGATTGATGAATATCTTTCAAAAGGATATGCTAGGAAGTTGTTACCATCAGAAAGCCGGTCTGCCGATCACACCTGGTACCTACCAATATTTCCAGTACAAAATCCCAACAAGCCAGGAAAATTGCGAATAGTTTGGGACGCTGCTGCGACTGTTCATGGAATCTCCCTAAACTCTTTGTTGCTAAAGGGTCCAGATGAACTTACTTCTTTGCCATCCGTCATCATGAAATTTCGGGAAAATAAAATAGCCATATGTGGAGACATTCAAGAAATGTTCCATCAGGTCCGCATTAAAGAAGCAGACCAACATTTTCAACGGTTTTTGTGGAGTAAGAGTGCAAACAAAACACCAGAAGTTTACATAATGACCGTCATGACTTTCGGAGCAACCTGCTCACCTTGCTCTGCACAATTCGTAAAGAACCTGAACCATTATGTTGACGACTTGATGGATAGTTTACCAACAGAAGCTGAGGCAATCAAGCTAGCACAAGAGATTCGACTCGTACATAAGCAAGGGGGATTTCACATTAGAAATTGGATTTCCAATTCTCCATTAGTTCTTCAAGCACTAAATGGCGAACCCACAACTGCAAAAAACTTAAACGTGGACATCGAACTGGGGACAGAGAAGGTTCTTGGAATGTGGTGGTGTACGTCTTCAGATTGTCTCATCTATAAGATTACGTCTAGTTCCAAGTACACATGTATATTTAATGGCTCCCGGCGTCCTACAAAGCGCGAAGTCCTTAGGACCCTCATGACGATTTTTGACCCCTTGGGCTTGCTCGCTCATTTTCTAATGTATATTAAAATACTTCTGCAAGATATCTGGCGATCGAAAATCGGGTGGGATGCAGAGATTTGCGATGCTGAATACAAAAAATGGACTAGATGGACTCGGTACTTACAAGACGTAGAAACACTAAGAATTCCTAGATGTTATCTTTCCAGTACATCTTGGGGAAAGTCAAGGCAGCTACACGTTTTTGTTGATGCAAGCGAGAATGGTTTCGCAGCCGTAGCGTATGTCAGAAACCTTTCGAGTCAAAACGTAGAGTGCGCGTTAATTGGGTCGAAGACTAGGGTAGCACCACTTAAATCACTATCCATCCCCCGCCTTGAATTACAAGCAGCGTTATTAGGAGCTCGTTTTGCTAAAACTCTTATGAACTCCCATTCTATGCAGTTCACCGAGAAAATATTTTGGTCAGATTCTAGAAACGTGTTGTGTTGGCTTCGGTCAGATCACCGAAGGTATCGGCAGTTTGTTGCCTTTCGCGTCAGTGAGATATTGGACTCAACAGATGTCTCTGAGTGGCGTTGGATACCTACAAAGCAAAACGTAGCTGATGAGGCAACAAAGTGGCAAAAAGTACCAGAATTTCAATCGACTAGTCGCTGGTTCTCTGGTCCCGAATTCCTTAAATACTCTGAAGAAAGCTGGCCTCAAGAAGCCGTAATTCCTGACGAAGTTTCCATCGAAGAACTTAAACCTCATTTTGTTAACTTTCATCTGCAGAGTAATAGTAGTACTGAAGATATCTTGCGTTTTAAAGAGATATCCAAATATAATCGCCTATTAAGGAGCACTGCGTATATTCTCATCTGGAGATCCCGTTTTTTAAAGAGAAAGCAAAAAATCCCTTACAAGTTAGGTGGACCTCTGACACAAATAGAGCTCCAGGAGGCGGAGAACAAGTTGTTTCAAATAGCTCAGAGGAGTTATTATCAAGAGGAAATTGCTGATCTACTTATAAGTAAAAGTGTCCAAACAAGTAGCACTATCTATAACCTTTGCCCGTTCTTAGATGAAAACAACGTACTTCGAGCGGAAGATAGAACTCGTATGGCAAGAGGAGCAGGATTAATCGTGAGGAATAGAATAATTCTTCCCAGGGAACATCCCATTACCTTTCTGATTATCGATTCTTTCCATCGCCGGTACCTGCATAGGAACCATGAAACCGTAATAAACGAGCTTCGACAAACCTTCTTTATCAATCAAATGAGAGCTGCATTAAGAGCTGTGAGAAAGAAATGTCAATTTTGCAAAAATATTTCAGCACAGCCCCGATACCCCAAAATGGCACTGTTACCTTCTACCCGCTTATCAGCGTATTGTAGTCCCTTCTCGTATGTGGGAATCGATTATTTTGGCGTCACCGTTAAAAGAAAAACCGAAAAAAGATGGGGCGTTCTACTAACCTGTCTAACTATAAGAGCGGTTCACGTTGAGATAGCGCATAGCCTTACTACAGACTCTTGTATAGTCTCAATTCGAAACTTTATAGCAAGACGAGGAACACCGCTTGAATTTCATAGCGACAACGGAACTAATTTTAAAGGAGCTGAGCGTGAACTCAAAGAAGCATTTAAAAATATCAAAACTGAAACGTTGGCGCAAGCCTTTACTTCAACAACCACCAAATGGAAGTTCATTCCTCCTGGATCCCCGCACATGGGTGGTAGTTGGGAGAGAATGGTTCGGTCAATAAAGACAGTGTTATACGACATCATGCCCAAACGGAATCCTTCAGATGAGCTTCTCAGAAGTATGCTAATAGAAGCAGAGTCCATTGTCAACTCGCGCCCGCTAACTTATATACCTTTAGAAAATGAAAATCAAGAAGCTCTAACCCCTAATCATTTTCTTTTGGGCTCCTCGAATGGATCGAAACCATTTACAGTATTTAAAGATGATAATGAGATCCTTAGGTTAAACTGGCACACTTCACAGCAGTTTGCTGACCACTTTTGGAAGCGCTGGGTTAGGGAATATCTTCCTTCGCTTACTAAACGTTCGAAATGGTTTAGTCCTGTAAATCCGATCAAAGTAGGGGATGTAGTTGTAATCGTCGATCCTAATAATCCTCGAAATGTTTGGCCTAAAGGAAGAATAATCGAAACAAGGGTTTCAAAAGACGGCCAAGTCAGAAGCGCATTTGTACAAACTCAAACAGGCGTATACGAAAGGCCCGTCGTTAAACTGGCTGTTCTCGATGTTGGGAGCCCTTTAGAGGCAGATTTACCAGGAGTCGCTACTGTGGGGGAGTGTAACGAACAAGCACGCCCTCTTAATGTGACAGGCGCAAACAAAAGGTCATAGCTTACTACTGGCTTAAAGCTCTGCGCTAAGAGCTCTTCTTTCTTTTTTTTATATATAATTTCCGGCTTTGCAGGAAAAATGAAAAGTATTTCCAACCTATTAATCCGAATCCATCCAAGTAGTTCGAACCTTTTATCCATTTCTTTAATTTAACCATTGAATTTAACCGAGACATTGTAAGTAAATAATCTCTAATACATATTATACATTGCGTTTTAATAAACATGTATCTAGGATTTGTAATCCAGCTAAAATACCAAATTTGTTTTTAATTACCACGCGGATTGACAAGAGGTCTCTATCGTTGCAACCAATTTGTTGCAACAACAACATTTTGTCAAATGATGCTGATCGGTCAATAGTGCCATTCTTGGATTCCTTTTCATTATTCATTTGCGGTTCACAATTTGTCTGTACGTCCCTCAACAACATTTTGTCAAATGATGCCGATCGGGCATTAGTACTTATCTTGGACCGGTTTAATATTAAACAATTACTTCCTGGAATATATCCCAATATAAGATTTGGACTTAATACTCTAGTACCCTTTATTTTTGCAAAATCTTCATCTTCTTCTTTAAAACTGCTAATTATTTTTAACTCAACTACTTTCAAACCCGTTTCCGGAGCTTTTAAAAGTTCACTGATGATCTTTTCTTTTTCTACTTTGTCTTTTGGGGGATTTTCTTTGTTTATATCGGATTTCTTTGATTGTGCTCTTGTTGTGACACAAACGTAAAGTTTTTGTAAGTCTTCTGAATGAATTTGTATTCTACTTAGAGCATCTGCAGTGCAGTTGTTTTTCCCTGGTGTATACTCTACATAAAAAGTATATTCTTCTATTAATAGTCTAAATTTGGTTAATCGACTGGAAGGTTCTTTAAGTGAAAATAGATATACTAAAGGCCTATTAGCCCAGTCATTTTAGGCATTTTAAACCCCAATCTGCGGAAAAATTCCAATCAAGCTGAATTTTGGTACACACCTTTACTACGGCATTGTTATGAAGATGTGAGAAATCGACATTGATATCGTGCCGGCAAAAAAAGTTATGAAGGTCAAAAGGTCACGAAAACCTAAAAAAAACCGTTTTTCGCAAATATCTCGGTTTCTATAGCACCAATGATTTTAACGTGTATGACAAAATTGTAGAGCATAAAATTTGCTACAATTTCGTTAGTACAATCAATTTTGTATGTCGATTAGTTACCGAGATATGGCACTTCGAAAAACAGGTCATTTTTCAAAATTCGCCAAAAAATGCCAAAAAATGAAGAATTCCACCTTATTTCTTCGGATATACCCGCGAAATCATGAAATATTGCTGTTTTTATGGCTTCTTGTTAAAATCACCAACTTTTTACACCCCCCAACGATCCCCGCTTGCCCACCAGGTGCCAGGCCATGCCCATTACTATTGTCATTCCGCCCTAATTTTTATATATTACTTTGTTCTTAGTATACATTGGGCAGGTAGAAAAAGGTCGGAAGTTAATCAAACTTTGAGATATTGTTCAGGAATATTGAATTAACATTTGACGAAGTTGTGGACCTCACCGGCCTTGTTGAAAAAGAGGAGGAGGGGAAACTGCAAACTTTTCGAGTTCGCTCCGGTTTTCGCTCTATAACTTTTTTTGCTTACGTTCTACGGCAAAAGTGTAGTAGACTTTTTTGTACAGCGTTAAATTTACTAAAATATTGTTGGTACAAAAATAGTTGTATGTCATTTCGTTACCGAGATACGGAAAAAGAGGAAAAGGGGGAATTGCAAAATGTTCGACTTTGCTCCGGTTTTCCCTCAATAACTTTTTTTCCTTACTTAATAGGCAAAAGTATATCAGACCTTTTTTGTAAACCATTAAATTTCCTACAATATAAATAGGGCGAAAATTGTTGTTTGTCAATTCGTTACCAAGAAATGGAATTTGAAAAGGAGGGTGGAACTGCAAAATTTTTGATTTGCTCTGGTTTTCGCCCAATTACTTTTTTTCCTTAAATTTTACGGAAAAAACGTTTTGATTTTCTTGTAGAGCATTAAAATTTCTACAATTTTAATAGTTCAAAAGTTCTTCCATGTCAATTCTTTATGAAGAAATGGAATGGAATCTAATGGAAGGTCAAAAATTAAGCTGTTCCACCCTCCTTTTCAAATTCCATTTCTTGGTAACGAATTGACATACAACAATCTTCGCCCTAGTTATATGGTAGGAAATTTAATGCTTTACAAAAAAGGTCGTGTATACTTTTGCCGTATTAAGTAAGGAAAAAAAGTTATGGAGGGAAAACCGGAGCAAAGTCGAACATTTTGAGATTCCCCCTTTTCCTCTTTTTCCGTATCTCGGTAACGAAATGACATACATCTATTTTTGTACTAACAATATTTTAGTAAATTTAACGCTGTACAAAAAAGTCTACTACACTTTTGCCGTAGAACGTAAGCAAAAAAAGTTATAGAGCGAAAACCGGAGCGAACTCGAAAAGTTTGCAGTTTCCCCTCCTCCTCTTTTTCAACAGGGCCGGTGAGGTCCAAAACTTCGTCAAATGTTAATTCAATATTACTGAACAATATCTCAAAGTTTGATTAACTTCCGACCTTCTTCTACCTGCCCACTGTATACTAAGAACAAAGTAATATATAAAAATTAGGGCGGAATGACAATAGTAATGGGCATGGCCTGGCACCTGGTGGGCAAGCGGGGATCGTTGGGGGGTGTAAAAAGTTGGTAATCTTAACAAGAAGCCATAAAAACAGCAATATTTCATGATTTCTCGGGTATATCCGAAGAAATAAGGTGGAATTCTTCATTTCTTGGCATTTTTTGGCGAATTTTGAAAAATGACCTTTTTTTCAAAGTGCCATATCTCGGTAACTAATCAACATACAAAATTAATTGTACTAACGAAATTGTAGCAAATTTTATGTTCTACAATTTTGTCATACACGTTAAAATCATTGGAGCTATAGAAACCGAGATATTTGCGAAAAACGGTTTTTTTTAGGTTTTCGTGACCTTTTGACCTTCATAACTTTTTTTGCCGGCACGATATCAATGTCGATTTTTCACATCTTCATTACAACGCCGTAATAAAGGTGTGTACCAAAATTCAGCTTGATTGGAATTTTTCCGCAGATAAAACCTAAAATTACTGGGCTATATGATCGGTTAATATTTTAAAACGTCTTCCGAAAAGATACGGTCTGAAATGCCTTACAGCCCAAACTATAGCAAGTAATTCTTTTTCTATAGTACTATAATTTTTGTCTGCTTTGTTAAGAGATTTACTTGCGTAAGCAATTGGTTTATCATCATAATTGGATAACACAGAACCTAAAGCAAATCCAGATGCGTCTGTTCGGAGTATGAATTCTTTTTCAAAATTTGGGAACTGTAAAACATTTGGACTTATTAGTACTTCTTTAAGTAAATTAAAAGATATTTTGCAATCTTCAGAGAATTTAAAATCTACGTTCTTTCTTAATAACCGATTTAAAGGTATTGCCAGTGTAGCAAAGTTTGGTATGAATTTTCGGTAATAGTTAGCAAATGCTACGAATCTTCTTACTTCATCTGCGTTTTTGGGAGTTGGGTAATTTTTCATTGCATTCGACTTAGATGGATCTGGTATAATACCATTATTGGATATTATGTGGCCTAAATATAAAACTTCTTTTCTAAGAAAAGCACATTTTCTAGGATGGATTTTAAGATTCACTTCCCTAAATCTTTCAAAAACTTCCATTAAATTTTTATTATGGTCTTCTAAATTTCTACCGAAGACTATTAAATCGTCAAGATATACAAAACAACGTGAGTAAGTAAGACCTGACATAGCTACAGACATCATTCTTGAAAAAGTGCTGGGTGATATTTTTAAACCCATGGGCAGTCGTTTCATTTGATAATGTCCGTTTTCTGTTGAAAAGGCCGTGCAAGGTCTGCTATTTTTCTCTAATTCCATTTGATAATAATAAATAAACCTTGGCTTAAATCTATGCATGAAAAATATATTGCACCTCCAACCATATCAAATATGTCAGTTATATTGGGTAATGGAAATTTATCATCCTCAATAACATCGTTTACTTTTCTATAATCAATTACCAATCTGACTTTTTGTATTCCCGTTATGGGATCTTTTTTCTTGGGAACTACAAGAATAGGTGAGTTCCAGGCGGATATTGAAGGTTCTATTATATCATTTTTGAGCATCTTTTCTACTTCGATTTGAATATCTTTTTTCTGAGAGTGAGGTAATCTATATGGTTTGGTATATTTTGCAGTAGCTCCTTCCTTGAGTGATATGTGGGCCTGACCTATATGTGTGTATGTTAATTTGTCGCTTTCTAGGTGAAAAATATCTTGAAATTTAGAACATATAGCTTTGAGTTCATATTTTTCCTCCTCATTAAGAGTTTCGAAATTTATTTCTTTAAGTAACTGTTTTGTTCGTAAATTTGAAGGGTTTATAGTTTGTTCGTATGCTATAGTATGGTATTCTGATATTGGTGTGGACTTGGGTTCTATCCATTTGATTCTTACTTCGGATTCTCGGGTATTTAAAATTTTAATTGGAATTTTACCGTTTCTCGACTGAGAAATAGAACTTGCCATAAAAACTCCTTCACAAAGTTCTTGTGAATCGAATATTCTTGTATCTAAATGTTAACTATTAAGCCAATAGGTGGCTTCGGATCTGGGTGCGATGGTAAGTGAAATAAGTTGTTCTGAGTTTAATATTGGAAGTGAAATTTGGAAGGCTTCTGAAGATAATTTTAATACAAAGTGTTCTAGATCTATTACTGCCCCGAAATCTTTAAGAAAATCAGCACCAATGATTCCATCTACAGGTACTGGAAATGAGTCTTGTACTACATGAAAAGTATAGGATGTTTCGTGTTGTCCTATTATAACGCTATTTATGCTAGTGCCTACTGTTCTTAAATTACCGGAAATACCCTGTATTGTTATTTTATTATTTTCATTTATTTTTGTATTTTTATCCAGAACTCCTTGCTTAATTGTGCAAATTGATGCTCCTGTATCTAATAAAAATCTTATACCTGATTTATTGTTAATCTTAAATTTTACATATAGGCCGTTTGTTATGCCCCCTGCACATATAGCTATGTGTTGTATTGGGCTTACAGATTTCCCCCCGATAGGTCGGCTTCCCCCTCGGTGGGTATTTCGTTTCCCTCATTTATAATATAAGTTGTTTACCTTTCCCTATTATTATTTCGGTTATTGCCTCTTATGTTGGAATTATTTTGATAAGTATTGGCCCTTCTATAAAAATTAGATTGGTTATTATTTTGTCTATTTATGTTATTTGGATTGGTTCTATTTGTGTTATTATATTGAATAGAATTGTTATTCTGTGGCGAATTAAAACGTGGTTGGTAATATGATCGTTGGTAATTGCTATTATTGTTAAAATTATTTTGCCTTGGGAAATTTTGAAAGTACATAATTGCTACGAAAATATGTTTGTCGTGGAAAATTTCGATTCATGTTACTAGAATTATAAGCATTATTTCGGTAGTTATTGTGAAAACTCCGAGGTGAAAAACCCTGGTTTGTTTGGTTTTGGGCATTAGAATAACTAAAATTGTTGGCATATCTGATATTTTCTGTTACTTGGGCTGTACTTGGAGCTAACTCTAAAAGATGTGTTATAGCATCTTGCATTTTTGTATGCCTTGCACTATCCAAAATTATCTTGTGTCTATCATTAACTCCTTGTTTTAAAAACGCTAAACCTCTACGTTCATTTGCTGCTGTTAATGTTTCTCTAGACTTCTCCCCTTGTATGGTTATTTCTAATTCTGTCATTTTTGATACTAAGTGTTCTATTTCTGACACGAATTCTCGCATAGGTCGATTTTTTTGACGTGATCTATCTAGTTTAGCTTGAATACTCTCTATTGTGTCCCTATCTCCGCATTTCGCAATTAAATTTTGTTTTAATTGTTCAATTGTTATAATTTTTGCGGTTCCTAATTCAGTCAATGCCCTGCCTTGGATTTTACATTTCAATATAAATTTGATTAGCATAGGTTTTGAAGGTTCATTTAATGTATCATGGTAAAACTCTATATTATTTATGAAATCCCTAATATTTTCTGCTCTTTTGTCATTTGCTTCGCAATTAAGTACAGGCAACTTTTGTGCCTTACTAAAATCAAATTCTGCCATTTTGTCTGTATTTTTTGTTGTTACTAAAATTGGTTCTTTTTCTACGTCTTCTTGCTTTATACTAGCTGTAATTCTTTCTAAGGCCTCTTTATGATATCTATATAAATTATCGTAAAGTGGCTGAAGGGCGTTTTTCCCTTGTTTGGATAATGTTTGTTCTAAGAGTTTAGCCTGAATACGCGCTCTTTTGAAAATTTCTTCAACTTGTTCTTTTTTTTGGTTTCCTGACTCTTTTGACCTCTTTCTATTTGGTCCGTCTTTTCTTAGATTTCTCAAGATGTGGTGAAGTTCTTCTATAATATTATTCAGATTTTCCATAAGTTTTTTGATACATAAAAATTTTAAAGAATACATATGTATATTTATTTATTAAAAAAAAAAATTGTATTATGTTTTTTTTAAACAGATATTCTTCTACCTATAATATTATTTTTTATTATTTCTTTTCTTACTATATTATTAAGTTTTCTCTTAACTGTCCTGTGGACGTATTTTAAGAAAAATATTATTATAATTATTAACATTGCTAAAAAGTCTATTTCATAGTTAGATTTTTCATTAACTTTGTTTAATTGAGGTCCGTTGTTGTTCACAACTACCTCTTCTATTTTGGAGTGTCCTTTACCCATTTTTTAGAGATGCTTCTTGTTGTTTTTTACCATTTTTTCAAACAGGTTATGGAACGCCTTTTCGTCTTGTTGTTTTTGTTTTCTTTTCTTCTGCCTGGAGGAGCGGATAGCTCCCTTTAGATTTCTTATCTCTTTTAGATATTTCTGTCTTCCTTCTATAGATAGGCCAGGTATGTTGGCTAATCTATGCAGCTCGATGAGGTGTTGTTTTAGTTTCACCTGTTTTCCCCCTCGTTTGCTTACTGGTGGAATGTTTGCTTCCGGTGTACGTTTTATGTTGTTTCTCCTTTTATAATCCTCTATAGTGATAGGCTTTGGTCCTGCCTCCACTGTTTTTATTTTCGGTTGGTTAATTAGAGCTTGGGCCTGCTCTATTAGATTGGCTGCCAAAGCCAAGCGGATTTTCTCTGACATCTAAGCTGGATGTGTCCTATGCAAAGTCTTGTTTCTTCTTGTTGGTTGTAGCTATCGGCGATGATGTCAATGGTGTAAATGCCTCTGACCGGTTGAAAGTTATTAAATCTGCAGCACAGGTTGTCTTGTCGGAGCTCGAGCAGATCTTCTTGTCAGTTTCGCTCAGTGTTCTTTTTATTCCTTTAGTCTGGCAAGATCGCCATGTAAAGATTTGGTCCTGTAATCTTTGGTGGAGACTTGATCAATAGAGCAGACTTGGTCCGGCGGGTTGCCTTATAAACCTTAACCCAAAAGCGAGTAGCTCTGTAGGGCGTCTGAACTATTCCTAGCGTTTAACGTATCGAATCTCCAGCGAGTTGCTTAATAAAAACACGATATGTTTGGCTTCGGAATCAGAAGTGAATAATCAATATTTTATTCTCTCTATTTATACAAAATAAGTTGCCTCCTTTGGTATCCAACCATACTTCGATAATCGACACAGTTCTATCGATATTCCCAAACTGTAATATCAGCAATAAGTGGGTTTTGGGCTAGCTTGCATAATTTCATTCATGAGCCAGTGACCCTTGAAAGTGTTCTCGATTTGTATACAAATAAAATGCACGACTGGGTCGCACGAACTTGCTCTTATGATAAGCAATTGCGTAGTGGCTGCATATATGGATGTTAAAAAAAATTAAATAATTTCGAAAATTCATTTATTTTTTAAATTAGTTTAAGAGTTTTCTCGGAAAAACTAAGTATGCAATAAAATTTCAAAGCTATACGGCAATCTAGGAAAAAATATTGAACATCGTTGGACCAGTTTTTTTTTAAAAGGTTATTTTTGAAAAACTTTTTCAAAAAATATTTTGAAATTTATTTGATTATGCAAATATATGGCAATCTGTAGTTTACATTTGAAAAATAATTTAAAAAAAATCAATGTACCCGTTTCCAACATATTTTGAAAACCAAAAATTTTTTTGAAAAAATTATAAAAAATCAAAAAAAAAAAGTTTTTGAAAATTTTGAAATGCCATATTAATAAAATTATGAATGACTTCATGTGGCCAAAATTTTATTGAAATCGAATGTATAGTTTACGAGAAAATTTGATTTGAAAATATTGGTTCTATGAGAGGTACCGTTATTAGACAAATTTTGAAAAAAAATGTCCAACCAAAAGATAGATTTTTTTGCAAAAATAGCATTCTGAAAGTTTTATCAAAATCGTTAGAGCCGTTTTTGAGAAAATCAATTTTCGTCTTTAAGATTGTATGGCAGGTGCCGTTATTTTTGGACCTAGAGCAAAAATAAATAAAATGCACGACTGGGTCGCACGAACTTGCTCGAATGTGTGACACTGGTTTAGGGGCTTGAGATTTTGATAAAAATAAAATTTTCAAAATTCTTAAATAAATACTTAAACTAATTTGAGCTGAAAAAAAAGTAAGCCATTTTATTTCTTGGATAAATTTGAATTTATGAGAATAAATTTATAAAAATCTGTGGAGCGGTTTTTGAGAAAAAAAGTTTTTTTTGAAAAACTTTTTGAAAAAAATTTAAAATAAAAATTAAAAAAACACCAGTTTATAGGTATTCAGCAAATACATTTATTTAGAATTTTAAGAAAAAAATTTAATAAGCAGTTTTCAAAATATTAATTTTTTAAATTTTTTTTTTAAAAATGCTTTTAAAAATACAAAAAAATATTTTTCAAAAATATTGGCATGCAATACAAATTGAGCTACCTACAACTATGTGTGTATGAAATTTCGAAAGAATCGGTTGAGTCGTTTTCGAGTTAGTCGAAAGCAAAAAAAACGGTCCTATGGAAAGTACCGTTCTTAGCCATTTTATTGAAATCGAATGTATAGTTTACGAGAAAATTTGATTTGAAAATATTGGTTCTATGAGAGGTACCGTTATTAGACAAATTTTGAAAAAAAATGTCCAACCAAAAGATAGATTTTTTTGCAAAAATAGCATTCTGAAAGTTTTATCAAAATCGTTAGAGCCGTTTTTGAGAAAATCAATTTTCGTCTTTAAGATTGTATGGCAGGTGCCGTTATTTTTGGACCTAGAGCAAAAATAAATAAAATGCACGACTGGGTCGCACGAACTTGCTCGAATGTGTGACACTGGTTTAGGGGCTTGAGATTTTGATAAAAATAAAATTTTCAAAATTCTTAAATAAATACTTAAACTAATTTGAGCTGAAAAAAAAGTAAGCCATTTTATTTCTTGGATAAATTTGAATTTATGAGAATAAATTTATAAAAATCTGTGGAGCGGTTTTTGAGAAAAAAAGTTTTATCAAAATCGTTAGAGCCGTTTTTGAGAAAATCAATTTTCGTCTTTAAGATTGTATGGCAGGTGCCGTTATTTTTGGACCTAGAGCAAAAATAAATAAAATGCACGACTGGGTCGCACGAACTTGCTCGAATGTGTGACACTGGTTTAGGGGCTTGAGATTTTGATAAAAATAAAATTTTCAAAATTCTTAAATAAATACTTAAACTAATTTGAGCTGAAAAAAAAAGTAAGCCATTTTATTTCTTGGATAAATTTGAATTTATGAGAATAAATTTATAAAAATCTGTGGAGCGGTTTTTGAGAAAAAAAGTTTTTTTTGAAAAACTTTTTGAAAAAAATTTAAAATAAAAATTAAAAAAACACCAGTTTATAGGTATTCAGCAAATACATTTATTTAGAATTTTAAGAAAAAAATTTAATAAGCAGTTTTCAAAATATTAATTTTTTAAATTTTTTTTTTAAAAATGCTTTTAAAAATACAAAAAAATATTTTTCAAAAATATTGGCATGCAATACAAATTGAGCTACCTACAACTATGTGTGTATGAAATTTCGAAAGAATCGGTTGAGTCGTTTTCGAGTTAGTCGAAAGCAAAAAAAACGGTCCTATGGAAAGTACCGTTCTTAGCCATTTTATTGAAATCGAATGTATAGTTTACGAGAAAATTTGATTTGAAAATATTGGTTCTATGAGAGGTACCGTTATTAGACAAATTTTGAAAAAAAATGTCCAACCAAAAGATAGATTTTTTTGCAAAAATAGCATTCTGAAAGTTTTATCAAAATCGTTAGAGCCGTTTTTGAGAAAATCAATTTTCGTCTTTAAGATTGTATGGCAGGTGCCGTTATTTTTGGACCTAGAGCAAAAATAAATAAAATGCACGACTGGGTCGCACGAACTTGCTCGAATGTGTGACACTGGTTTAGGGGCTTGAGATTTTGATAAAAATAAAATTTTCAAAATTCTTAAATAAATACTTAAACTAATTTGAGCTGAAAAAAAAGTAAGCCATTTTATTTCTTGGATAAATTTGAATTTATGAGAATAAATTTATAAAAATCTGTGGAGCGGTTTTTGAGAAAAAAAGTTTTTTTTGAAAAACTTTTTGAAAAAAATTTAAAATAAAAATTAAAAAAACACCAGTTTATAGGTATTCAGCAAATACATTTATTTAGAATTTTAAGAAAAAAATTTAATAAGCAGTTTTCAAAATATTAATTTTTTAAATTTTTTTTTTAAAAATGCTTTTAAAAATACAAAAAAATATTTTTCAAAAATATTGGCATGCAATACAAATTGAGCTACCTACAACTATGTGTGTATGAAATTTCGAAAGAATCGGTTGAGTCGTTTTCGAGTTAGTCGAAAGCAAAAAAAACGGTCCTATGGAAAGTACCGTTCTTAGCCATTTTGTAAAACTTTTTTTTCAACCATATGATTGGTCGTACCTAAAAAGCAACACTGATTTTTACTTGCGATTATAGGTACTATAAGGCAAGTTATGCGTTCGTCGAAAAAAAAAGTTTTGAGATAACAATCAAACATGACATTACGATGATAGCGAAGACGAAAAAAGATGGTCTAAAAATTCTGTCCGTCTGTATGTCTGTCTGTGTGTCTGTCTGTCTGTCTGTCTGTCTGTCTGTCTGTGTGTCTGTCTGTCTGTCTGTATGTAGACCTACAGCCCAAACGGGTGGGCCGAATTGCTTCAAACTTGGTATATAGACTTTTTTAGGTATTGTACAGAAAGGAAATTGAAATTTTTTTTTTAGCTCAAAAAATAACGGTACCTGCCATACAACCGTTACGTTAAAGCTTATTTTTCTCAAAAACGGCTCTAACGATTTTTAATTAAAAAAATCAGTGTTGCTTTTTAGGTACGACCAATTATATGGCTGAAAAAAAAGTTTTAAAAAATGGCTAAGAACGGTACTTTCCATAGGACCGTTTTTTTTGCTTTCGACTATCTCGAAAACGACTTAACCGATTCTTTCGAAATTTCACACACATATAGCTGTAGGTAGCTCAATTTGTACTGCATACCAATATTTTTGAAAAATATTTTTTTGTATTTTTAAAAGGATTTTAAAAAAAAAAATTTAAAAAATTAATATTTTGAAAACCGCTTATTAAATTTTTTTTTAAAAATTTTAAATAAATGTATTTGCTGAATACCTATGAACTGGCGTTTTTGAATTTTTTTTGAAATTTTTTTTCAAAAAGTTTTTCAAAAAAAACTTTTTTTCTCAAAAACCGCTCCACAGATTTTTCTAAATTTATTCTCATAAATTCAAATTTATCCAAGAAATAAAATGGCGTACTTTTTTTTCAGCTCAAATTAGTTTAAGTATTTATTTAAGAATTTTGAAAATTTTATTTTTATCAAAATCTCAAGCCCATAAACCACTGTCACTCATTAGAGCAAGTTCGTGCGACCCAGTCGTGCATTTTATTTTAAATAGAAATCGTTAGAGCCGTTTTTGAGAAAAATAAGCTTTAACATAACGGTTGTATGGCAGGTACCGTTATTTTTTGAGCTAAAAAAAAAGTTTCAATTTCCCCTCTGTACAATACCTAAAAAAGTCTATATACCAAGTTTGAATCAATTCTGCCCACCCGTTTGGGCTGTAGGTCTCTATACATACAGACAGACAGACAGACAGACAGACAGACAGACATACAGACGGACAGAATTTTTTGACCATCTTTTTTCGCCTTCGCTATCATCGTAATGTCATGTTTGATTGTTATCTCAAAACTTTTTTTTTCGACGAATGCATAACTTGCCTTATAGTACCTATAATCGCAAGTAAAAATACACAGGCACTAAGAAGTGTCATATCATAAGTATTTTTTGTGTATCTTCTATATTCGTTGCACAAAGTGCGCCAACGGAAATATAGATACTTATTATGAGTTGAAGTAAGTTTAGTACATGTGATGGATATCGAGTATCAAGTATCGAAGAAGGTTGAATACCCTATTAATTGTTTTTGTGGCAATTAATTAAGTGATCGCTGGTGCGATCCCGTCACAGCACGAACTTGCTCTAATGTGTGACAGTGGTGTAGGAGCTTGAGATTTTGATGAAAATACATTTTTCAAAATTTTTAAATAAATACTTAAACCAATTTGAGCTGAAAAAAAAGTACGACATTTTATTTTTTGGATAAATTTAAATTTATGAGAATAAATTTATAAAAATCTGTGGAGCAGTTTTTGAGAAAAAAAGTTTTGTTTAAAAAACTTTTTGAAAAAAATTTTCAAAAAAAAATTCAACGAGATACTAGACAAACTAGGCAGAGCGCAATACTTTACGACCCTATATCTCGCAAAAGGGTTCCACCAAATTGAATTTGCAGAAGACGACATCCAAAAAACAGCATTTTCCACTGATGACGAGCACTACGAATTCGTTCGTATTCCCTTCGGCCTCAGGAATGCGCCTGCAACATTCCAAAGGCTAATTCTATTCTAGCAGATACATAGAAGTATTTTGTTGGGTTTATCTAGACGATTTAAAAAATATTTTAAACTAGCCTAGACGAACACCTTGTCGCATTAAACAAAATATTTCAAAAACTCAATGAAGTAAACTTTAAAATTCAACTCGACGAGTGCGAATTTTTGAAAACAGAAACAGAATTCCTGGGTCATATAGTAACAACAGAAGGCATAAAACCTAACCCGAATATGGTAGCCGCAATACAAGAATTTAAACTCCTGTAGTAATCATATGTCGTCGTGGGAATCAAGGTCAATCATGATTCCTACGCGACTAATATGAAACCCCTTCATCAGCATTCAATTGCACCTTGGGAACCATTCCTAATTATGGTTCTCCATTATCCTGCTGATTCAGGCATTTGGCCTGAAAAGTATGCTTTATCAATGGCGAGTCAGTATAGTTAAAAATAAAACGTTGAACGCATCCCAAGAACTGCAAAACAGATAAAAGCTTTTTTGGCGATTACAGGATATTATAGGAAGTTTATCAGAGACTACTCAAAAGTTGCAAAACCAATGACTAGTTTTCTGAAAAAGAACGCAAAAATTGATATTACCAACCACGTATATATTGAAAGTTTCGAAAATCTCAAAAAACTTATACTCTCAGACCCTATTCTCAAATACCCAGACTTCAATAAAAAAAAATCGTCCTAATGACGGACGCATCGAATTCCGCGTAAGTAGCTGTCCTATCTCAAGAGAATCATCTCATATGCTTTGCAAGCAGAACGCTCAATGGACACGAAGTAAGGTATTCTACAATTGAGAAAGAACTGTTGGCCATAGTATTGTAGTAATCATATGTCGTCGTGGGAATCAAGGTCAATCATGATTCCTACGCGACTTATATGAAACCTCCTCATCAGCATTCAATTGCACCTTGGGAACCATTCCTAATTATGGTTCTCCAGGTGTATCATATTCATCCCGCTGCATGCGCGCGTGATTGCTGAATCAGGCATTTGGCCTGAAAAGTATGCTTAATCAATGGCGAGTCAGTACAGTTAAAAATAAAACGTTGAACGCATTACATGGCGACCGTGACAAGTGATGAAAAAAAAGGGTTACACAATAATTTGGTATTTTGTAAATTAATTAATTGGCAAAATAAATAGCGAATCAATTTTTTTTTTAATATTTGCCGGTGTACGGGTCAAATTAAAAGTGACGCTATAGTTGCACAGTGCAAAGTGACATAAATGCACGACCATAAAAAAGCTATGGTCACACATTGCAAGTGATTGTATTTAACAAGACGCTTAGCGAGGGAATGTGCACATAAAAAAATAAAGTGCACCACTGGGTCGTACGAACTTGCTCTAATGTGTTAAAATGGTCTTGGGTGCTTAAGATTTTGGGAAAAAAGCGTTGAAAAAATCATATGAAATTTTATAAATCACTTAAAAATCAATACCTAAAACGTTTTTTGGAGAAAATTAAGTAAACCATCAGGTTTCTTTTACTTTTTTAAATTTTTACGAAAATTGTTTTCAAAATCGTTCGACCAGTTTTTTCAAAAAACAGTTTTTTTTGAAAAACTTTTCGAAAATATATTCCAATTTTTTTTAGTGTGCCAACTTATAGAACTTTGTAGTTTTTTATAAGAAAAATAAAATTGAAAAAAAATTGATTAAACCGTTTTTGGAAAAAAAAACTAAAAAAAATTTTTATAAAAGGGCTTCTACATTAAAAATGTCATCGAAATTCGTCAAATGGCTTACGAGAAAATCGGATTTCAAAAAACCGGTCCTATAAGACCGTTATAAGACTTTTCATGAAAAATCAATTCCAACCAAAACATAAAATTTGCACAGAAAACATTATTCAGAAAGTTTTATCAAAATCGTAGGAGCCGTTTTCGAGAAAAATTAATTTTTCACTAAAAATCGTATGGCAGGTACTGTTAGTTTTGGAGCTAGAATGCTAATTCCAAAAACCCCTCTGTAGGACGTCATAATAATACTATCTACCAAGTTTGAAGCAAATCGGTCCAGCCGATTAGGCTGTAGGTGCCGATACAGACAGACGGACAGACAGACAGACAGACAGACAGACAGAATTGTCGGACCCACTTTTTTCGACTTCTCTATCATCGTAATGTTATGTTTGATTGTCCAAAAAAAAATTTTTTTACGAATGCATACCTTGCCTTATAGTACCTACGAGTATAATCGCAAGTAAAAAGTGTACCATCGAGCTAGTCTATTTCAAACGTAATTCTTATTGGAATAAATTGCGCAACGAGGAATTTGAAGCGAGAGGTATATATAAAAAATAAAATGCACGACCGGGTCGCACGAACTTGCTCTTATGATAAGCAATTGCGTAGTGGCTGCATGTATGGATATTAAAAAAAAATTAAATAATTTCGAAAATTCTTTAATTTTTTAAATTAGTTTAAGAGTTTTCTCGGAAAAACTAAGTATGCAATAAAATTTCAAAGCTACACGTCAATCTAGGAAAAAACAATATTGAAAACCGTTTGACCAGTTTTTTTTAAAAGGTTATTTTTGAAAAACTTTTTCAAAAAATATTTTGGAATTTATATGAGTATGCAAATGTATGGCAATCTGTAGTTTACATTTGAAAAATAATTTTAAAAAAAATCAATGTACCCGTTTCCAACATATTTCGAAAACCAAAAAATTTTTTGAAAAAATTATAAAAAATCAAAAAAAAGTTTTTCGAAATTATGAAATGCCATATTAATAAAATTATGAATGACGTCCTGTGGCCACAATTTTATTGAAATCGAATGTATAGTTTACGAGAAAATTTGATTTTAAAATACTGGTTCTATGAGAGGTACCGTTATTAGACAAATTTTGAAAAAAAAAATTGGAACCAAAAGATAGATTGTCTTGCAAAAATAGCATTCTGAAAGTTTTATCAAAATCATTAGAGCCGTTTTTGAGAAAATCAATTTTTGTCTTCAAGATTGTATGGCAGGTGCCGTTATTTTTGGACCTAGAGCAAAAATAAAAAATCTGTTCCGAGGGACGGCCAAATAAATCCTAAATACCAAATTTGAAGCAAATCGGCCCACCCGTTCAGCCTCCAGAGGCGCGAACAGACAGACAGACGGACGGAATTTCCAGACCCACTTTTTTCGAATTCTCCATCATCGTAATGTCATGTGTGATTGTTATCTCAATTTTTTTTTTCTGCACGAATCCATAACTTGCTTATAGTACCTATAATCGCAAGTAAAAATGGGTGGAAAAAAATTCAAAAAATGAAAAAGCGAATGCTAATGTGATTAATGAAGTAAAAGTTGAAGAAAAAATACAACAAGTTCCGGATTTAGATAGCATTAAAATTATGTTGTTTATAATTACAACACTTTTAGTTGCAAATTTTATGATTAAAATATATTAAATTCATAAGAAATATTTGAAAGTAAAATATTTAAAAAGAGCAGCGTCTGTTAATACTTTAGCATCTTAAATCTAAAATCCATGTCATTTTTTGTTACGTTTCATTCTTAACAACTTTATGTTATGTTCAAAAAAAAAAAATTTTTGTTGACCTGCCTACGTCATATTTATTTGAGTTTTATTTTGTTGCATTTATTCGCCAAAAGAGCACTGCGTTTTCCTCAACGGAATATTTTTTATATATTTGTTTTTTCTTCTATTTTGCCCTGTTCATTAAGTATTGATAACAGTTTAGAAATTATTTGAACTCAGAATTATTCAGAAATACATCAAATGGACAAATGGTCGCAAATTTTACAAGAAAATCGAACCACTTAAAACACAATTTCTAAGATCGCATAAGTGTATTAACAAAAATACCACACCGATTACACCTAAGACCGTCCAACACCACATTCATTGGTTCAAAATTATAATCAAATAAGAGCTATTTTGAATGTAAATTAAAGTAAATTCACTAAAGAACATAAGGAAACAGCTTCAATAATATTCCACAATCTCCGAGATAAATTATTACAGGTATCGAGTAAGCATGGAATAGAGTTAGAAATACCACTGAAGATCGATAAAGAGTTGGAATATACAGAAAAAGAATCTACTATTTTATCTACACTATGTCGACTACACCACTTCAGTTTATGGACTCTGTGTCAAAAATTTTGCCTGAGTTCGATGGGAAGGCAAACAGCTTAAAGAGCTTCCTTGACGCAATTTCGCTGGTAGAAAGGAACTCACGAAGACATAGCAGTAACTTTGGTTAAAACTAAACTAAAAGGCACTGCTCCTGACCTGATAACAACAGAAACTACTCTCGAAGAGATTACAACTAAATTAAAAGGGAAGTTCATCAGAAATTATAACACCAAAGCTAAGTGGCCTGACACGTAGTCAACACAATACTGAAGATTTTACTTCAAAAATAGAAGAATTAACGAAAAATGTTAAACTCAGCATACATAGAAGAAGGCTTCACAAGTGAAGCAGCAAAACAAGTTTCCACAAAAGTTGCGGTGAAAACCTTGATAGATAACGCAAATAATTCAGAATTAAGAATCACTATGCGTTCCGGAACATTTTCTAATGCAAGTGATGCCATAAGGAAAGATTTACAAACTCATACAGAGGTAATGCAAAAACAGGCTGATATAAGACACTACCGCGGACGTCAATCAAGACCAAACTTTAGCAGACGCTACACCATTAGTGACAATAATAGCTTTGGGGGTCAAAGCAGAAATCGTTGGGGCGGCTATATTAATAATAGGCGAGGAGACGTGGTTATTACAATAACCATAACAGCAACCAAAATAGAAATAATTACAATTCTAACAACAGGAATACGAACAACCACTTTAATACTTTAATAGACCACAGAAACAAGTGCGCCTAGTTACCGAACTTGACCAGAGAAACGTAGATATTCAAATACAAAATTAAATTGTTCAAATGTTTTTACATTCAATCTTAATCCGAATAATTATGTGCAAATAAGTACAAATATTAACAAAAACAAAAATTTATTTTTAATTGACACCGGTGCAGATGTATCTGTACTTAAATATAATAAAGTAGGAAAAAATGCGGTAATCAATAACAGAAGGAATAGGACAAGGAAATATTGAATCAATAGGTGTAATAAAGGTGGATCTTGTTATAGGCAATTTTTTATTAGCACATGAATTTCTGTTGTACCTGATAGTTTTCAGATACCCTGTGATGGTATAGTGGCATTAGACTTTTTAAAGAAATATAACTGCGTATTGGATTACCAACAGGAAAATGATTTCTTAATAATACGCCCTACTAACTTTCCGGAAGACATTGGAATACCAATGCGAAATGCACCGTTCAAAAATTCTTTAATTATACCCGCTAGAGCAGAAGTTATAAGAAAAATTAGTATAATATCATCAGAAAGCGAATTCCTAATTCCGAATCAATAATTGGAAAATGGTGTTTTTATTGCCAACACAATAGTTTCAAAAAATAATCCCCACAACTGTCTGATAAACGTAAACCAATATGATGTTTTAATAAAAGACGTCAAAATTAAAACAGAAAGTTTATCTGATTATGACATAATGTCACTCAGTAAAACTGACCCAATAAGGAAAGAGCAAATCATTCAAAAATTAACAAAAAACATTTCAACTTTTGCAAATCATGAGCCTACAAAATATTGTTTGCATTTCGTTGATATATTCGCGCTTGAATCTGACAATGTATCAACCAATAACTTCTACAAACAAAGGCTAAGGTTAATAGATGACTCTCCAGTTTATATAAAAAATTACCGAACACCACATAGCCAAAAGGAAGAAATACATAAACAGGTTGAAAAATTAGTAAAAGATAATATAATAGAACCTTTAGTGTCTGAATACAATAGCCCAATACTGTTAGTCCCAAAGAAGAGTTTACCAGGTAACAGAAAAAAGATGGTGACTTGTGGTCGATTATAGACAAGTGAATAAAAAACTTGCAGCTGATATATATCCTCTTCCCCGTATCGATGATATCCTGGACCAATTAGGAAAAGCAAAATATTTCTCATGCCTCGAACTTATGTCTGGTTTTCATGAAACTGAGTTAGAAGAAGACTCAAGGGATAGCACATCATTTTCGAAGGAAAAAGGATCTTTCCGTTTTAACAGGTTGCCATACGCTTTAAAAATAGCCCCAAACTCCTTTCAGAGAATGATGTCATTAGCGTTTTCAGATCTAGACCCATCACAGGCATTTCTCTATATGGACGATAGTAGCAATAGGCTGCTCTAAAAATCACATGCTTCAAAATTTAACAAATGTTTTCCAAATCTTTAGGAAATACAATCTGAAATTACACCAACACAAATGCTCATTCCTTAGTCACGAGGTAACCTTTTTGGACCACAAGTGCGAAAGTGAAGGAATAATGCCTGATGAATCTAAATTTAATATAATCCTCAATTATCCCACTGCAAAAAATTGCGATGAAGCCAAAAGATTTGTAGCTTTTTGCAACTTTTATAGGCGTTTCATTAGAAACTTTGGAGATTATGCACGTCATTTAACCCATTTGAGCAAGAAAAATGTTATATTTGAATGGACTGAAGATTGCCAGAAAGCATTTGATCATTTAAAATAAAATGCACGACTGGGTCGCACGAACTTGCTCTTATGATAAGCAATTGCGTAGTGGCTGCATATATGGAAATTTAAAAAAAATTAAATAATTTCGAAAATTCTTTTATTTTTTAAATTAGTTTAAGAGTTTTCTCGGAAAAACTAAGTATGCAATAAAATTTCAAAGCTATACGTCAATCTAGGAAAAAAAAATATTGAAAATCGTTCGACCAGTTTTTTTTTTAAAAGGTTATTTTTGAAAAACTTTTTCAAAAAATATTTTGAAATTTATTTGAGTATGCAAATATATGGCAATCTGTAGTTTACATTTGAAAAATAATTTAAAAAAAAATCAATGTACCCGTTTCCAACATATTTCGAAAACCAAAAATTTTTTTGAAAAATATAAAAAATCAAAAAAAAAAGTTTTTGAAAATTTTGAAATGCCATATTAATAAAATTATGAATGACTTCCTGTGGCCAAAATTTTATTGAAATCGAATGTATAGTTTACGAGAAAATTTGATTTGAAAATATTGGTTCTATGAGAGGTACCGTTATTAGACAAATTTTGAAAAAAAATTTCAAACCAAAAGATAGATTTTCTTGCAAAAATAGCATTCTGAAAGTTTTATCAAAATCGTTAGAGCCGTTTTTGAGAAAATCAATTTTTGTCTTCAAGATTGTATGGCAGGTGCCGTTATTTTTGGACCTAGAGCAAAAATAAAAAATACGTTCCGAGGGACGGCCAAATAAATCCTAAATACCAAATTTGAAGCAAATCGGCCCACCCGTTCAGCCTCCAGAGGCGCGAACAGACAGACAGACAGACAGACAGACAGACAGACAGACGGACGGAATTCCCAGACCCACTTTTTTCGACTTCTCCATCATAGTAATGTCATGTGTGATTGTTATCTCAAATTTTTTTTTCTGCACGAATCCATAACTTGCCTTATAGTACCTATAATCGCAAGTAAAAATGCCTACTGAGCCCTTTCGTGTTACGGTATCCAGGCTTTCAAAAGGAATTTTGCATAATAACTGATGCAAGCAAATTCGCTTGTGGAGCGGTACTAACTCAAAAAATTAATGAAAAATATATGCCCATATCTTTTGCATTTAGAGCTTTCACGAAAGGAGAAAGCAATAAATCAACTATTGAGCAAGAACTCGCTGCAATACATTGGGCAATCACACATTTCCGGCCTTATATTAACGGCAAAAAGTTCTTGATAAGAACAGATCACAGACCTAGTAGAATCAGAAAACTTTGATATGAATGAAAAACTTTGTTTAGACAAATTTTTTCAGAGCTTCAAAGAGAAGAAAATAACAAAAATCTGCGAAATTGCGGATATCACTTAATGAAAATTTTTTTGAAAAAACCATGGTTACTGAATTTAAGGACATCGGTAATAAATTATTGAACACAATTAACATAGCGCTCACGCCGAAAGTAAAAACGATTTACAGTGATGAGGAAATAAAAACAGTACTGAAAAAATACCACGATAATCCAATATGGGGTGGCCACCCAGGGATAACGAGACTATTAAAGAAAATCAGAAGAGATTATCGTTGGCGTAATATGACTAAAAGTATCAAAGCATACGTTAAAACATGTGAATTTTGTCAACTAAATAAAAGCTTAACTAAAACCAAAGAACCAATAGTAATAACTTTAACACCCGCCAAACCGTTTGATGTCGTTTTAATTGATACATTGGATTTTGTTTTTCACGTATTGTTTCAATACAACACCGTCAACTGTCCATGGCTATTGCCCATTCGAGTTAGTCCTTGGAAAAACTCCAAACAATCTAGAATGCTTAGAAGAAAATACAAAAGATCCAGTTTATAACTATGACTTATGCGAAAAAGAGGTACAATTTAGGCTACAATCAGCTAATTTAAGGGCACAAAATTTTATAAATAATGCAAAAACAAAACAAGAGCTTCAATACAACAAAAATATAAAAGAACTTAATGTTAAAATAGGAGATCTAGTATTACTTGATAATATAGCAGGGCATAAATTGGACAGTGTCCATAAAGGACCGTATACAATAATAGAAATTGATAAAAATAAAAATTGTCTTTTAGAAAATAGCGAAAACAAAAATATTAAAGTACACAAAAATAGATTGAAAAAATTCCATAACAATTATTTTAATATTACCTAATAAGAAAAAAAAATTAAATTTATTTTAAATACTTTATACATATATGTAAAGAGTCCGCCAAATAACTCTTTTTTTGAAAATGCTATAAAAAATAACTACTGAATATTTTCTCAAATTTCTTTTTTTATTTGAAAGTACAATCCTTCCGGTTAATAATGGAAAATAATTTCATTCAAATGGCTGCCTCGGCTGGCCATGTAGTAGCCTACACGAGCGGTTCAGTTTTAAAAGACATTATCGTTCAACATGGCCCGATAACGATCGCCATTGACTGTAACCACTCCTTGCTCATTTTCGAAGAAAAATGGCCCAATTATGCCTCTGGACCAAAATCCGCACCAAACAGTGACTCGTTTTGGGTGTATCGGCTTTCCAATGTATCCGTGTGCGGGTTATCTGTGCCCCAAATGCGACAATTTTGCTTGCTTACATACCCGCCAAGATCAAAATGAGCTTCATCTGAAAATTTCCCAGCGTAACCATATTCGTTCAGCGGAAGGATAAAACTAATTATCTGTCAAATCAGACATGAGCTAAGTGTTACCTTTCACGAAGTAAGCACTAGTTGAAACAAAAACGTTAGATGGCGGACTATAAAAAAGGATCGGAAATATTTGTTTATTTCTTTAAATATTTTTCACGGCCATGAACAAAAAATAATAAAAATTGTATTTTTGTTTGTTAAGAAAAAAAAATATATATATATAATAAATACTAAAGTACTAAAAAACATTGATTAAGTATAATTTTATTTTAATAAATTATACTTTAAAAGGAGGAAAGTATAGTAATTATATGTCGGCGTGGGAATCAAGGTCGATCATGATTCCTACGCGACTAATATGAAACCCCCTCATCAGCATTCAATTGCACCTTGGGAACCATTCCTAATTATGGTTCTCCATTATCCTGCTGATTCAGGCATTTGGCCTGAAAAGTATGCTTTACCAATGACGAGTCAGTACAGTTAAAAATAAAACGTTGAACGCATTACACTCCCAAGAACTGCAAAACAGATAAAAGCTTTTTTGGCGATTACAGGATATTATAGGAAGTTTATCAGAGACTACTCAAAAGTTGCAAAACCAATGACTAGTTTTCTGAAAAAGAACGCAAAAATTGATATTACCAACCAAGTATATATTGAAAGTTTCGAAAATCTCAAAAACCTTATACTCTCAGACCCTATATTCTCAAATACCCAGACTTCAATAAAAAAATCGTCCTAATGACGGACGCATCGAATTTCGCGAAGGAACTGTCTTATCTCAAGAGAATCATCTCATATGCTTTGCAAGCAGAACGCTCAATGGACACGAAGGAAGGTATTCTACAATTGAGAAAGAACTGTTGGCCATAGTATTGTAGTAATCATATGTCGTCGTGGGAATCAAGGTCAATCATGATTCCTACGCGACTAATATGAAACCTCCTAATCAGCATTCAATTGCACCTTGGGAACCATTCCTAATTATGGTTCTCCAGGTGTATCATATTCATCCCGCTGCATGAAAGGTAGAGAGAATAAAGTGGCGGATTTCCTTAACAGGTTAGAAAATACACCAAAAATTAACGAAAATAATAACTCAGAATCTAATATGGAACTATCAGAAACAATCCACTCAGTCGAGGAACAACATCTTGATCACATAGGTATTAAAGAAGAAATTGTTAACAAATATAAAACCCAATTGATCTTAACATATAGTTTAATATCAAAAGAAATAGAAATCCTACACGGACGTAGAATTATATACCTTAATCCTATTGAGGGAGTAGAAAAAATAAAAGATATATTAATTAATTATGGTTTTCATGAAACTGAGTTAGAAGAAGACTCAAGGGATAGCACATCATTTTCGAAGGAAAAAGGATCTTTCCGTTTTAACAGGTTGCCATACGCTTTAAAAATAGCCCCAAACTCCTTTCAGAGAATGATGTCATTAGCGTTTTCAGATCTAGACCCATCACAGGCATTTCTCTATATGGACGATAGTAGCAATAGGCTGCTCTAAAAATCACATGCTTCAAAATTTAACAAATGTGTTCCAAATCTTTAGGAAATACAATCTGAAATTACACCAACACAAATGCTCATTCCTTAATCACGAGGTAACCTTTTTGGACCACAAGTGCGAAAGTGAAGGAATAATGCCTGATGAATCTAAATTTAATATAATCCTCAATTATCCCACTGCAAAAAATTGCGATGAAGCCAAAAGATTTGTAGCTTTTTGCAACTTTTATAGGCGTTTCATTAGAAACTTTGGAGATTATGCACGTCATTTAACCCATTTGAGCAAGAAAAATGTTATATTTGAATGGACTGAAGATTGCCAGAAAGCATTTGATCATTTAAAATAAAATGCACGACTGGGTCGCACGAACTTGCTCTTATGATAAGCAATTGCGTAGTGGCTGCATATATGGAAATTTAAAAAAAATTAAATAATTTCGAAAATTCTTTTATTTTTTAAATTAGTTTAAGAGTTTTCTCGGAAAAACTAAGTATGCAATAAAATTTCAAAGCTATACGTCAATCTAGGAAAAAAAAATATTGAAAATCGTTCGACCAGTTTTTTTTTTAAAAGGTTATTTTTGAAAAACTTTTTCAAAAAATATTTTGAAATTTATTTGAGTATGCAAATATATGGCAATCTGTAGTTTACATTTGAAAAATAATTTAAAAAAAAATCAATGTACCCGTTTCCAACATATTTCGAAAACCAAAAATTTTTTTGAAAAAATTATAAAAAATCAAAAAAAAAAGTTTTTGAAAATTTTGAAATGCCATATTAATAAAATTATGAATGACTTCCTGTGGCCAAAATTTTATTGAAATCGAATGTATAGTTTACGAGAAAATTTGATTTGAAAATATTGGTTCTATGAGAGGTACCGTTATTAGACAAATTTTGAAAAAAAATTTCAAACCAAAAGATAGATTTTCTTGCAAAAATAGCATTCTGAAAGTTTTATCAAAATCGTTAGAGCCGTTTTTGAGAAAATCAATTTTTGTCTTCAAGATTGTATGGCAGGTGCCGTTATTTTTGGACCTAGAGCAAAAATAAAAAATACGTTCCGAGGGACGGCCAAATAAATCCTAAATACCAAATTTGAAGCAAATCGGCCCACCCGTTCAGCCTCCAGAGGCGCGAACAGACAGACAGACAGACAGACAGACAGACAGACAGACGGACGGAATTCCCAGACCCACTTTTTTCGACTTCTCCATCATAGTAATGTCATGTGTGATTGTTATCTCAAATTTTTTTTTCTGCACGAATCCATAACTTGCCTTATAGTACCTATAATCGCAAGTAAAAATGCCTACTGAGCCCTTTCGTGTTACGGTATCCAGGCTTTCAAAAGGAATTTTGCATAATAACTGATGCAAGCAAATTCGCTTGTGGAGCGGTACTAACTCAAAAAATTAATGAAAAATATATGCCCATATCTTTTGCATTTAGAGCTTTCACGAAAGGAGAAAGCAATAAATCAACTATTGAGCAAGAACTCGCTGCAATACATTGGGCAATCACACATTTCCGGCCTTATATTAACGGCAAAAAGTTCTTGATAAGAACAGATCACAGACCTAGTAGAATCAGAAAACTTTGATATGAATGAAAAACTTTGTTTAGACAAATTTTTTCAGAGCTTCAAAGAGAAGAAAATAACAAAAATCTGCGAAATTGCGGATATCACTTAATGAAAATTTTTTTGAAAAAACCATGGTTACTGAATTTAAGGACATCGGTAATAAATTATTGAACACAATTAACATAGCGCTCACGCCGAAAGTAAAAACGATTTACAGTGATGAGGAAATAAAAACAGTACTGAAAAAATACCACGATAATCCAATATGGGGTGGCCACCCAGGGATAACGAGACTATTAAAGAAAATCAGAAGAGATTATCGTTGGCGTAATATGACTAAAAGTATCAAAGCATACGTTAAAACATGTGAATTTTGTCAACTAAATAAAAGCTTAACTAAAACCAAAGAACCAATAGTAATAACTTTAACACCCGCCAAACCGTTTGATGTCGTTTTAATTGATACAGTTGGTCCGTTGCCTATACCTAACGTCAAAAGGTAATGAATACATAGTTACAATAATTTGTGATTTAACCAAGTAGCTCGTTTCAATACCGATCAAAAACAAAACCGCAAAGACAGTAGCAGCAGCGATTGTCGAAGGGTTCATATTAATATACGGCCCTATGCGAAAAGTTTTAACGGATTTAGGCACTGAATATAAAAATCAAGTTTTCAATAAGTTCGGCACATTTCTAAAAATTGAAAAAGAAACTCCTACAGCATATTACCATCAAACTCTAGGTACTATAGAACGTAGTCATATAACTTTCAATGAATACGTTCGTAGTTATATATCTGTTCAAATAGATGATTGGGACGATTGGATTTTGTTTTTCACGTATTGTTTCAATACAACACCGTCAACTGTCCATGGCTATTGCCCATTCGAGTTAGTCCTTGGAAAAACTCCAAACAATCCAAACAGTTGGTCCGTTGCCTATACCTAACGTCAAAAGGTAATGAATACATAGTTACAATAATTTGTGATTTAACCAAGTAGCACGTTTCAATACCGATCAAAAACAAAACCTTAAAGACAGTAGCAGCAGCGATTGTCGAAGGGTTCATATTAATATACGGCCCTATGCGAAAAGTTTTAACGGATTTAGGCACTGAATATAAAAATCAAGTTTTCAATAAGTTCTGTACACTTCTAAAAATTGAAAAAGAAACTCCTACAGCATATTACCATCAAACTCTAGGTACTATAGAACGTAGTCATATAACTTTCAATGAATACGTTCGTAGTTATATATCTGTTCAAATAGATGATTGGGACGATTGGATTTTGTTTTTCACGTATTGTTTCAATACAACACCGTCAACTGTCCATGGCTATTGCCCATTCGAGTTAGTCCTTGGAAAAACTCCAAACAATCTAGAATGCTTAGAAGAAAATACAAAAGATCCAGTTTATAACTATGACTTATGCGAAAAAGAGGTACAATTTAGGCTACAATCAGCTAATTTAAGGGCACAAAATTTTATAAATAATGCAAAAACAAAACAAGAGCTTCAATACAACAAAAATATAAAAGAACTTAATGTTAAAATAGGAGATCTAGTATTACTTGATAATATAGCAGGGCATAAATTGGACAGTGTCCATAAAGGACCGTATACAATAATAGAAATTGATAAAAATAAAAATTGTCTTTTAGAAAATAGCGAAAACAAAAATATTAAAGTACACAAAAATAGATTGAAAAAATTCCATAACAATTATTTTAATATTACCTAATAAGAAAAAAAAATTAAATTTATTTTAAATACTTTATACATATATGTAAAGAGTCCGCCAAATAACTCTTTTTTTGAAAATGCTATAAAAAATAACTACTGAATATTTTCTCAAATTTCTTTTTTTATTTGAAAGTACAATCCTTCCGGTTAATAATGGAAAATAATTTCATTCAAATGGCTGCCTCGGCTGGCCATGTAGTAGCCTACACGAGCGGTTCAGTTTTAAAAGACATTATCGTTCAACATGGCCCGATAACGATCGCCATTGACTGTAACCACTCCTTGCTCATTTTCGAAGAAAAATGGCCCAATTATGCCTCTGGACCAAAATCCGCACCAAACAGTGACTCGTTTTGGGTGTATCGGCTTTCCAATGTATCCGTGTGCGGGTTATCTGTGCCCCAAATGCGACAATTTTGCTTGCTTACATACCCGCCAAGATCAAAATGAGCTTCATCTGAAAATTTCCCAGCGTAACCATATTCGTTCAGCGGAAGGATAAAACTAATTATCTGTCAAATCAGACATGAGCTAAGTGTTACCTTTCACGAAGTAAGCACTAGTTGAAACAAAAACGTTAGATGGCGGACTATAAAAAAGGATCGGAAATATTTGTTTATTTCTTTAAATATTTTTCACGGCCATGAACAAAAAATAATAAAAATTGTATTTTTGTTTGTTAAGAAAAAAAATATATATATATAATAAATACTAAAGTACTAAAAAACATTGATTAAGTATAATTTTATTTTAATAAATTATACTTTAAAAGGAGGAAAGTATAGTAATTATATGTCGGCGTGGGAATCAAGGTCGATCATGATTCCTACGCGACTAATATGAAACCCCCTCATCAGCATTCAATTGCACCTTGGGAACCATTCCTAATTATGGTTCTCCATTATCCTGCTGATTCAGGCATTTGGCCTGAAAAGTATGCTTTACCAATGACGAGTCAGTACAGTTAAAAATAAAACGTTGAACGCATTACACTCCCAAGAACTGCAAAACAGATAAAAGCTTTTTTGGCGATTACAGGATATTATAGGAAGTTTATCAGAGACTACTCAAAAGTTGCAAAACCAATGACTAGTTTTCTGAAAAAGAACGCAAAAATTGATATTACCAACCAAGTATATATTGAAAGTTTCGAAAATCTCAAAAACCTTATACTCTCAGACCCTATATTCTCAAATACCCAGACTTCAATAAAAAAATCGTCCTAATGACGGACGCATCGAATTTCGCGAAGGAACTGTCTTATCTCAAGAGAATCATCTCATATGCTTTGCAAGCAGAACGCTCAATGGACACGAAGGAAGGTATTCTACAATTGAGAAAGAACTGTTGGCCATAGTATTGTAGTAATCATATGTCGTCGTGGGAATCAAGGTCAATCATGATTCCTACGCGACTAATATGAAACCTCCTAATCAGCATTCAATTGCACCTTGGGAACCATTCCTAATTATGGTTCTCCAGGTGTATCATATTCATCCCGCTGCATGAAAGGTAGAGAGAATAAAGTGGCGGATTTCCTTAACAGGTTAGAAAATACACCAAAAATTAACGAAAATAATAACTCAGAATCTAATATGGAACTATCAGAAACAATCCACTCAGTCGAGGAACAACATCTTGATCACATAGGTATTAAAGAAGAAATTGTTAACAAATATAAAACCCAATTGATCTTAACATATAGTTTAATATCAAAAGAAATAGAAATCCTACACGGACGTAGAATTATATACCTTAATCCTATTGAGGGAGTAGAAAAAATAAAAGATATATTAATTAATTATGGTTTTCATGAAACTGAGTTAGAAGAAGACTCAAGGGATAGCACATCATTTTCGAAGGAAAAAGGATCTTTCCGTTTTAACAGGTTGCCATACGCTTTAAAAATAGCCCCAAACTCCTTTCAGAGAATGATGTCATTAGCGTTTTCAGATCTAGACCCATCACAGGCATTTCTCTATATGGACGATAGTAGCAATAGGCTGCTCTAAAAATCACATGCTTCAAAATTTAACAAATGTGTTCCAAATCTTTAGGAAATACAATCTGAAATTACACCAACACAAATGCTCATTCCTTAGTCACGAGGTAACCTTTTTGGACCACAAGTGCGAAAGTGAAGGAATAATGCCTGATGAATCTAAATTTAATATAATCCTCAATTATCCCACTGCAAAAAATTGCGATGAAGCCAAAAGATTTGTAGCTTTTTGCAACTTTTATAGGCGTTTCATTAGAAACTTTGGAGATTATGCACGTCATTTAACCCATTTGAGCAAGAAAAATGTTATATTTGAATGGACTGAAGATTGCCAGAAAGCATTTGATCATTTAAAATAAAATGCACGACTGGGTCGCACGAACTTGCTCTTATGATAAGCAATTGCGTAGTGGCTGCATATATGGAAATTTAAAAAAAATTAAATAATTTCGAAAATTCTTTTATTTTTTAAATTAGTTTAAGAGTTTTCTCGGAAAAACTAAGTATGCAATAAAATTTCAAAGCTATACGTCAATCTAGGAAAAAAAAATATTGAAAATCGTTCGACCAGTTTTTTTTTTAAAAGGTTATTTTTGAAAAACTTTTTCAAAAAATATTTTGAAATTTATTTGAGTATGCAAATATATGGCAATCTGTAGTTTACATTTGAAAAATAATTTTAAAAAAAATCAATGTACCCGTTTCCAACATATTTCGAAAACCAAAAATTTTTTTGAAAAAATTATAAAAAATCAAAAAAAAAAGTTTTTGAAAATTTTGAAATGCCATATTAATAAAATTATGAATGACTTCCTGTGGCCAAAATTTTATTGAAATCGAATGTATAGTTTACGAGAAAATTTGATTTGAAAATATTGGTTCTATGAGAGGTACCGTTATTAGACAAATTTTGAAAAAAAATTTCAAACCAAAAGATAGATTTTCTTGCAAAAATAGCATTCTGAAAGTTTTATCAAAATCGTTAGAGCCGTTTTTGAGAAAATCAATTTTTGTCTTCAAGATTGTATGGCAGGTGCCGTTATTTTTGGACCTAGAGCAAAAATAAAAAATACGTTCCGAGGGACGGCCAAATAAATCCTAAATACCAAATTTGAAGCAAATCGGCCCACCCGTTCAGCCTCCAGAGGCGCGAACAGACAGACAGACAGACAGACAGACAGACAGACAGACGGACGGAATTCCCAGACCCACTTTTTTCGACTTCTCCATCATAGTAATGTCATGTGTGATTGTTATCTCAAATTTTTTTTTCTGCACGAATCCATAACTTGCCTTATAGTACCTATAATCGCAAGTAAAAATGCCTACTGAGCCCTTTCGTGTTACGGTATCCAGGCTTTCAAAAGGAATTTTGCATAATAACTGATGCAAGCAAATTCGCTTGTGGAGCGGTACTAACTCAAAAAATTAATGAAAAATATATGCCCATATCTTTTGCATTTAGAGCTTTCACGAAAGGAGAAAGCAATAAATCAACTATTGAGCAAGAACTCGCTGCAATACATTGGGCAATCACACATTTCCGGCCTTATATTAACGGCAAAAAGTTCTTGATAAGAACAGATCACAGACCTAGTAGAATCAGAAAACTTTGATATGAATGAAAAACTTTGTTTAGACAAATTTTTTCAGAGCTTCAAAGAGAAGAAAATAACAAAAATCTGCGAAATTGCGGATATCACTTAATGAAAATTTTTTTGAAAAAACCATGGTTACTGAATTTAAGGACATCGGTAATAAATTATTGAACACAATTAACATAGCGCTCACGCCGAAAGTAAAAACGATTTACAGTGATGAGGAAATAAAAACAGTACTGAAAAAATACCACGATAATCCAATATGGGGTGGCCACCCAGGGATAACGAGACTATTAAAGAAAATCAGAAGAGATTATCGTTGGCGTAATATGACTAAAAGTATCAAAGCATACGTTAAAACATGTGAATTTTGTCAACTAAATAAAAGCTTAACTAAAACCAAAGAACCAATAGTAATAACTTTAACACCCGCCAAACCGTTTGATGTCGTTTTAATTGATACAGTTGGTCCGTTGCCTATACCTAACGTCAAAAGGTAATGAATACATAGTTACAATAATTTGTGATTTAACCAAGTAGCTCGTTTCAATACCGATCAAAAACAAAACCGCAAAGACAGTAGCAGCAGCGATTGTCGAAGGGTTCATATTAATATACGGCCCTATGCGAAAAGTTTTAACGGATTTAGGCACTGAATATAAAAATCAAGTTTTCAATAAGTTCGGCACATTTCTAAAAATTGAAAAAGAAACTCCTACAGCATATTACCATCAAACTCTAGGTACTATAGAACGTAGTCATATAACTTTCAATGAATACGTTCGTAGTTATATATCTGTTCAAATAGATGATTGGGACGATTGGATTTTGTTTTTCACGTATTGTTTCAATACAACACCGTCAACTGTCCATGGCTATTGCCCATTCGAGTTAGTCCTTGGAAAAACTCCAAACAATCCAAACAGTTGGTCCGTTGCCTATACCTAACGTCAAAAGGTAATGAATACATAGTTACAATAATTTGTGATTTAACCAAGTAGCACGTTTCAATACCGATCAAAAACAAAACCTTAAAGACAGTAGCAGCAGCGATTGTCGAAGGGTTCATATTAATATACGGCCCTATGCGAAAAGTTTTAACGGATTTAGGCACTGAATATAAAAATCAAGTTTTCAATAAGTTCTGTACACTTCTAAAAATTGAAAAAGAAACTCCTACAGCATATTACCATCAAACTCTAGGTACTATAGAACGTAGTCATATAACTTTCAATGAATACGTTCGTAGTTATATATCTGTTCAAATAGATGATTGGGACGATTGGATTTTGTTTTTCACGTATTGTTTCAATACAACACCGTCAACTGTCCATGGCTATTGCCCATTCGAGTTAGTCCTTGGAAAAACTCCAAACAATCTAGAATGCTTAGAAGAAAATACAAAAGATCCAGTTTATAACTATGACTTATGCGAAAAAGAGGTACAATTTAGGCTACAATCAGCTAATTTAAGGGCACAAAATTTTATAAATAATGCAAAAACAAAACAAGAGCTTCAATACAACAAAAATATAAAAGAACTTAATGTTAAAATAGGAGATCTAGTATTACTTGATAATATAGCAGGGCATAAATTGGACAGTGTCCATAAAGGACCGTATACAATAATAGAAATTGATAAAAATAAAAATTGTCTTTTAGAAAATAGCGAAAACAAAAATATTAAAGTACACAAAAATAGATTGAAAAAATTCCATAACAATTATTTTAATATTACCTAATAAGAAAAAAAAATTAAATTTATTTTAAATACTTTATACATATATGTAAAGAGTCCGCCAAATAACTCTTTTTTTGAAAATGCTATAAAAAATAACTACTGAATATTTTCTCAAATTTCTTTTTTTATTTGAAAGTACAATCCTTCCGGTTAATAATGGAAAATAATTTCATTCAAATGGCTGCCTCGGCTGGCCATGTAGTAGCCTACACGAGCGGTTCAGTTTTAAAAGACATTATCGTTCAACATGGCCCGATAACGATCGCCATTGACTGTAACCACTCCTTGCTCATTTTCGAAGAAAAATGGCCCAATTATGCCTCTGGACCAAAATCCGCACCAAACAGTGACTCGTTTTGGGTGTATCGGCTTTCCAATGTATCCGTGTGCGGGTTATCTGTGCCCCAAATGCGACAATTTTGCTTGCTTACATACCCGCCAAGATCAAAATGAGCTTCATCTGAAAATTTCCCAGCGTAACCATATTCGTTCAGCGGAAGGATAAAACTAATTATCTGTCAAATCAGACATGAGCTAAGTGTTACCTTTCACGAAGTAAGCACTAGTTGAAACAAAAACGTTAGATGGCGGACTATAAAAAAGGATCGGAAATATTTGTTTATTTCTTTAAATATTTTTCACGGCCATGAACAAAAAATAATAAAAATTGTATTTTTGTTTGTTAAGAAAAAAAAATATATATATATAATAAATACTAAAGTACTAAAAAACATTGATTAAGTATAATTTTATTTTAATAAATTATACTTTAAAAGGAGGAAAGTATAGTAATTATATGTCGGCGTGGGAATCAAGGTCGATCATGATTCCTACGCGACTAATATGAAACCCCCTCATCAGCATTCAATTGCACCTTGGGAACCATTCCTAATTATGGTTCTCCATTATCCTGCTGATTCAGGCATTTGGCCTGAAAAGTATGCTTTACCAATGACGAGTCAGTACAGTTAAAAATAAAACGTTGAACGCATTACACTCCCAAGAACTGCAAAACAGATAAAAGCTTTTTTGGCGATTACAGGATATTATAGGAAGTTTATCAGAGACTACTCAAAAGTTGCAAAACCAATGACTAGTTTTCTGAAAAAGAACGCAAAAATTGATATTACCAACCAAGTATATATTGAAAGTTTCGAAAATCTCAAAAACCTTATACTCTCAGACCCTATATTCTCAAATACCCAGACTTCAATAAAAAAATCGTCCTAATGACGGACGCATCGAATTTCGCGAAGGAACTGTCTTATCTCAAGAGAATCATCTCATATGCTTTGCAAGCAGAACGCTCAATGGACACGAAGGAAGGTATTCTACAATTGAGAAAGAACTGTTGGCCATAGTATTGTAGTAATCATATGTCGTCGTGGGAATCAAGGTCAATCATGATTCCTACGCGACTAATATGAAACCTCCTAATCAGCATTCAATTGCACCTTGGGAACCATTCCTAATTATGGTTCTCCAGGTGTATCATATTCATCCCGCTGCATGAAAGGTAGAGAGAATAAAGTGGCGGATTTCCTTAACAGGTTAGAAAATACACCAAAAATTAACGAAAATAATAACTCAGAATCTAATATGGAACTATCAGAAACAATCCACTCAGTCGAGGAACAACATCTTGATCACATAGGTATTAAAGAAGAAATTGTTAACAAATATAAAACCCAATTGATCTTAACATATAGTTTAATATCAAAAGAAATAGAAATCCTACACGGACGTAGAATTATATACCTTAATCCTATTGAGGGAGTAGAAAAAATAAAAGATATATTAATTAGATTTATCAAGAAAGGAACAACAGGTATTTATTCCGATGTAGAAGATCATGATTACAATAAGGTTCAACAAATTATAATTCAATTATTTTCTATGAACGAAAATATAAAATTCATAAAATGCTCTAATAGGGTAGCCGAAATCAAAACCGAGGAGGAAGTCCATAAACAGATTTCCTTATACCATACAAGGGAATCCATGCATAGTGGAATAAATGAAACATAGGTACTATACACTGAAAAATAAAAATTTTTTCCCTAAACTTCAAGAACAGATACAATTAGTAATTAATAATTGCAAAAAGTGTCACGAAATTAAATATGATAGAAAACCCATCAAACCAAAATACCACTTAACAGAAACCCCAGAACATAAAAATCAAATACTTCATTAAGATATATTTCATATCGAAAAAAAGCATTCGGAACCACAATTGACAAACTCACAAAATTTGCAGTAGCATACGTAACAACCGATAGAAATTGGAGAAGCAAAAAAGCTATTCTCATAGAACACTTCTCAAAATTTGGCAAACCGAAGAAAATAATAACGGATAACGAGTTCAAATCTGAACATATTATAGACTTTCTTAATAAAAGTGATGTCAAAATACATTTAACAAAGCCCAACAGCCACACAGGAAATTCAGATGTTGAAAGATTGCATTCAACTATTTTAGAAAAAATAACAGGCATTGAAGAAAAAGATTTATCAATAGAAATGAAATTACAGATAGTTTTAGATAATTATAACAACAGATATCATTCCACAATAAAAACTACACCAAGGATAGCTAAAGAAGAAATCGATGAATTAGTACTTAGTGAGAGAATTGAGCAAACAAAACTTAAGAAAATTAACAAACTTAATGGAAAAAGAGAAACTTACACAGAAGAAAGACAGGTAGGACCAATAAACAATTATAAAAATGTTCGACACAAAGAACAACCTAGATATAAAATTAAAAACCTTAATAACGTACACATTTGTAATATCAAAAGACCTTATAAATTTTCAGGTAATAATTTTCCTAATACTAATACAAACAACACACGGGATGCTGCACACAACATTGATAAATGAGCAAACAGGTTTTTTGAAAATAAAAATTAGAGATATAGAAATTACTAATCAAACAAACACTATTTTACACATTATAAACCCAGAAGAAATCCTAAAAACAATCACCTTAATACAAACAAACATACAACACTTACAAATCAAAAACAAAAATATGATATTTACTGAAATAGAAACAGTTATAGCAAAGATTAAGTCAATTACACCTAAAGAACAGAGAAGATTTAGAAGAGGTTTGGTAAACATGGTAGGAAACGTAGAAAGATGGCTCTTTGGAACCATGGACAATAAAGATAGGGACACAATTTGGAATTATTTAAATTTAGCAGAAGAAAACAGTCATAATGCAATTGAATCTATAAATAAACAAATTAAAATCAATAAACATTTTAATGAATCAATAGAAACACTAAAAACAATAATTTTAGACGATAGAAAAAACATACTTAATACTTATGGTAAAATAGAGAATTCTATTTCAAAAACTGTACAACAGCAATTATTTTTAGATCAAATTACCAAATTAAGGTTTATAGAAAACAAAATAAATCAAATCCAAGATAACGTTGTATCAGCAAAATATAATATATTACACCCCAGTATATTAACTTTAGAAAAACTAAATGAATATGCAATTGATTTACATATACTTAAATTAGTAAAAATAGGTATATTAGAATACAAAAACCAATTTCTTATAATTGCCATTAAAATTCCAAGAAATTATGTAACAGTAGAACAAAAGTTAATTTTACCTTTACCCAATGATAACCATTTTGAAATTGATTATGAAAACCAATTTATTATAGAAATAAATAATAAAACATTTATATACCAAAATGATGTAACTTTGCAAGAATTAAAACCAAGCAAACATTGTATCCTAAATAATAGTTGTAAATTGAGATATAACAATAAAACCCAAATTCAAATAAAAGATGACGAAACCATAATTGTAAAAAATGCAATTAATGAAAAACTAAAACATAATTGTGATAACAGAGAAATCGCATTAAATAAGAATTATCTAATTAATTTTTTTAATTGTCAAATACATCTGTTAAAAGAAATGTTTTATAATAACCAAACAATCGTTCAAGAAAAATATTTCTATACCGAAAATAATTTTAATACTTCTTTTCAAAAAACAATCACTTTTGATGATATTGTCTTAAATAATGTTGATAATATTAAAGAAATTAAAGAGTTGAAATTTCATAAAAATATATCATATGTAATAATGTCAGCATGATTACAATTATTATTTGTACAACAGTAAGCATAACCTATTTTTGCAATAAAATGTATAATAAAACATACAATGTAAAACAAGTAAATTATAGAATTCAGGAGAATTCTTACTCAAACCGAGGAGGAGTTACATATGATATAGCGCCTACAAACGGACCCACCAAGCAACCAAGTGAACCAGCACATTTAGGTCAACAACTTAATACAACATCAAAGGGTCAACAACCAATAAATGCAGCGTTAACAATAAATGCAACACCAGCACAATTGGGTCAACAACTTGTTGGACCAATAAATGCAAAATCTACAATAAAGGGACAATAACCAATAGATGCTGCGTTAACTAAATAAGCAAAGGCATTACAAACAGAAAGAGCCCAATAATACGTGTACAACCTGAATAGTCGCAGCGACGCTTGGACGGCGCGGCGGGCTATTCTGGTTTTTAGTTAATATTTCATTTTTGTAATTATATTTCTTTTCAATAAAACGTAAGAGATCTATGGCCCAATTGAAATAAAAATAACAAGTTCGTTTTTACTTGCGATTATAGGTACTATAAGGCAAGTTATGCATTCGTCGAAAAAAAAAGTTTTGAGATAACAATCAAACATGACATTACGATGATAGCGAAGACGAAAAAAGATGGTCTAAAAATTCTGTCCGTCTGTATGTCTGTCTATCTGTCTGTCTGTCTGTATGTAGACCTACAGCCCAAACGGGTGGGCCGAATTGATTCAAATTTGGTATATAGACTTTTTTAGGTATTGTACAGAAAGGAAATTGAAATTTTTTTTTTAGCTCAAAAAATAACGGTACCTGCCATACAACCGTTACGTTAAAGCTTATTTTTCTCAAAAACGGCTCTAACGATTTTTAATTAAAAAAATCAGTGTTGCTTTTTAGGTACGACCAATCATATGGCTGAAAAAAAAGTTTTAAAAAATGGCTAAGAACGGTACTTTCCATAGGACCGTTTTTTTGCTTTCGACTATCTCGAAAACGACTCAACCGATTCTTTTGAAATTTCACACACATATAGCTGTAGGTAGCTCAATTTGTATTGCATACCAATATTTTTGAAAAATATTTTTTTGTATTTTTAAAAGCATTTTTAAAAAAAAAAATTAAAAAATTAATATTTTGAAAACTGCTTATTAAATTTTTTTTTTAAAAATTTAAATAAATGTATTTGCTGAATACCTATGAACTAACGTTTTTGAATTTTTTTTGAAAATTTTTTTCAAAAATTTTTCAAAAATAACTTTTTTTCTCAAAAACCGCTCCAAAGATTTTTCTAAATTTATTCTCATAAATTCAAATTTATCCAAGAAATAAAATGGCGTACTTTTTTTTCAGCTCAAATTAGTTTAAGTATTTTTTTAAGAATTTTGAAAATTTTATTTTTATCAAAATCTCAAGCCCCTAAACCACTGTCACTCATTAGAGCAAGTTCGTGCGACCCAGTCGTGCATTTTATTTTTACTTGCGATTATAGGTACTATAAGGCAAGTTATGCATTCGTCGAAAAAAAAAGTTTTGAGATAACAGTCAAACATGACATTACGATGATAGCGAAGACGAAAAAAGATAGTCTAAAAATTCTGTCCGTCTGTATGTCTGTCTGTCTGTCTGTCTGTCTGTATGTAGATCTACAGCCCAAACGGGTGGGCCGAATTGCTTCAAACTTGGTATATACACTTTTTTAGGTATTGTACAGAGGGGAAATTGAAATTTTTTTTTTAGCTCAAAAAATAACGGTACCTGCCATACAACCGTTATTTTAAAGCTTATTTTGCTCAAAAACGGCTCTAACGATTTTTATTCAAAAAAATCAGTGTTGCCATTTAGGTACGACCAATCATATGGCTGAAAAAAAAGTTTTAAAAAATGGCTAAGAACGGTACATTCCATAGGACCGTTTTTTTTGCTTTCGACTAACTCGAAAACGACTAAACCGATTCTTTCGAAATTTCACACACATATAGCTGTAGGTAGCTCAATTTGTATTGCATACCAATATTTTTGAAAAATATTTTTTTGTGTTTTTAAAAGCATTTAAAAAAAAAAATTAAAAAATTAATATTTTGAAAACTGCTTATTAAATTCTTTTCTTAAAATTTTAAATAAATGTATTTGCTGAATACCTATGAACTGGCATTTTTGAATTTTTTTTGAAAATTTTTTTCAAAAAGTTTTTCAAAAAAAACTTTTTTTCTCAAAAACCGCTCCACAGATTTTGTGGATTTTGTGTCAAAAATTTTGCCTGAATTCGATGGGAAGGCAAACAGTTTAAAGAGCTTCCTTGACGTAATTTCGCTGGTAGAAAGGAACTCACGAAGACATAGCAGTAACTTTGGTTAAAACTAAACTAAAAGGCACTGCTCCTGACCTGATAACAACAGAAACTACTCTCGAAGAGATTACAACTAAATTAAAAGGGAAGTTCATCAGAAATTATAACACCAAAGCTAAGTGGCCTGACACGTAGTCAACACAATACTGAAGATTTTACTTCAAAAATAGAAGAATTAACGAAAAATGTTAAACTCAGCATACATAGAAGAAGGCTTCACAAGTGAAGCAGCAAAACAAGTTTCCACAAAAGTTGCGGTGAAAACCTTGATAGATAACGCAAATAATTCAGAATTAAGAATCACTATGCGTTCCGGAACATTTTCTAATGCAAGTGATGCCATAAGGAAAGATTTACAAACTCATACAGAGGTAATGCAAAAACAGGCTGATATAAGACACTACCGCGGACGTCAATCAAGACCAAACTTTAGCAGACGCTACACCAATAGTGACAATAATAGCTTTGGGGGTCAAAGCAGAAATCGTTGGGGCGGCTATATTAATAATAGGCGAGGAGACGTGGTTATTACAATAACCATAACAGCAACCAAAATAGAAATAATTACAATTCTAACAACAGGAATACGAACAACCACTTTAATACTTTAATAGACCACAGAGACAAGTGCGCCTAGTTACCGAACTTGACCAGAGAAACGTAGATATTCAAATACAAAATTAAATTGTTCAAATGTTTTTACATTCAATCTTAATCCGAATAATTATGTGCAAATAAGTACAAATATTAACAAAAACAAAAATTTATTTTTAATTGACACCGGTGCAGATGTATCTGTACTTAAATATAATAAAGTAGGAAAAAATGCGGTAATCAATAACAGAAGGAATAGGACAAGGAAATATTGAATCAATAGGTGTAATAAAGGTGGATCTTGTTATAGGCAATTTTTTATTAGCACATGAATTTCTGTTGTACCTGATAGTTTTCAGATACCCTGTGATGGTATAGTGGCATTAGACTTTTTAAAGAAATATAACTGCGTATTGGATTACCAACAGGAAAATGATTTCTTAATAATACGCCCTACTAACTTTCCGGAAGACATTGGAATACCAATGCGAAATGCACCGTTCAAAAATTCTTTAATTATACCCGCTAGAGCAGAAGTTATAAGAAAAATTAGTATAATATCATCAGAAAGCGAATTCCTAATTCCGAATCAATAATTGGAAAATGGTGTTTTTATTGCCAACACAATAGTTTCAAAAAATAATCCCCACAACTGTCTGATAAACGTAAACCAATATGATGTTTTAATAAAAGACGTCAAAATTAAAACAGAAAGTTTATCTGATTATGACATAATGTCACTCAGTAAAACTGACCCAATAAGGAAAGAGCAAATCATTCAAAAATTAACAAAAAACTTTCCAACTTTTGCAAATCATGAGCCTACAAAATTGTGTTTGCATTTCGTTGATATATTCGCGCTTGAATCTGACAATGTATCAACCAATAACTTTTACAAGCAAAGGCTAAGGTTAATAGATGACTCTCCAGTTTATATAAAAAATTACCGAACACCACCTAGCCAAAAGGAAGAAATACATAAACAGGTTGAAAAATTAGTAAAAGGTAATATAATAGAACCTTTAGTGTCTGAATACAATAGCCCAATACTGTTAGTCCCAAAGAAGAGTTTACCAGGTAACAGAAAAAAGATGGTGACTTGTGGTCGATTATAGACAAGTGAATAAAAAACTTGCAGCTGATATATATCCTCTTCCCCGTATCGATGATATCCTGGACCAATTAGGAAAAGCAAAATATTTCTCATGCCTCGAACTTATGTCTGGTTTTCATGAAACTGAGTTAGAAGAAGACTGAAGGGATAGCACATCATTTTCGAAGGAAAAAGGATCTTTCCGTTTTAACAGGTTGCCATACGCTTTAAAAATAGCCCCAAACTCCTTTCAGAGAATGATGTCATTAGCGTTTTCAGATCTAGACCCATCACAGGCATTTCTCTATATGGACGATAGTAGCAATAGGCTGCTCTAAAAATCACATGCTTCAAAATTTAACAAATGTTTTCCAAATCTTTAGGAAATACAATCTGAAATTACACCAACACAAATGCTCATTCCTTAGTCACGAGGTGACCTTTTTGGACCACAAGTGCGAAAGTGAAGGAATAATGCCTGATGAATCTAAATTTAATATAATCCTCAATTATCCCACTGCAAAAAATTGCGATGAAGCCAAAAGATTTGTAGCTTTTTGCAACTTTTATAGGCGTTTCATTAGAAACTTTGGAGATTATGCACGTCATTTAACCCATTTGAGCAAGAAAAATGTTATATTTGAATGGACTGAAGATTGCCAGAAAGCATTTGATCATTTAAAAAAATGCCTACTGAGCCCTTTCGTGTTACGGTATCCAGGCTTTCAAAAGGAATTTTGCATAATAACTGATGCAAGCAAATTCGCTTGTGGAGCGGTACTAACTCAAAAAATTAATGAAAAATATATGCCCATATCTTTTGCATTTAGAGCTTTCACGAAAGGAGAAAGCAATAAATCAACTATTGAGCAAGAACTCGCTGCAATACATTGGGCAATCACACATTTCCGGCCTTATATTAACGGCAAAAAGTTCTTGATAAGAACAGATCACAGACCTAGTAGAATCAGAAAACTTTGATATGAATGAAAAACTTTGTTTAGACAAATTTTTTCAGAGCTTCAAAGAGAAGAAAATAACAAAAATCTACGAAATTGCGGTTATCACTTAATGAAAATTTTTTTGAAAAAACCATGGTTACTGAATTTAAGGACATCGGTAATAAATTATTGAACACAATTAACATAGCGCTCACGCCGAAAGTAAAAACGATTTACAGTGATGAGGAAATAAAAACAGTACTGAAAAAATACCACGATAATCCAATATGGGGTGGCCACCCAGGGATAACGAGACTATTAAAGAAAATCAGAAGAGATTATCGTTGGCGTAATATGACTAAAAGTATCAAAGCATACGTTAAAACATGTGAATTCTGTCAACTAAATAAAAGCTTAACTAAAACCAAAGAACCAATAGTAATAACTTTAACACCCGCCAAACCGTTTGATGTCGTTTTAATTGATACAGTTGGTCCGTTGCCTATACCTAACGTCAAAAGGTAATGAATACATAGTTACAATAATTTGTGATTTAACCAAGTAGCTCGTTTCATTACCGATCAAAAACAAAACCGCAAAGACAGTAGCAGCAGCGATTGTCGAAGGGTTCATATTAATATACGGCCCTATGCGAAAAGTTTTAACGGATTTAGGCACTGAATATAAAAATCAAGTTTTCAATAAGTTCTGCACACTTCTAAAAATTGAAAAAGAAACTCCTACAGCATATTAACATCAAACTCTATGTACTATAGAACGTAGTCATATAACTTTCAATGAATACGTTCGTAGTTATATATCTATTCAAATAGATGATTGGGACGATTGGATTTTGTTTTTCACGTATTGTTTCAATACAACACCGTCAACTGTCCATGGCTATTGCCCATTCGAGTTAGTCCTTGGAAAAACTCCAAACAATCTAGAATGCTTAGAAGAAAATACAAAAGATCTAGTTTATAACTATGACTTATTCGAAAAAGAGGTACAATTTAGGCTACAATCAGCTAATTTAAGGGCACAAAATTTTATGAATAATGCAAAAACAAAACAAGAGCTTCAATACAACAAAAATATAAAAGAACTTAATGTTAAAATAGGAGATCTAGTATTACTTGATAATATAGCAGGGCATAAATTGGACAGTGTCCATAAAGGACCGTATACAATAATAGAAATTGATAAAAATAAAAATTGTCTTTTAGAAAATAGCGAAAACAAAAATATTAAAGTACACAAAAATAGATTGAAAAAATTCCATAACAATTATTTTAATATTACCTAATAAGAAAAAAAAATTAAATTTATTTTAAATACTTTATACATATATGTAAAGAGTCCGCCAAATAACTTTTTTTTTGAAAATGCTATAAAAAATAAAATGCACGACTGGGTCGCACGAACTTGCTCTTATGAATTGCTTAGTGGCTGCATTATATGGATATTAAGAAAAAAATTAAAATAATTTCGAAAATTCTTTTATTTTTTAAATTAGTTTAAGAGTTTTCTCGGGAAAACTAAGCAATAAAATTTCGAAGCTATACGTCAATCTAGGAAAAAAAAATATTGAAAATCGTTCGACCAGTTTTTTTTTAAAAAGGTTATTTTTGAAAAACTTTTCCAAAAAATATTTTGAAATATATTTGAGTATGCAAATATATGGCAATCTGTAGTTTACATTTGAAAAAATAATTTTAAAAAAAATCAATATACCCGTTTCCAACATATTTCGGAAACCAAAAAATTTTTTGAAAAAATTATAAAAATTCAAAAAAAAAAAGTTTTTGAAAAGTTTGAAATGCCATATTAATAAAATTATAAATGACTTCCTGTGGCCAAAATTTTATTGAAATCGAATGTATAGTTTACGAGAAAATTTGATTTGAAAATACTGCTTCTATGAGAGGTACCGTTATAAGACACATTTTGAAAAATATTTTCCAACCAAAAGATAGATTGTCTTACAAAAATAGCATCCTGAAAATTTTATCAAAATCGTTAGAGCCATTTTTGAGAAAATCAATTTTTTCTCCACGAGCAAAAATAAATAAAATGCACGACTAGGTCGCACGAACTTGCTCTAATGAGTGACAGTGGTTTAGGGGCTTGAGATTTTGATAAAAATAAAATTTTCAAAATTCTTAAATAAATACTTAAACTAATTTGAGCTTAAAAAAAAGTACGTCATTTTATTTCTCGGATAAATTTGAATTTATGAGAATAAATTTATAAAAATCTGTGGAGCGGTTTTTGAGAAAAAAAGTTTTTTTTGAAAAACTTTTTGAAAAAAGTTTTCAAAAAATATTCAAAAACGCCAGTTCATAGGTATTCAGCAAATACATTTATTTAAAATTTTTAGAAAAAAAATTTAATAAGCAGATTTTAAAATATTAATTTTAAAATTTTTTTTTTTAATGCTTTTAAAAATACAAAAAAATATTTTTCAAAAATATTGGTATGCAATACAAATTGAGCTATCTACAGCTATATGTGTGTGAAATTTCGAAAGAATCGGTTGAGTCGTTTTCGAGATAGTGGAAAGCAAAAAAAACGGTCCTATGGAAAGTACCGTTCTTAGCCATTTTTTAAAACATTTTTTTTTCAGCCATATGATTGGTCGTACCTAAGAAGCAACACTGATTTTTTTAAATAGAAATAGTTAGAGCCGTTTTTGAGAAAAATAAGCTTTAACGTAACGGTTGTATGGCAGGTACCGTTATTTTTTGAGCTAAAAAAAAAATTTCAATTTCCCCTCTGTACAATACCTTAAAAAGTCTATATACCAAGTTTGAAGCAATTCGTTTGGGCTGTAGGTCTCTATACATACAGACAGACAGACAGACAGACAGACATACAGACGGACAGAATTTTTAGACCATCTTTTTTCGTCTTCTCTATCATCGTAATGTCATGTTTGATTGTTATCTCAAAACTTTTTTTTTCGACGAATGCATAACTTGCCTTATAGTACCTATAATCGCAAGTAAAAATATGTTCCGAGGGACGGCCAAATAAATCCTAAATACCAAATTTGAAGCAAATCGGCCCACCCGTTCAGCCTCCAGAGGCGCGAACAGACATACAGACAGACAGACAGACGGACGGAATTTCCAGACCCACTTTTTTCGACTTCTCCATCATCGTAATGTCATGTGTGATTGTTATCTCAAATTCTTTTTTCTGCAATCCTATAATCGCAAGTAAAAAACTACTTAATATTTTCTCAAATTTCTTTTTTTATTTGAAAGTACAATCCTTCCGGTTAATAATGGAAAATAATTTCATTCAAATGGCTGCCTCGGCTGGTCATGCAGTAGCCTATACGAGCGGTCCAGTTTTTAAAGACATTATCGTTAAACATGGCCCGATAACGATCGCCATTGACTGTAACGGCCACTCCTTGCTCATTTTCGAAGAAAAATGGCCCAATTATGCCTCTGGACCAAAATCCGCACCAAACAGTGACTCGTTTTGGGTGTATCGGCTTTCCAATGTATCCGTGTGCGGGTTTTCTGTGCCCCGAATGCGACAATTTTACTTGTTTACATAACCGCCAAGATCAAAATGAGCTTCATCTGAAAATTTCCCAGCGTTTTTCAGCGTATACACAACCATATTCGTTCAGCGGAAGGATAAAACTAATTATCTGTCAAATCAGACAGGAGCGAAGTGTTACCATTCACGAAATAAGACTAGTTGAAAAAAAAAACGTTAGATGGCGGACCCGTTACTATAAAAAAGGATCGGAAATATTTGTTTATTTCTTTAAATATTTTTCACGGCCATGAACAATAAAATGCACGACTGGGTCGCACGAACTTGCTCTTATGTTCAATAAATTGCGTAGTGGCTGCATATATGGATATTAAAAAAAATTAAATAAGTTCGAAAATTCTTTTATTTTTTAAATTAGTTTAAGAGTTTTCTCGGAAAAACTAAGTATGCAATAAAATTTCAAAGCTATACGTCAATCTAGGAAAAAAAATATTGAAAATCGTTGGACCAGTTTTTTTTTTTCAAAGGTTATTTTTGAAAAACTTTTTCAAAAAATATTTTGAAATTTATTTGAGTATGCAAATATATGGCAATCTGTAGTTTACATTTGGAAAATAATTAAAAAAAAAATCAATGTACCCGTTTTCAACATATTTCGAAAACCAAAAATTTTTTTGAAAAAATTATAAAAAATCAAAAAAAAAAAGTTTTTGAAAATTTTTAAATGTCATATTAATAAAATTATGAATGACTTCCTGTGGCCAAAATTTTATTGTAATCGAGTGTATAGTTTACGAGAAAATTTGATTTGAAAATACTGGTTCTATGAGAGGTACCGTTATTAGACAAATTTTGAAAAAAAATTTCAAACTAAAAGATAGATTGTTTTGCAAAAATAGCATTCTGAAAGTTTTATCAAAATCGTTAGAGCCGTTTTTGAGAAAATCAATTTTTGTCTTCCAGATTGTATGGCAGGTGCCGTTATTTTTGGACCTAGAGCAAAAATAAAAAATATGTTCCGAGGGACGGCCAAATAAATCCTAAATACCAAATTTGAAGCAAATCGGCCCACCCGTTTAGCCTCCAGAGGCGCGAACAGACATACAGACAGACAGACAGACAGACAGACAGACAGACAGACAGACAGACAGACAGACAGACGGACGGAATTCCCAGACCCACTTTTTTCGACTTCTCCATCATCGTAATGTCATGTGTGATTGTTATCTCAAATTTTTTTTCTGCACGAATCCATAACTTGCCTTATAGTACCTATAATCGCAAGTAAAAAAGGAAAAAAAAATGGTATTTTTGCTGTTGTATTTTGTTTGAAAAAATATATATGTATATGTATAATAAATAATAAAGTACTAAAAAACATTGATTAAGTATAATTTTATGTTAATAAATTATACTTTAAAAGGAGGAAAGTGTAGTAATCATATGTCGGCGTGGGAATCAAGGTCAATCATGATTCCTACGCGACTAATATGAAACCCCCTCATCAGCATTCAATTGCACCTTGGGAACCATTCCTAATTATGGTTCTCCATTATCCTGCTGATTCAGGCATTTGGCCTGAAAAGTATGCTTTACCAATGGCGAGTCAGTACAGTTAAAAATAAAACGTTGAACGCATTACACTCCCAAGAACTGCAAAACAGATAAAAGCTTTTTTGGCGATTACAGGACATTATAGGAAGTTTATCAGAGACTACTCAAAAGTTGCAAAACCAATGACTAGTTTTCTAAAAAAGAACGCAAAAATTGATATTACCAACCAAGTATATATTGAAAGTTTCGAAAATCTCAAAAAACTTATACTCTCAGACCCTATTCTCAAATACCCAGACTTCAATAAAAAAATCGTCCTAATGACGGACGCATCGAATTTCGCGTAAGGAACTGTCTTATCTCAAGAGAATCATCTCATATGCTTTGCAAGCAGAACGCTCAATGGACACGAAGTAAGGTATTCTACAATTGAGAAAGAACTGTTGGCCATAGTATTGTAGTAATCATATGTCGTCGTGGGAATCAAGGTCAATCATGATTCCTACGCGACTAATATTAAACCTCCTCATCAGCATTCAATTGCACCTTGGGAACCATTCCTAATTATGGTTCTCCAGGTGTATCATATTCATCCCGCTGCATGCGCGCGTGATTGCTGAATCAGGCATTTGGCCTGAAAGTATGCTTAATCAATGGCGAGTCAGTACAGTTAAAAATAAAACGTTGAACGCATTACATGGCGACCGTGACAAATGAAAAAAGAAGTGTTATACTATAATTTTGTATTTTGTAAATTAATTAATTCACAAAATAAATAGCGAACTAACGTCAAATAAAAGAAGTCGCGTTTAATTTACCATAAATGGTACCAATTACAAACTTCATACACCAACCCTTAAGTGTACAAATTAATCCACAAATTGAATAAAAAGAATACCTAAGTGCCGAAGTGTCGAAAAACTACGGAAAATCAATTTTTTTTTTATATATTTGCCGGTGTACGGGTCAAATTAAAAGTGACGCTATAGTTGCACAGTGCAAAGTGACATAAATGCACGACCATAAAAAACCTATGGTCACACATTGCAAGTGGTAAAATAAAGAAAGAAACTTCCATTTTAATGAAAATAAAATCATATACAAAAAAAAGCGATTGTATTAAACAAGACGCTCGGCGAGGGAATGTGCACATAAAAAAAAGTGTACCATCGAGCTAGTATATTCCAAACGCAATTCTTATTGGAATAAATTGCGCAACGAGGAATTTGAAGCAAGAGGTACATACTCATCTTAAGACCTGCAGTTTAGAGTAGCTGCTTTTATAGTTTCTTTATTTAAATAAATAAAAATTTTACTGTAGAATATAAAAAAAAATAGGTAAAAAAATTCAAAAAATGAAAAAATGAATGCTAATGTAATTAATGAAGTATAAGTTGAAGAAAAAATACAACAAATTCCGGATTTAGATAGCATTAAAATTATGTTGTTTATAATTACACACTTTTAGTTGCAAATTTTATGATTAGAATATATAAAATTCATAAGAAATATTTGAAAAGAGCAGCGTCTGTTAATACATTAGCATCTAAAATCCAAAATTCATATCATTTTATGTTACGTTTCATTCTTAACAACTTTATGTATAAATTATATGTTCAAAAAAAAATTGTCGACCTACCTACGTCATATTTTTTTGAGTTTTGGTTTTGTTGCATTTATACGCCAAAAGAGCACTGCGTTTTCCTCAACGGAATATTTTTTATATATTTGTTTTTTTCTTCTATTTTTCCCTGTTCATTAAGTATTGATAACAGTTCAGAAATTATTTGAACTCAGAATTATTCAGAAATACATCAAATGGACAAATGGTCGCAAATTTTACAAGAAATCGAACCACTTAAAACACAATTTCTAAGATCGCATAAGTGTATTAACAAAAATACCACACCTATTACACCTAAAACCGTCCAACACCACATCCATTGGTTCAAAATTAAAATCAAATAAGAGCTATTTTGAATTTAAATTAAAGAAAATTCACTAAAGAACATAAGGAAACAGCTTCAATAATATTCCACAATCTCCGAGATAAATTATTACAGGTATCGAGTAAGCATGGAATAAAGTTAGAAATACCACTGAAGATCGATAAAGAGTTTGAATATACAGAAAAAGAATCTACTATTTTATCTAGCACTCTGTCGACTACACCACTTCAGTTTATGGACTCTGTGTCAAAAATTTTGCCTGAGTTCGATGGGAAGAAAATAATTTAAAATTTATTTGAGTATGCAAATATATGGCAATCTGTAGTCTTCATTTGAAAAATAATTTTAAAAAAATCAATATACCCGTTTCCAACATATTTCGAAAACCAAAAATTTTTTTGAAAAAATTATAAAAAATCAAAAAACAAAGTTTTTGAAAATTTTGAAATCCCATATTAATAAAATTATGAATGACTTCCTGTGGCCAAAATTTTATTGAAATCGAATGTACAGTTTACGAGAAAATTTGATTTGAAAATACTGGTTCTATGAGAGGTACCGTTATTAGACAAATTTTGAAAAAAAATTTCTAACCAAAAGATGGATTGTCTTGCAAAAATAGCATTGTGAAAGTTTTATCAAAATCGTTAGAGCCGTTTTTGAGAAAATCAATTTTTGTCTTCAAGATTGTATGGCAGGTGCCGTTATTTTTGGACCTAGAGCAAAAATAAATAAAATGAAAAACTTTTTGAAAAAAAATTTCAAAAAAAATTCAAAAACGCCAGTTCATAGGTATTCAGCAAATACATTTATTTAAAATGTTTAGAAAAAAATTTAATAAGCAGTTTTCAAAATATTAATTTTTTAAATTTTTTTTAAAAAATGCTTTAAAAATACAAAAAAATATTTTTCAAAAATATTGGTATGCAATACAAATTGAGCTACCTACAGCTATATGTGTGTGAAATTTCGAAAGAATCGGTTTAGTCGTTTTCGAGTTAGTCGAAAGCAAAAAAAACGGTCCTATGGAAAGTACCGTTCTTAGCCATTTTTTAAAACTTTTTTTCATCCTAAAAAGCAAGACTGATTTTTTTAAATAAAAATCGTTAGAGCCGTTTTTGAGAAAAATAAGCTTTAAAATAACGGTTGTATGGCAGGTACCGTTATTTTTTGAGCTAAAAAAATTTCAACTTCCCCTCTGTACAATACCTATATACCAAGTTTGAAGCAATTCGGCCCCCCCGTTTGGGCTGTAGGTCTACATACAGACAGACAGACAGACAGACAGACATACAGACGGACAGAATTTTTAGACCATCTTTTTTCGTCTTCGCTATCATCGTAATGTCATGTTTGATTGTTATCTCAAAACTTTTTTTTTCGACGAATGCATAACTTGCCTTATAGTACCTATAATCGCAAGTAAAAATTTATTCCGAGGGACAGCCAAATAAATCCTAAATACCAAATTTGAAGCAAATCGGCCCACCCGTTCAGCCTCCAGAGGCGCGAACAGACAGACGGACAGACAGACAGACGGACGGAATTCCCAGACCCACTTATTTCGACTTCTCCCTCATCGTAATGTCATGTGTGATTGTTATCTCAAAGTTTTACTTGCGATTATAGGTTCTATGTATAAGGCAAGTTATGCATTCGTCGAAAAAAAAAGTTTTGAGATAACAATCAAACATGACATTACGATGATAGAGAAGACGAAACACGATGGTCTAAAAATTCTGTCCGTCTGTATGTCTGTCTGTCTGTCTGTCTGTCTGTCTGTCTCTCTGTCTGTCTGTCTGTCTGTCTGTCTGTCTGTCTGTCTGTCTGTATGTATAGAGACCTAAAGCCCAAACGGGTGGGCCGAATTGCTTCAAACTTGGTATATAGACTTTTTTAGGTATTGTACAGAGGGGAAATTGAAATTTTTTTAGCTCAAAAAATAACGGTACCTGCCATACAACCGTTACGTTAAAGCTTATTTTTCTCAAAAACGGCTCTAACGATTTCTATTTAAAAAAATCAGTGTTGCTTTTTAGGTACGACCAATCATATGGCTGAAAAAAAGTTTTAAAAAATGGCTAAGAACGGTACTTTCCATAAGACCGTTTTTTTTGCTTTCCACTATCTCGAAAACGACTCCACCGATTCTTTCGAAATTTCACACACATATAGCTGTAGATAGCTCAATTTGTATTGCATACCAATATTTTTGAAAAATATTTTTTTGTATTTTTAAAAGCATTTTTTAAAAAATTAATATTTTAAAAACTGCTTATTAAATTTTTTTCTAAAAATTTTAAATAAATGTATTTGCTGAATACCTATGAACTGGCGTTTTTGAAAATTTTTTTCAAAAAAAACTTTTTTTCTCAAAAACCGCTCCACAGATTTTTATAAATTTATTCTCATAAATTCAAATTTATCCGAGAAATAAAATGACGTACTTTTTTTTTAAGCTCAAATTAGTTTAAGTATTTATTTAAGAATTTTGAAAATTTTATTTTTATCAAAATCTCAAGCCCCTAAACCACTGTCACTCATTAGAGCAAGTTCGTGCGACCTAGTCGTGCATTTTATTTATTTTTTCTGCACGAATCCATAACTTGCCTTATAGTACCTATAATCGCAAGTAAAAATACAAATACAAATACAAGTACATAGTTGTTTTGACGAACTTTGAGCAAAAAAAATAAAATACACGACTGTGTCGCACGAACTTGCTCTAATGAGTGACAGTGGTTTAGGGGCTTGAGATTTTGATAAAAATAAAATTTTCAAAATTCTTAAATAAATACTCAAAAGTAATTTGAGCTGAGTACGCCATTTTATTTCTTGGATAAATTTGAATTTATGAGAATAAATTTATAAAAATCTGTGGAGCGGTTTTTGAGAAAAAAAGTTTTTTTTGAAAAACTTTTTGAAAAAAAAACGCCAGTTCATAGGTATTCAGCAAATACACTTATTTAAAAATTTTAGAAAAAAATTTAATAAGCAGTTTTCAAAATATTAATTTTTAATATTTTTTTTTTTAATACTTTTAAAAATACAAAAAAATATTTTTCAAAAATATTGGTATGCAATACAAATTGAGCTACCTACAGCTATATGTGTGTGAAATTTCGAAAGAATCGGTTGAGTCGTTTTCGAGATAGTCGGAACCAAAAAAAACGGTCCTATAGAAAGTACCGTTCTTACCCATTTTAAAAAAAAAAAATTTCAGCCATATGATTTGTCGTACCTAAAAAGCAACACTGATTTTTTTAAATCGAAATCGTTATAGCCGTTTTTGAGAAAAATAAGCTTTAACGTATCGGTTGTATGGCAGGTACCGTTATTTTTTGAGCTAAAAAAAAAAATTTTAATTTCCCCTCTGTACAATACGTAAAAAAGTCTATATACCAAGTTTGAAGCAATTCGGCAGACCCGTTTGGGCTGTAGATGTCTATACATACAGACAGACAGACAGACAGACATACAGACGGACAGAATTTTTAGACCATCTTTTTTCGTCTTCGCTATCATCGTAATGTCATGTTTGATTGTTATCTACAAACTTTTTTTTTCGACGAATGCATAACTTGCCTTATAGTACCTATAAATGGCAAGTAATAATATATTTATACCAAAAAAAAATAATACCTAATATCTTTTAAAGATGGTAAAAAAAACAGAAGCAAACAGGGCTATAACAAACCAATTGAGCGCGTGTGCATTATAAAAAAAAAAAAAAAAGGAATTTACCAGATAAGGCAGATGCTCCCGGGCTGGGCTTCACTATTACATTCCACTTCTTAACACCTTTTCTTTTCTATTTGCAGGTACGACGACAGAGGATCATCGCACCTCCATACTTGAGGGAATCACAGAACTTCGAAATGGACCAAAACAAAGATGATTAATTTATTTTGCCATGAAATTTACTTATTCGGAAGACAATCTTCTGGAATTATAAAATAATTTTAAATATGTTTTCTGTCAAATGACTGCCACGGCTGGCTCGGACGTAGTCTAACCTGGAGGTCAAACTTTCGAAGACTTTTTCCAGCATGTGTGGTCGACTGGTCGTATATCGTGTATGTAACAGTGTCTAAACATACATACCTTGGGGATTATTATCACTCCAAATACGGCAGTTTTTCTCACCCAAAAGCAAGCTTCATCGCTAAATGAAATTCGCTCAGGAAAATTGGGATGCGTATTTCGAACAGAAACATGATTTTCATATTGAATTTGCACAATTTGGGAGCGTTGTCCAGACGTCAGTGTATTTGTGTTGGAATACCATACCCACCACTCCTGACAGAGGGCAAACCTCATCCTGTTCATCGTGCCTGACTTTTTTTTTTTTTTTGAATTTGTATCTTATACCAAAAAAAAATAATCCCCTTTATCATGGTAACCGATCGGAGAGAAGTCTCGTCTCCTCAGATTCGGACGAATTGTACGAATTTTGTATCATGGTAACCGTTCCGATTGACTTATCAGAGATCCTTCCGAAACAAAATGGAGTATGCGTTGAAATTGCCAAAATCAGAACAACGCGTTGCGAATTCGTGCGATACCTGACGCTTAAGTGTCAAAATCAAAGCGACGCACACAGAATTCCTGCGATGCATGGCGTCTCATAGGTTTTTGTTGCTCCGAATTGAATATTTATTTGTGAATATGTCGTCTGAACTGTAAGTTGAATTTAACATTCATTTATCTTAGTTATATTAATATGTATGTTTTGTTTATTTAGAAAAAAAGACACATCAAAAGCAATACGAACGGCTGGTTGAAATGATGAAGGCCTAGCCAGACATTGCCAGGAACTTCACCAGCCGATCGCTGGTGTATTTCTTAAGGATTTTCTTTTTTCTTTACTTCTTTCTCTTCATACCTTTCTGCGTCTAAAAATATCACTTTAAACTTTAAATGAGATTGATTTTAATGAGCTGTGAAATAACACAAACATTCACTTTGTCATATCAGTCTTATGATTTATGTCAATTACTTTGCGATGGTACACGTTTTCATTTTCGTTCCGATTCGGATACCATGGACAAGAAAATCCCGAAAATCTGAACATTTCTACGATAAGAGGATTCTCTGAACGGATACCATGATAGGGGGAAATAATACAATAATTGATAACCACTTAAACCGATTTCTTTATTTTTTTAGGTTGGATTTCGAATTCCTAGTATTGATTGGGCTGGCAGGTAGACGCAACAATACTACGTTTTCATTAGGGCCGAAATTAGGATATTTGAAAAATTGCTAAAAAGTGTTTTCATCTAGGTCAGATTCAGATTCTTTTATTGAGACTTATACAAAAGGTTTACATATGTATCTGTTAAAATTTGAGTTATTTTAATTGATAAAATTAAATTATTTATAGGAGGCTATAATGTATGGCTCTCACTAGTGTTCACTTTGTAAAATGCCAACATGGCTGATGTTGTTATAAGAATGAACTAATGTTTGTCTGCTCTTGCTCCTGGAGCTATATACTGTTGCGCGTGACGTGTTGTCAGTGTTGAATATTTACATATATACAAATAAATACTTAATCTAGCCTAATAAACCTAAAATAAATAACCAGAAAATATAAAACTATATAGACTATATACATTTGTTTCGTTTGAGTGAAATTTTAAGAGCGAATACGCTCTATATCTTGTTGTATGTAAAAAGAGATCACATTGAAAATACATGAAATAAAAGAATTATCAAGTTAACAAAAAGTATTTTTTTAGAGCAGGAACACTCTATTGAGTTACGGGAATTGAATAAATCACATTTGTAACATGAAATCACGAATTACGTTCACATAAAATATTTCCTTTTAGACGATTACTTTACTGTATAATTAACAATCACTGGTTAGAGTAAAAAAAAAATTTGCAAAGGATTTCTATGTGAATATAATATTTTAAGAACTAAGTTGCTGCATAATGACGTTGCTGCTGTTTGCGGTTGTGGTGCTTGTTGCTCTCACACCAGTGTTAATTGTAGTGCCTTTTTTTTACAGTTGATGGGCTTTGGTTAAAACTCCAGACAATTTATTATGTTCCTTGTAGATTTCTGTAGCCGATTAAAGATGATTTACAGTTGCTACTACAGAATACGTTGTTCGCATTCGCAAGTTTGCGGTGGATGTTAAAACCGAAAGTTTCCGCTCAGCCTGTTACTTTAACTGTACACTCTCCCCAAAGTTACAGTTAGTAACCGTGAAGTGACTTCTAGCGGTGCTGAAGGTTGCGAGACTTTCGGATGACGGGTTGCTGGACACTGTGTCCTGGTTGTTTTTCGGTAAACCGATGAGTTTTGTAAATTAAATTTACTCCGTTTGCTTTTTTATTCACGATAAAAATGAGAATAGTTGCCAATAAAATGTTTACTTTTTTGCTTTAATAGATTAATGGACGGCAGTGCTTGGCACAGCACAACCGTCCTCTATCACGACCTCGACATGACTCCGTTTTCATCTAGGTTTGCACATTTGATTTGACAACAGACTATCATCTTTCTTGCTCTTTTGTACAACCTTTTCATCTTTTGTTCTTGTTTTGATTTGTTTACTTCTGCCGTTGCCCCGTATTTTATTTCAAAATTGTTATTTTCTTTTGTTTACTTCTGCCGTTGATTTGCATGTTGGTTTGTTTACTTTTTCCGTTGCCTTGGGTTTTGTTTCAAATTGACATTTTAGAAAATATTCTATTCAATTGTTTTCAATTTAGTTGCGTTTGATTTGTATGGGAAGTGGAGTCAAATTTGGAAATTTTCTACGAAATCACCTTTTTTGTCCTAATGAAAACGTAGTATTATCGCAAGAGGTTTGCGGTGGGTGGATAAGTAGCATTTGGCGAATAGTTTTATCGTGTGTTGTTTGTGTATATTGATTCTGGTGTATATCGTTTTATGACACCTAGGACAGTTTTTTATCATTGGAATTAATAATTCGGCCTGCACTGCACGGTTTAACTAAGTTATGTCAAAGTTGAATTTTGTGTGTTTAGTTTTTTAGAATGGTAAGTGATTTTTGTGTCGTTTATTTAAATGTCCGTGGGCTAAGCAATAATTTCTTTACTCTGTACGCCCATACTGTGCAATACAGCCCAGCTGTTTTGGCATTAAGAGAAGCCCAAGTTGGACAGAATATTGATTTATCAGAATTTTGTTTGGTTGGATATAACTTAATGCCATTACTTTTTTCCCACCATGGTCTTGTTTTTTATGTTAGGAATAATATTGCTTCCCAGAGCCTTTCTAATACGAACTTTAATTTTCTGTCGCTCAAATTCACTGTCCGCAAGCATATCATTCATTGCCGTTTTCTTTACAAGAGCGCGAGTCTTGACAGCATGTCTATTTGTCAGATTCAATTTCCCGAATTGTTTCCCATTGTCCTCATACTGAAGTCGTGATTACGGGCGATTTCAATGTACACAATTCAACTTGGCTCTATTCTGGCCAGACAACACTCGAAGGAAGGTATACCGAGATCTTTGCTGCGTATAACTATCTTACCAAGCTTGTCGATAAGCCTACTCGTATACCGGATGTTGATGGGCATTTCGCCCATACTCTTGACTTGTTCCTTACTTCCCATCCTGATAAATATACCATTAAAGTAACTTCTCCATTTGGCACCTCGGACCATTGTGTCATTTCAGATAATTCCTCGATCTCCAACCATCCAGTTTTAGAAAAAATTCTCACTAGGACCGTTTGGCAATACGAGAAAGCCAACTGGGACGGTCTGAATAATTTATTTCGCACCTTTAACTGGTCATTATGCTTCCTCGATAATGACATTGATTCCAGTGCTGAAATGATTACAGAATTGAGTGATTTATTGATTTCTTGGAATGAGAACTTTTGTCCCTCATAGAACAAAGGGTACCAAAAGAAAAGTGTTGGTTTACCGAAGAGTGTGAAGAAGCTATCAGGTTGAAAGAAGTAAGCTTCCGACCCACCAACCCACCTGAAGAAAATGGGAAGAAACACAAACAAGTTAGGAACTCGTGCAACACCGTTATAAACAAAACGAAATTTTTACATGACCAAAAGTTACGGCAAAAAATTCTGCAATGTCCCAAAGGCAGTAAAAACTTCTGGTCATTTGTAAAAAAACGTCAAGAACTCAGTCATCATCAGTTCCAATAAGGCGAATATGCTTGCAGCTAATTTCGCTGCAAGGTTTACGTTGCCTGCAATCAATTTTCCCTTTCCATTTTGATCTTCAAACATTCAAGATCAATGTTCATCGACACCTTCTTTCCCTTCCTTCCTCCCTAATTTCCTATCGCTCGCGCTGTGACTAATCATTAAAAGGGCTATACAAACCCCTTGAGCGCGTGTGCCGTATAAAAAAACTATTCTAACCATAATTACCCCTATCCTATCATGGTATCCGTTCGGAGAGTCCTCCGAGCGGAGAAAAGTTCCGATCGGAGCATTTAATGTGTTCATGGTATCTGAATCGGAAGAGAAATAAAAATGCGTACCGACGGCGACGCGCACACATGGTATAAGGAAAAGAAAAAATAAATTAAGTATGAACCTCTTTTGTAGTGAAATAATCCTGCACAGCACAGCCATATTTTTAAGGGATGGAATATATTAATACAAGCCAAGCAGAGAACCTCAAACAAAGAAAACAGAACCACAAAACAAATACACAAGAAATTAAATAGTTTCTTTCTTTTTTATTTTGTTATTACCATCCGATAATGTTCCACATGTCATTTTCTGTCGGAGAGAATAGGAAAAAACACAAATCAAATAGACGCGTTGGATTGCATGAATTCAATGTGCGTCGCTGTGATTTTGACATTTAAACGCATGCTTCAATTTTTGTCGGAAGAATGTCTGATTAATCAATCGGAGCGTCTACCATGATACAAAATTCGTACATTTCGTAGGAATCTGAGGAAATTTCTCTCCGATCGGTTACCATGATAGGGGGGAATAGCACATTCCATTGGAGGAAAAGAAACGTCCAGAAGCATCCGGAAGCCTTCATAAACAGTTCCATTGGTAAGCAAATGACACTTTTGACGATTCTGAGAAGAAAATTCTGCTTTTGGATTTGTAGTATGATGGATTTGTAACAAATCGTTTTTTACCAAACACTCAATTGCCGTGGCGAAAAAATTCTGTTTTGTTTTTAATTTTAATTTGGGTGTCCCTGAAGTATTTAGAGGTAGAGAGGTCCAGTTGATAAATGCAATTCGAAGGGAATGAAACTAAGAAAATTTAGTATAAAAACTTTGCTTAGAATTTCCAAAACCTGTTGGCACCAAACTGCATACTTAATAGCGGTACACTTGACGCCGAATAACCACCGTAATAATATTAAATTCTTTCGTTCGTGCGCGATGCTTGCATTGTCTGGCAAGCTATAAGATCTTTTCCCTATCCTTAAGCACTGATTATAACGTACCTCTTCTAGACATTTTTGAATTTACAATGTTGGTTTGCTCTTTACTAAATTTCACGTAGTGCTTAATAGCGAGTTTCATTAAAATTTGGAAGAATTGTTCTCAAAATCGAGAATTGCCCTTTTGAATGAAACTTGTTTTGGGTATCCATGTCAATTTGAATTATACTTTTTGTCATTTCATTTTTGTCATTGGAAAAAGTAATCATTAGATAATTGATAATTAATTGGATAATATTAAGTTCTTCGTTCATTATTTGTTTATTTTTGTTATATTTATCACAGACTGGCACAATTTTACAACAAACAACAAAAAATAACAAATTATTTCTCATCTGACGTTTGACAGAAAAGTATTCAGATCGATTCTCCCAACCCATGAGAGATGCATTCTTTCGTGTTGAGAATCGATCTAGAATTGCACTTTTTGAATTAATGAAACTCTCAAAAGTGTAAAAGGTCAATTCTTTTGACAGAAAGAGCAATTCTTTTCGTGAATGAAACTCGCTATAAGAAAATCATGGTATGTAATTCGGATCAGTTCAGGAACCGATCCATTATACCGAGATTATACTTAAAAAAGGTTCCTTACCGTTCTCAAAGGAACTTTGAATGCAATAAACCGGGTTCCTTTTATCGTTTGTCCTACGGGAGTGTACTCCAGCCACCTGAAAGAAACAAGAAAATATTGTAACCCAGAAGCGCATTGAAAATAAATTGAGAAGCGAATCCAGAAATTGTTGACGATTCCAGAAGTTTCGCAAACATTCTTCACAGCGTTTATACCAAGAAATTAACCAGCAATTTCCTTTGGAATTGGAAATGTCATGAAAGTGATGGTTCGAAATTTTGAAATTTTGTATTTTGGAAATTTGTCCCAGACAAAATAAGCAAAACATAGTATTTCCAATGGAAAAAGTTATTTCAAATATTGGCCTGCTTAAAAATGAGTTTATTGTTTTACATACCCATCTGGAATGTTAGGGGCCATAATTATAAATTATTCAACAATATATAAATATTTAAAACAAGAAATAAAACTTCTAAGAAATATTAAAAGAAAAGAATCAATCTTTATAAGCAATCATATTAAACTACTAGAGATAACGCCTTCCAGTTTTAATTTTTGACTTGTTCTGCACATCTACGTCATAAGAACACCTGAAGTTCGCGCCTTCCTGTTTTACTTTTGTTTCATTCTACTCTGTGCGCTCTACGTCATGAGAACACACGTAAGAACACCATGGAGTTTGACAATGGTTTGACGTTTTGTACATGCGCAATGCCATTTTATATATCTTTATAAAAGGTGCCTTTACATGGAGTTACAAGCCCTGATCTGCAAAAAAAGGGGATGCAAAATCAATAAATCATACTTGTGTGATAGAGAGGGAAGGCAAAAATGCAGACGTCTTCATGGATGCAGATTATAGGAAAATTATAGATACAGCTTGAAAATTATAGTGAAGACGAACATGTTCATCTTCATCGTGCGTCTGCACCACAGACCATATACAGACCGCCAACTCGTACTCCTCTTGCCTGAAACATCCTCGAAATATTTTTTCCAGTCTGTGAATACGTGTACATCTCTCTCTGTGCATTTTGTAATGGCAACTGAACCTGCGTATGCCATTTATTTTTTAGGTATGTTTGCTAAATGGGTTTTAAAGCAGGGGAGAGCGTCACACTCTCAAAATAAATGGCATATCAGCTGATTTTTAGCTTGGTGGCAAAAAGCGAGACCATATGGAGAGTTGGCGGTCTGTATATTCTTGGTCCGTGGTCTGCACTTTGATTGTTGTTGTTGCGTTTTTGTCTGCATTTGCAGTTCCATGTAAAGCCACCTTAAGGCTGAACTATAATAGTCGGAAACAAACGGAAGCTAGTGTCAAAATCGAACGAAACGTTGCCGTCCGACCTGTGAAATGAACACTCTACCCATAATGGAACGGATTGCCGCGGAAGCAAAACATGTATTTTCCTCTGAACAATAAGATGACTGTGAAGCAGGCATGGAAAATTCGATACAATCGAGTTTGATTGAGTACAAAAGTACAATTTGACTTATTTTAGTACAATTCTCTTTTCTAAGTTAAGGTAAATAAATGATCTCTTGTCTAATACTTCTAATCCACTAAATTGTTTTGCTGACGACAGTACTCTCAGTTTTTCATACTCGTTTCCAGATTCACATCCATGTCCTTCGGATGTGGAACTGTAACGAAATCGTATGATAAGCTCATTAAATTCCGATCTTGACAGCATTGTCCAATGGAGAATCATCAACCGCGTGGAATTTAATGCTTCAAAAACTCAATGCTGTCTTCTGTCGTTAAAGCATAACCTACCCTCTTTGTCACTGTCCATGAGTAGCACTTGCATTGAGGAAACCGATCAGCCTTGCGTTCTAGGTATGTGCATCACAAATCATCTTCTGTGGAACGATCACATATTTGACGTCGCCAAAAATGCCACAAATTGCTTAGGTTTCCTAAATCGATGCAAGAAATATTTTTCCCCTTCTGATCTGGCTATAATCTACAAGGCATTCATTCGCCCGAAGCTAGAGTACAATTCTCATATCTGGGCAGGTGCCCCTGTCACTCACTTGCGCCTCCTGGATAGGATCCAAAAAAGAGCCGTAAAATTTTACCGAAACATTTGTTTCAATTGAAAACCTTGTTTTATCGCTACTTCCACAAACAGTGCTCCAGTGAAATAGCCAGATGCGTTCCACCCTTAAAACAATTTCCCCGTAACACCCGCACCGCAAGGAACGCCCATCAATTTACCCTCGAGCCTAACTTCGGACGTACTGTTAAGTATAGAGACTCTTTCTTTAGCCGCACTACAAGAATGTGGAATGCTTTACCCGGCTCGATTTTTCCCTCCCATTGCGATATACAGACATTCAAAACCAATGTGCACCGGCATCTCCTTTTATCTCCTATCCTCATTTCCTGAACGCTCGCACTGTGTTGACTTATATTAAGGGTATTAATAACCCCTTGTGTGCGGGCTCAAACTAAAAAAAAAAAAGAGGTGGCTTTACATGGAGCTGCAAATGCAGACGAAAACGCAACAACAACAATCATAGTGCAGACGATGCAGATGAACATGTTCGTCTTCACTATAATTTTCAAGCTGCATCTATAATTTTCCTATAATCTGCATCCATGAAGACGTCTGCATTTTTGCCTTCCCTCTCTATCACACAAGTATGATTTATTGATTTTGCATCCTCTTTTTTTGCAGATCAGGGCTTGTAGTTCCATGTAAAGGCACCCTTACCCATGATACAATTACTAGAGATCTCGCCTTCCAATTTTCATTTTCGATTTGGTCTGCGCATCTACGTCATAAGAATACCTTAAGTTTGCGCCTTCTCGTTTTCGCCCTCCCGTTTAACTTTTGTTTCGTTCTACTCTCTCTACAATCTACAAATTGACATAATTTACATTTATATAGTATGTCTGTGTATTTGTGCGCTCGACGTCATAAGAACACACAGAGTTTGACAATAGTTTGGCGTTTTGTATGGCATTATGCGCAATGCCAAATCTGTATTAGTTGTATCATGTCTTTAACCACTGGAGAGCGTATTCCATGGACCTAATAAATATGGACTGCTAGTTGATTTTCGTTTCCATACAATATCTGACAAAACTGTGTCGCGAAAATAGCGCCCTTTTTTACAAGTTGTCAAATATTTCCCTACATGAAACGTATTTTCCATGGACTTAATAAGTACTTATTAGGTCCATGGTATTTTCAATGTTTGACAGGAACTTTTTTTCATGATAAACAGAATTATGAGGTATGCAGACTGTAAGTTTGACATCACGATCAACTGATTTTTTTCGAAAGGAAAATGTATAAATGTTTTGATTTGCCGGATTTTATTATTTTCTTTTATTTTTATGGTTCTTATAATCATAGGAGAATTTTTTTAAATACTGAATTCAAAAATATAGTCTTCACTTGAGAAATAAAATAAATATTAAAGATGATAGTGACATCATAAAATACCAAGTTGGAGATTTGTATGTGTCTAGTTAGCATACCTGGAATTCTGTGTATCATGCTTTGTTTTCAATTTGATAATACTACACATGGAACTAATAACATAATTTATTGTAATATTATTTTTGTGGTTTTTTTATTTAAAAACGCTAGAATTAAGTTAGTTTTAATTAATTATTTGTCTGTTAAAGTTATTATAAATAAATCGAGACCAAATTTTATTATTGTAACGCGTAGTCAAAAAGAGGAAGGCACATAATAGAAAAAATGCTATCTGGGCCAAATCCATTAACACAGATCGATAAAAAGTGGCTTATTATCAAGGAATTGGAAGTCACATGTGATCGGTTCCCACGTTAAGGTGCTACAATCAGCTTCGTGAAAATTATTTTCACTTCTGTACAATCGATGCAGAACAACAGGCAGAGCAAGTGACTGATTCATTTGTCGTGACCTGCAGCAGTAGTCGTTCGCTTTTAAAAGCAAAATTCGATTCAGATGCTGAGTAGGAAAAGCCACCTCCGTCAGCACCGAATGGAGAACTCCTGTTAACCGAAAAATACAAAGCGATGTCCTCCGATCAAGTGTTGGTCAATATCGCCCCAGTTAAAGGTAGTTCCACACTATCCCACAGTGTAGTACGACATGTCAAGAAAAAGTGTGAAGGAATGTATGGTTTTACATTCAATCCTAAAAAAATATTTCAAATCTAAACACATGTCAAATCGTATGTGATCTGCGCTGTCATATTCTGTTTCCACACTATTATACATCTGTTTCATCACACATTTTTGACATTTCGTATTACACTGTGGGATAGTGTGGAACTACCTTAAGCAATTAAAAGAATTTCTTTCCAATGCCTTCTACGACCTTTTGTACGGAATGCTTTGGTACCACTAACGACAAAATTTGTCGTTAATGTTAATGTCACCCTAGTGGCAGAGGTAGATATTCTACTTCCTCAAATATACCAAAGTGACATTTGATTGGGAAATATTGTCGAGAAAGGGAAGTTTCTTAGTTGTCTCATCTCGACACTAGGGGGACTAAGGTTGTAGGAAATTATTCGATTAGGTATAAATCAAAGAGGATATATACATATTGTCGCGTTCGGAAACACGCGGACAAATAAAACCGCATGGTATTCTTTCGGTTTAGCGTTATCATCGCTATACTTACCTACGCCACTCCACGTTCTTGTCATGGAAATAAATATAAAGAAAACCTACCTATTTTTTTGTCAATCCAATAGGATTTGAGATTACCAGGTAAAACTTTTTGTATATATCTATTTATATATAAATCGAGAAGATTCAATTCTCGCATAAGCTGAAGTAAATACACGTGGACCCAGCGCCAAAGAACGCTCGTCCTTTAGAAACTAAAGAAGTCTACGAAGCATTCAGTTTACTCGAGACCATCCTGAGGTCACATTGACCAAGTTGCTCAAGGAAGTAACCTACTTTAACGCCCACGGACGGTGGTGTATTACGTCGTCGACAAAGCACATACCTATGTTTATGCGAAAGAGTATTATATTAGCGAATCTAAAGAAAATTTATTGTTCATTATTCCTTAAGTGAAATTATTTTTGCATTCTAAGAGTAGTACCTATAAAGAAAATTTGAATATTTACTATAAAGAAATCTTTCATGTGTTGTCCTCTGTTACTTAAGTGTCCTGATCTTACGAAGTAATTAAAAGTTTAAAGTTTCATATCCATACTTTACAGGTCCATTTGGGATTCCTGGAAACATTTTCTTATAGAAGCATATTAAGCTGCCTAATTGTCCTTTTCGTTCGATACAGTTGTAGGTCAGTTTGATTCATATTTCGATCGGAAGAATATTCTTTCTTTATGTCAGTTTATGGAACAATTTGTTCTGGTCCATGCTACTAGCTTTCGGTTAGAATCTAGCTAGTTATTTCTTATATAAACACTTCACGTGTATAGTTACTTTTGATTCTTCTAAGTCAAACCATTTTTATGGGATTCATAGTTTTCTATCTTTGAGTGGAAACACGTTAGGCACTTGTCCTTCTCGGACAAATTCACTTCTATTATTTATTTTTTTTAAATCGTTATTTACTTTTTTTGTTTCACTCACCAATCATTTCTTATCCTGGGTAAGGACCCAAAACTTTCGAACCTTAGTGTTCACCTTTATTAATTTTTTTTTAATTACTACACTTTGTTATATGAACATCCTTTTTGATAAGACTTCACGTCAGTTCTGGAAAACCCTTTCTTCAGTGGTTAAATCAACTCATCTTACCCTTGGTGCATCGCTGCACTAGATCACTTTTATGTTTATGCGTCATAATTTGTCAGTTTATTTGAGAATTGTACTCAATAGTACTTAGTGACTACAGATTTAGATTGACTCGATTGTTATAGCACTTTCCATTGGACGAAAAGAAGCGTCCAGAAGCAAATGGAAGTCTTCTGAGACCGTTCCATTGGTAAGCAAATGACACTTCTAACGATTCTGAGAAGAGAATTTTGCTTCTGGATTTGAAGTCAGAATCCACTCAAGAAGCACAAACACAAATATAACTCAAATGTCACCCATAGAATATTCATTGGGGAAATGTCTGTTCGCATGCAGCAATGCCGAAAGTCTTGATAATGTCAATAAATGTTACATATTTTTGAATCCAAATCTGATGATAAAGACGTCGAAGGCCAGCAACGAAGTTTAGTGAATAGTATTTAATAGGAGGAACCAGTAAAAATCCCTTTATACCGCGAATCGGGCTATGCACACCACTTTGACATTGGGAAAACTTGTGAAGCTGACGCATGCGAATACTGCATTGTGTTAAAATTGAACAGAAGCGATTTTGCTTGTTCCATTGGTATTCAGAATGAGTGGTTCCCCGAGTGAAACCAATGGAAAGTGCTATTAGTCAACATTTTGGGAGAATACACTCAAGTGAGTGTTTAGTAGAACAACTCATAGATTATTCTGATTAACACCTACAATCAAGTTACATAACATACATAGTAGCTTACAATTACTAATATAGTTTTTTTTAAAACCTTTACTTAATCATTTAGGTTTCAGCGTTTGGTTCCAGTGGTGCACCCCTGTGCTACATGACAAGAGCGTCAGTGTACTGACCCTGTCCCATCACTGGCAATACACGAAATTTCTCGTTGTGCCAGTGAAGAAACCCCGTCAGTGAACTGACCTCTTTTTTGACATTATCTGTCAAAATCAATTTCCACGTGAAAGTAATACCTACGTAGTAAAATTAATGGTAGATTATTTAATTTTATTTTATATTGTTTACTTTAACCAAATATTTATTATTAGAAACAATGGAAAGCGCTATCGAGATAAAAAAGAAAAAAAATCATCAATAAGCGAGTGCGATCAACCGCTTACAGCTGGACGTTGCAGGAGGAGTCAGCTCTCATAGTGGCTGTCGAAAAACGTCCACCGCTCTGGAATGCCGCCATTCCTGAATATAAAATGCCACATTTGAAAGGTGATCTGTGGGGGGAAGTTGTCGGCAAATTGGGCATCCAAGGCATGACATCTGCTGACGAAGGAAGAAACAAGTGGAACAACCTGCGGAGCTATTTCAAGGCCTTCGTTCAGAAGCAACGGGCCAAAAAATCAGGCCAGGGCGCTATAGACCCAAGCACGGCTGCAAAGTATCCACATTATGCAGAACTGCTGTTTATTGAATCTGCCGATGTGGAAAACTCGTCGCAGTCAATATCAACGTTGCATCTGGTAAGTTTTCATTCACTCGTTTTTATATTTTAAATATACTTCATTGAATAAATATTGCAGGATAATGCCATAACGGATGAATCCTTTCTGCATGATTTGGGTCAAGCGGCAGGAACAGGAATACAAACAGTAGCTCACCATCTCCACTACTTCCAATTCAACGTGGGAAGCGAGCGACTTCTAAAGCATCGCAATCGGTGTCGCCTACGCCTTCAAGGAGTTCCAGCAGGGATACGGCCGTATAATTGTTGCAGAGCTTGCAACAAAGGGCTCAATCAATTTGCCATAATGACCATTTCTCTTCTTTTGGCGACTTTATTGCGGGCCGTTTGCGGAATCTGAAGCCTGATCAAGCGGTCAAAATGGAAAAATCGATCACGCTGGCCATGTATAGCTGCTTGGAATCTTTTGGAGAGTCGACATCGCCAACTGCCAATGCATCCAGTCAGACGCCAACGACTTCAACAGCTGAACAGTTGGATGCCGAAACAACTTCGGTTGTTAAGCCTTCAGTTTCCCAAGCCATTCGCCCAAAAAGTTTCCGGGCAGTGGGCTTGCCACCGCCACCACCAGCACGAGTTGTGGAGAACCTGCAAATGGTATTTGTTTCTCAATGATACATTTTAGTACCTATTCATTTGAAATTTAATTTTGTTTTCTTTCATGCAGAGGCCGGACAATGCACCGTCAGAAGTGGTGTATACGGAGACGCTTTTCCCAGATTATGTAGAGATTGGAGAATCTGATGTCGAGTGTCTCATCGAGCTATCTCCATATTAAAATACTTTCTTTCACTCACTATTTCAAAGGATAAGAAAATAAAAAATTTAAAAAAAAAAACAACTTGACTTGTATCACGACTATGGCACAGCTGGAGAAACGCCAATTTTAAAAATCTTTAACTAAGACAGATAATTCGTCAGAATTAAAACTTATACATACAAAAAGTAAATAATTTACAAGATAAAAGTGAGTTGCTGGTCGATATACAACACAGAACCTAGTTGTATATCGACCGGCAACTCACTTTTATCTTGTAAATTATTTACACACAATCGTTATTTAGGGTTTCAGATTCTTGTTTCGTAATCTTAAATTGAGTCTTCAGTTGCAAGAAGAATTTGTTTTCATCACATTATGATAGCATCCGATCATATAGGTACATGGATAATGCACTGGAAAGCTTCGAAATGTAAGAACTTTGGGTTCCATGTCGGTATAGCTCGTATGGAGCAAGCCCGTTGAAATAGAATGGCGATCTCTTGGCGATTGTGTTGCTCTTGTTGTCATTGTTATCCCAGTATTCCTTTCCGTAAACGAGAACGTATCGAAGATCACATGAGCTGCCGTGGGTCCGTAAGTCCTTGCATCTTAACAAAACATGTCTTACTAGGTGTGGGTCTTCCCATCGTCCCATGGAAACTGACTGACTATGACTAAAAAGAGAGGAATCATTATTAAATTTCTATTTTATTGTTCAGTCCACTATTCAATTGCCTTTTTTTTTATTTTTCTAATTTTTTGATACATATATTTTCCGTACGGCTTTCTTGACAAGTTTCGTTCAGATCATTTGAGTGAACTTTTTTTTAATTATTATTTTTTATTGATTAATTTGTTTGAACCGTATAAACTTAGCCGGCAGACGCAAACGAAAATTTTAAACTGAGAAAAAAAGATGTACATAGATGTATGTATATGTATGTAAGGTTAAAAGTACAAATGTAGAGAGAGAGAGAGTTGTTCAAGCGTTATTACAAATTATAAGATATTCATATTGTATTGAATTTATATTGTATATTGTATGAATTCGTACAGAAAAAAACAACAATCAAACATGACATAACGATAATAGAGAGAAGTGAAATATTTAAAGTCATCGGCTACAACAACAAAAGGACGGACGATATAAAATTTCAAATATAAGCGAGACCATCAAAAGAAAATCAAACGCGAGTGTATTGCTACTCTTGGAAACAAACTAATCGTTTATATCATCGCGCTATCTGCTCGGAAGGGCAGGACAACGTCTGCTAGTTAAAATATAGGGTTTTCCAATAAGAGGTGTTATTTAGATAATTGAATAAAACGGATTGAATAAAAGGAAACACTTAAGCGTTATTTGTAATTCTTTTTAATTCGAAAAAAAAACATAATATAAAAAAGGGTTATTGAAAATGAAATCCAACGCGAGCTTATTGCCACTGAAGTTCACCTTCGCCAGTGAAGTAATGCATAAATTCCTGTTGGATTTTTTCGCGTCATCTAATGACCCTTCTATTGGTTGTAGTGCATGTATCGATGCAGTGGGTGCTTCAGCACGCCAGTCAGCTGGTCTTAAAAGATTGTCCTCAGCATCGTACTGATCGAATGCAGATGGTGGTGCTTACGTTGGCTTGTTCATCGTCATCAAAAAATTATGAAGCACCGCACACGCCAGAACCACCTGCTTTGCTTTTCCGGCATCTAAATGAAAAGGATGCCGAAGGACACGAAAGCGCGCCGACATAATACCGAAAACGTTTTCGATGATTCGACGTGCACGAGATAAACGATAATTGAATACACGTTGGGTCATCGTTAAACCTCAGTTTGCGTAAGGCTTCATAATATTTGGTTGCATTGCAAAGGCATCGTCCGCGACGACGACGTACGGCACTGGCATTTCTCTGCACGGCAATGGTTTTGGTGCAGGCAAATGCAGCTCATTTTTATTCAACGCTTGGCTGAAAGTGCAGCGGGTGAATACACCGCCATCAGAAAAGCGTCCATTCCGACCGACGTCAACGTATAAAAACTTGTATTCTGCATCCGCTAATCCCATCAATACAATGCTGTGCGTGCTTATAGAGAAAAAAAATTAGTATTTTGAATACCTCTTCATGCATGCAGCGGGCGTACCTTTATAGTTGTAATTAAGACTTCCAGCATTAGGTGGTGCATTTATAACAACATGCTGGCCATCCACAGCACCAATACAGTGAGGAAACTGCCACTTGTTCTGAAACTCCTTTGCCACCGCCTCCCACTCGACTTCACTTTTCGGAAACGGTTTCTGTTCACAAGTTAATTAATTAATGTTAATTAAAGTATCGCTAAATCATTATTGGAACAAACCTTAAAAAAATCATCCACCAGAACCCTGTAAATGGCGTCAAGGACTTCGGGAATGATAGCCGAAATAGTGGGTTGTGCTATTCGGAACAGCAGTCGCAGTGAATTAAAATTCTCAACGGTGGCCAGGTAACGCAGAGTGAGCGCGAGTCGTACTTCTGCTGGAATACTTGTTCGCAACCTTGTGTCGGCTTTTTCAATATGCGGCTTAACTAAAGCCAGCAAATAATCGAATTGATCGCTCGACATTCGCATTGCGTTGCGATATAATTCTGGTTCTTCTTCACGTAATTCCATGAGCAGCTTGGCACCAAACCCTTCCTTCTCTCTACGCCTCAACCACTTTTTTTGCCAAACACTGCGTGGTCTACGCTTTCTTTTGTCCTCATCATTATCGCTGAGGCTGTTCACAACACACGCTGCCAAATAAGCCATCGTGGCAATTTCCACTCTTTCCAAATATACTTTTTGGGGCATTATCTTTTTATAATTTTTTTTTTTTTTTTTCAATAATTGTGTGTCAAACAAAACAAAAACCGGCAGCTGAAGTTTTCCACCTCAAACAAATTTTAAAAAAAACAAGGAACTGACAGCCACTGGCTGTCGGTAGTCAGTCAGTGTGATAGCAAAACTGCTCACTGACCCGATTTCGAGTAAATTTCACTGACGCCTCTTGCCAGTGAAGCATGTGTCAGTATAGTGTGATAGTCAGTTTTTTAGGCGTCAGTTCACTGACCGACTCGGAGAAAATTTCACTGACTAGCATGAGGTGTCAGTGAGTTGTGGGACACAATGGCACAGGCCTGCCAGTAAGTGTGATAACCTTTTTTTCTTAACTGACCACTGACGAGCAACTGCTTCACTGGCGTACAAACCACGTCAGTTTTCGTGACGTCACTGCCTACCAGTGATCAGTGAATTCACTGTCAGTGTGATATAGCCTTAATGGAAAGCCCTATTAATACAGTAACCGCTGTAACTTTGTTAAAAGTCAAATTAATTGACATAATTTTGAATTTGGGACGAAAGTAGTACGTTACGAAACCTGCCTTTGTTTGTTTCGTTTTAATTGTTTAATAATTAATAATAAGTAAATATAGCTTTTACAAATTCTTAAAATGGTTTTCTAAATTTAAGCAAATTGAGACCTATCGATTGATACCAAATAAGCCTACTTTTGTTTTCATACGCTGCTAACTATACGCCAAAGTTTAAATTGTTAATAATTAATAAACTGAGGTTTTGCAAATTCTAAAAATGGTTTTCTAAATTTAAGCAAATTATTTGCTAATTATTTGCATCAAAAAAATTGAAATTCATGAGATCGTGCTGCTAACTATACGGCGGTCACGTTAGATCAAAATTTTTTGATCTAAGATCATTTTTTTTTTATCTGACAGCTAAATTTTAATTTCCTTTGGTCAATAAATCAATTTTTTTCGATCTAGATCAATATCTTAAATCTAATTTTTTTTTCGAGATTTAACACATACCTGTTAGCAATAATCTGGCAACGCTGGATATTCGAAAGAAAGAAGGAAGAAATAAAGAAACGAATAAATCAAACTATCAAAGTCAGTCGTTTCGGAGATTTGATTGAAGCGAGTTCGCGTTTTAAAGAGTTGTCTTAAAAGATTTTTGTTTTAGCTTTGCGCTTTGAATACATTAATTTCATTTAATGTATTTTCACCATAATTAATGAATTCTTATTTTCATATGTTTTATTTTCTTAATGTTGAATAAAATCGTTACGTTGACCTAGAAAAGGAGGTGTCTTTATTTTGTTAAGCAAGTTGCTAGTTACGGACGGAGTTTTTCTTTTTATTGATTTGGACACTATCGGTATCGTCGTGATCATTGGTGCATAAATATGTTAGAAAATATATATTTATAACATTTCAGAAGTGGGATGGATGGAATCATATCCTAATATTTCGCTGAATAAATTAAAAATCGAAATATTATCACGTGCCGAAAATTTTCATCACCATAGAGTTAGTTTCGTTTTTGTTTTTTCTTTCTTGTCGCCTCATAAAACGGTGAACTTGCGGATTTTGTGGATTTTGCGGATTTTCTAGAAGCGTCATGCCGGGGAGTGAACGAGATGGAAGAGCTACAGAGCGTGATAGACAGCGGAGGCAAGAAGAGGAGAGGGCACGGTTAGCAGAAGAACAGCACCAACGAGAACAGGAAATCCAACAGCAGATGGCGAATAACCAACCGCAACAAGAAAGAGATGAAAATGGAGGCGAACAGGGAGAATCTGAGCAGGAGTACAATGGAAGAGAAAGATTCGAACTACCATCAAATGTGACACATGAGGATTGCAGTTGGGAAAGGATTATTGATCACATGATGCGAGAAAACCAAATGCGAAATGAGCAAATTAATAAACGTGACAAAACTATCGATACACTGATCCAACAAATACAAACCATGAGAACTGTACCCAACGCAAGCAGCACTCCAAGACCGGACGAAAATACCACCTTCAATTACCATGTTATGCCAGACTTGATGAAAAACATTGAGAAGTTCGATGGTGAAGGCGATGCAACGGCAGCAAAATCGTGGATAAATGGTATTGAAAACATGCGACAACTACATCACTGGTCTGACGGTTATGTATTGGATGCTGCGAGAATGAATTTGATCGGAGGAGCAAAGCGATGGTTCAGAACAAGAGAAAACCAAATTCTTACCTGGTCTGATTTCGAATCAGCGTTCAAAAAAACATTTCTTGTGCAAGAAAACCTAACGACTCATTGGCAACGAATGGTCAGCAGAGTTCAACAGCGGAATGAGTCTGTCACCACATATTTCCACGATAAGTATGATTTGTGCCATAATTTAAAACTTAGTTTTGAAGAATCCAAGGAACAAATATTGACGGGTTTATGGTCTAGGGAAACAGCAAACGCTCTGGTGAGTTGTCAACATCTGGATGCGGATGGCCTACTGCATGCCATTCTTAAACAAGAGAAAATGTCGAGTCTACGAGGAGAACGCATCGGTACGTCGCGTCCACAACAAACAATAGAAGCAAAACGTGATGATGCTACGCGCAAAGAAAATAATACGGAACGACCGAAAGATTTGAGGTGTTTTAGTGGTGGTTTCGGTGGTCATCTGTCACGGAACTGCCCAGAACCGAAGCAAGAGCTGACTTGCTACAGATGTAAGAAGAAGGGTCATATTTCACGTCAGTGTCAAGAATCACTCCGAAATAACGTAAACCAAGTGACAGGACATTGTAAGAATGGTGCTGTCAAATATTTAAAGAGAGTCCGTGTTGGTGATAAGGATCTTAGTGCTTTTATAGATATGGGTATCTCGGAGTGCATCATCAAAATGACAGCAGCTCTGATGAATGGATTTCAATTCCACAATGGTATCTTGGAGCTAAAAGCATTTGGTCCTGCGAACTACAAGTCCTTATCTCCTGGATGGATATGTTCATCACTAACCGTCGATAACGCTTCAGCAGACAACATAATCTTTAGAGTAGTTCCCGACGATGTGCAGGCCTGCGACGTACTTGTTGGGCGCACATTCACTGAGCTAAATCATGTGGTGTATCAGAAGATTGGCGATGAATTGACATTTGGAGAGAAAAAGGATGTGCAACCATTTAAGGACATTGAAATAGAGGATGAGGATGTTATAACCATCAAACCGGAGTCGTCACTACAAGCAGGTTCAGTAAATATCCTAACGGCAGCTCGAGAAAATACAAAGATATTATTACCAATCCTTAATATCGGAAGTGAAGATGTTCCTGAAAATTAAATACTTACCATTCGACAGCAAATGACGTCAACGAGCGCTGAAATGGAAAACAATGATTTCGTAAGTAGAAACGTAGAAATAGAAGATGTTTGTATTGGAGTAGAGCAACCGCCGGAAGTGGTCAGTGAATTGGTGGGGATTCTTAATACATATAGAGACTGTGTATCACTGAGCGCCAACGAAATTGGTTGTGATACAAGTGCAAGTATGGAAATCGAGGAAGTGCCAGGAAGTAAACCTATTCAATCGAAGCCGTATCCAACGAGTGAGCTAGAAAAAGAGAGAATTCGCAACATCGTTAGCGATTGGAGAAAGTTGGGTGTCGTGACTGATACCAATTCTGCATATTCTAGTCCAGTGCTACTCGTACGCAAGAAAACAGGGGATTCGAGGCTGGTGGTGGACTACCGTCGTCTGAATAATCAAACAGTCAAGGTAAATTTTCCCTTGCCGAATATAGACGACCATGTTGCAATATTGGCGGGTGCAAAGATGTTCATCGTTTTGGATCTGGCCCAAGGATACCTCCAAATACCAATTCATCCAAAGGATCGGCACAAGACAGCGTTTATCACTCCAGAGGAAACGGCTGAGTTCACTCGTATGATTTTCGGGCTGACAAATGCACCATTCTCTTTTACAAAAATCATGCAACGAGTTTTGGGGCCGCTACGAAACCAAGTAGTTCTCTTTTATCTGGACGACATACTCATTCCTGGACGTGACTGGATTGACTTGAAAGAGAGACTTTTATTAGTTTTTGAAGCGCTAAGAAAGGGAGGACTTACTGCTCAGCTGAGAAAGTGCGATTTCCTGAAGCAGCGGGTCAATTATTTGGGCTTCATTATTTCCGACAAGGGCATCGAACCTGGTGAAAGAAAATTGCTTGCCATTGAGGAATTTCCTAGGCCAAAGAACGTACATGAAGTGAAGCGTTTTCTGGGGTTGGCTGGATTTTTTCGGCGATTCGTCAAACAATTTTCCTTGCGAGCAGCTCCCCTTTACGAGTTATTGAAGACGCAGACAACGTTTAAGTGGACTGAGGAGACGGATAAATCGTTTGAGGAACTCAAAAGTGCATTATTGAGCAAACCAATTCTTCAGTTGTTTGATCCCAAGAAGTACAGCGAATTACATACAGACGCTAGCAGCCGAGGATTAGCAGCGATGTTATTTCAGCGAGGCGAAGACGGGAAGATGCATTTGGTATATGCCATCAGTCGATTAACAGCAGAGGCGGAAAAGTGGTACCATTCAAGTAAGTTGGAATTGTTGGCGATTATGTGGGCGACTCAAAGGCTGAGATTTTTGCTGATTAATATTGAATTCAAAATTATTACTGATTGCCAAGCTCTAATTTTTCTGAACGTTCAAAAGACTAGAAATCCTCAGATCTGCCGATGGTACAATCTACTGTGCGAGTTTAATTTTACAATCGAACATCGACCTGGTACCAAACTTTCACATGTAGATGCTTTAAGTCGTGCACCAACCGAAAAGTATGATCCAGAGGGCGTCGGCGACTTATGTGTTTTTACTTTGGCATCGGATGAAGATGCAGTTTTAATCTATCAATCTCAAGACGAAGATTTGCAAAGGAAGATAGATATTCTCAAGAAAAAAACACCAGACGAGTACATATCTTACGAAAAAGGTGAAGTTCATGGATTTACACTAGAAAATGGAATACTCTACAAGAACATCAAGGGTCAGCTGAAGTATGTGGTTCCGAGATCGTTGCGCAAATCTATAACTGTGCGTTTCCATGACTTTCATGGACATTTTGGACTTGATCGAACAATTAGTAAATTGCAAAGATTTTACTTCTTTCCAGGAATGCGTCGATATGTCAAACAACACATCGGTGCCTCTCTGCATTGTTTAATGGTAAAAACCCGTACTGGAAGACCTGTGGGGCAATTACATCCTATTCCTTCAGCTTTGAAGCCATTTATGGTCATCCATCTTGACCACATTGGCCCATTTATAACCAGTTCGAAATTAAACAAATACATCATCGTGCTTGTAGACAATCTGACAAAATACGTGAGACAAGACGCAGTTCGAAACACCAACGCTGAGAATGTGGTTCGGAAACTGGAAGATTTTATAATGGAATTTGGAGCTCCTGAGCGAATAGCGTCCGATCGAGGGACTTGCTTCACGTCTGTGAGATTTGAAGAATTCTGCAATAAGCATGGAATCAAACACACATTGAATTCTCCTCGACATGCACAAGCGAACGGCCAGGTGGAGAGGGTGGATCGAACTCTTCTCCACATTGGACGAAAACAAAAATGGAAAAGACTGGGACCGGAAGCTGAAGACAGTAGCGAGGGATTTGAATAATTCAGAGAACAAGACCACGGGAAAAACACCATTCGAACTCTTCTATGGCTTCACTCCGCGATTTGATGAAGGATTGATTAGACAGATGACTGTTCGAGAGGAAGGTGTGAACTATGAACGACCTGAGTTACTTCGAAATAAGGCTATCGAAAGGATTAAGATAGAACAACAGAAATTCAAAAGCCGTTATGATCGAGATAAACAGCTTAACGTGCAGTACAACGTTGGTGATATAGTTAACATGTCATCACCACCACAATCCACTGGGGAATCAACCAAACTTCATCCAAGGAACAGAGGACCATTAGTGATCACTAAAATTATGCCAGGCGATACTTATGGAATTGCCACTCTGAGACTCGATGCAGCCAGTCGAAAGTATGCATCTACTGCCCATGTAAGTCAACTCAAGTTGTGGAGACCATCGATCGAAGACGAAGCAGACTTGTCAAATTCATCCGTAGTAGAACTTTTACCAGATCCAAACGAAGAGTGTGGTGATTTGGAAATCGAAAACCCTGATGAACAAAAGGAGGTAACAACAAATAAACTAACATTTATCCGAGAAGAAGAACCAACAGCTATAAAAGATGACGATGGTGAGTTCAACACTCAACTTGTAAGACCGAAAAGACGTATTAATCCGAACTTAAGGCACAAAGATTTTATCTTATAAATTAGTTAAAGTTTTGTTTTAAATCAATTTTTAAATTTCTAAGTTTTCACCTGATAAATATGTATAACAAATATTTATTTTCGTTTGTAATTACAAAGTATTTTTTTTGTATTGTTAAAAGTATTCTTGAATAAGAAATTTCGTTTTACGTTAATTTAACTGATGATTTGAGCTAAACTGATTGTTGATTCGGAGAAGGACAATTGCTAATGATTCGAGGACGAATATAACTTAAGATGGCCGAATGTTAGCAATAATCTGGCAACGCTGGATATTCGAAAGAAAGAAGGAAGAAATAAAGAGACGAATAAATCAAACTATCAAAGTCAGTCGTTTCGGAGATTTGATTGAAGCGAGTTCGCGTTTTTAAGAGTTGTCTTAAAAGATTTTTGTCTTAGCTTTGCGCTTTGAATACATTAATTTCATTTAATGTATTTTCACCATAATTAATGAATTCTTATTTACATATGTTTTCTTTTCTTAATGTTGAATAAAATCGTTACGTTGACCAAGAAAAGGAGGTGTCTTTATTTTGTTAAGCAAGTTGCGAGTTGCGGACGGAGTTTTTCTTTTTATTGATTTGGACACTATCGGTATCGTCGTGATCATTGGTGCATAAATATATTAGAAAATAAATATTTATAACATACCACAATACTTTTTGACATTTCTCGAACAGCAGACTTGTAAGTTTTGTTTTTAGCATTGCGAGAATTGTCATTTTGACACACACAATTACAAAAAAAAATCAATCTCGTTTTGGATCAAATATCTGACATTAAAATCTAGTGGTGATTTTTATTGGTAATCCTTGATTTTAATGTCAGATATTTGATCAAAAACGAGATTGATTTTCCTAAATTTACTCGAGTTGCCCCCAATCGATTGATACAAAAAAAGCCATTTTTGTGACTATGTGCTGCTAAGTATACGCCAAATTTAAATTATTAATAACTTTTAAACTAATTGTTCCTAAATTCTAAAAATATTTTTCTAAATTTTCCTAAATCATTCCCAAATTATAGAACAACAAAAATTTAAAGTCGGTGATATAGTGCTGCTAAGTATATGGCGGTATGAAAATAACATCAAATGTTAAAGCTATTGCACTAGAAACAACTATTTTGCCTATCGTTTTTATTTAATAATAATTTTAAAATACATAAAATCACACCTCTTTGTTTGTAAACGCCACAAATGTAGGACGACATAATCGTGTTATTATCATTTCTAAATTTTTAATTTCAATATTAATATTTTTATGATCATTTTTTGTTTTATTTTAATTACCAAACATAGTTGAACTCACCGTACCAGATGTTCTTATTCCATTGCATTCTTATATAATTTTCTATTATTCTTATCTTGTAAAGAGTCAGTCGGTGTTAAGATGCTTAGGTGTAAAGCCTGAGAAAAGTTTCGCGCAATTAATTAAATCTTTTTTTTTATATATTACATATTTTTTCCCCTTTAAATTTAAATAAACTGGAATTAACTTTACATTAACAAAAGATCGTTCTTATTATTTTTCCCTCCCACTATAATTGGTGTCAGAAGTGATTTAACTGAACAACAGTGCCGTGTTGGACAAATCGAGAAAAAAAATCATAAGTTAAATTAAATAAAGTTCTGAAGTACGATATAAATTCCGGAAATTCTTATAAAATAGAAATTTCAAAATACATATGTGTGAAATGTGCAAGTTAAAAGAGAGCTGCATTTAAAAGTGTGAAAAAACTGTTAAAAATAAAGTTGATGCATATGCTTCAAACTGTGAAAAAATTGACCATAATACAGCTAATTTAAATTAACCGAATAATCCACTAAACGGGTGAGATCGTTTCATTTTTTTGCATGAAGAACAATAGTACATAGTATTATTATACCTACATATATTCAACTCATACACCGAAAATTGAGTAAAATTTTTATTTGAGTGAAAAGCAAACTGCATGATTATATACCTAAATCAAAGTCATACTCAAAAAGCTTTACAGATTTTTTTTTTATTTACTTTTGTTTACAACTGTCAGTTGTATAATTTTGCATGATTTTTTTTTCACAAAACATTGAATGGATGAATTAAATAAACTAACTACTAAAGAAACTAAAAACTAACTAAAAGAAAGAAATTTAACGTATCGATATAATTTAAAAAAGGATTTAGTAGGAAGGTTGTTTCAAGCAATCGTTAACAAAACGTCAGAAAGTTTAGAAACTATTGGAGTTCAGGGAGAGGGAAGCTTAAAAGATAAAGTTGAAGAAGTAAATAATAGTTCAGATAAAAAGCAGAATATTGAAGATAAAACACAATCGTTGGAGAATAGTCAGGAAGCTGAAGATAAGAGCAAAGTTGTTAAGGAAGTTGTTGTTGTTGTTGTTAAGGTACCACCGGAAGAAGATATGGCTGAAGCAAATTATTTCGTTTTTAAGGATGTTGAGGATTCTCTAGATCATTTCACCGGAGAATCAGGGAAAAATTTTACAATTTGGTTGAAGGATTTTGAGGACATTGCGACCGTTTGTAAATGGAATGACATACAGAAGTATTTGTATGCAAGGCGCTTGCTGAGAGGAGCTTCAAAATTAGCAGTCGAGTCTAAAACTGGAATTTGCAGCTGGGACAAGTTAAAAGATTTTTTGTCTAGTGAGTTTCAGAAAACACCATCTTGCATAAGCTTACACAAAGCATTGCAGTCCCGTAAGAAGAAGCCGAACGAATCTTTCTTGGAGTACATGTATTCCATGAAGCAAATTTCAATGAAAGGCAGTTTTGACGATGAATCGCTGATTGCGTATATAATTCAAGGTATCGCGGACAGTCCTTCTAACAAAACCGTTTTATATGAGGCAACAACTTTTTTTTTTTTTTTTTTTAGTTTGAGCCCGCACACAAGGGGTTATTAATACCCTTAATATGAGTAAACACAGTGCGAGCGTTCAGGAAATGAGGATAGGAGATAAAAGGAGGTGCCGGTGCACATTGGTTTTGAATGCCTGTATATCGTAATGGGAGGGAAAAATCGAGCCGGGTAAAGCATTCCACATTCTTGTAGTGCGGCTAAAAAAAGAGTCTCTATACTTAACAGTACGTCCGAAGTTAGGCTCGAGGGTAAATTGATGGGCGTTCCTTGCGGTGCGGGTGTTACGGGGAAATTGTTTTAAGGGAAGAACGCATCTGGCTATTTCGCTGGAGCACTGTTTGTGGAAGTAGCGATAAAACAAGGTTAGACAAGAAACATTACGACGATGGTCAAGTGAAATAAATGTTTCGGTAATGGTTCTATCACCTATCAATTTTAAGGCTCTTTTTTGAATCCTATCCAGGAGGCGCAAGTGAGTGACAGGAGCACCTGCCCAGATATGAGAATTGTACTCTAGCTTCGGGCGAATGAATGCCTTGTAGATTAAAGCCAGATCAGAAGGGGAAAAATATTTCTTGCATCGATTTAGGAAACCTAAGCAATTTGCGGCATTTTTGGCGACGTCAAATATGTGATCGTTCCACAGAAGATGATTTGTGATGCACATACCTAGAACGCAGAGCTGATCTGTTTCCTCAATGCAAGTGCCACTCATGGACAGTGGCATAGAGGGTAGGTTATGCTTTAACGACAGAAGACAGCATTGAGTTTTTGAAGCATTAAATTCCACGCGGTTGATGATTCCCCATTGGACAATGCTGTCAAGATCGGAATTTAATGAGCTTATCATACGATTTCGTTGCAGTTCCACATCCGAAGGACATGGATGTGAATCTGGAAACGAGTATGAAAAGCTGAGAGTACTGTCGTCAGCAAAACAATTTAGTGGATTAGAAGTATTAGACAAGAGATCATTTATAAAGATTAAAAAGAGAGTCGGAGACAGAACGGAGCCTTGGGGCACACCAGCATTTATTTTGTGGGTAGCAGACTGAAAACCGTCCAAAACAACGCGAATTGAACGGTCCGAAAGGTAATTTCTAATCCATCCAAGGAGGGGTTCATCGATGCCAAATGCACGCATTTTCGATAAAAGAGCTTCATGCCAAACTCTATCAAATGCCTTAGAAATATCAAGTGCAATAATCTTACTTTCTCCAAAACGATGTAAAGATTTGTTCCACTGTTCGGTGAGATATACCATCATATCACCAGTGGAACGATTGCTACGAAAACCGTACTGCCGGTCATTAAGAAGTTTCCGTTACTCAAGATATTTCTTGATCTGAAAGTTTATCAGAGTTTCCATGACCTTGGAAAGAAGGGAAGTCAGTGCAATTGGTCGGTAATTTGAGGGGGATGAAGATACGCCTTTTTTTGGGATGGGCTGGACAAATGCTGTTTTCCATCCACTCGGGAAGAGACCTGTAGAATAGGAAAGATGGAAAAGCTTACGCAGTGGTTTTGCCAGCGTGGAAGCACACCTCTTCAGAACTATGGGAGAAATACTATCCGGGCCAGCGGATTTGTGTATGTTGAGATCTTTTAGTACTCTTGCAACTGTACGAGTGCGAAAGAAGATTTGTCCCATAAAACCATTCACGTTCTCAAGTACAGGAGGAGTCATATCACACTGGGGTAGCGTTGAATTAGCAGCAAACTTTGCTGCAAATAAATCTGCTTTCGCTTGGGAGCTTACCACAGGAGTGTTATTTTCAACGAGTGTCGGAACCGAAGACGTGGTAGAGTTACGTACATTTTTTACGAATGACCAAAAATTTTTACTACCACTGGGACATTGTAGTATTTTTTGCCTTATTTTTTGTTCATGCAAAAATTTGGTTCTTTGAATGTGAGCATTACAGGTCTTTCTAGCTTGTTTGAACTTTTTCCGGTTTTCCTCAGAAGGGTTGGCTTTATAACATCGGAAGCTTACTTCTCTCTCCTTGATAGCCTCTTTGCAGCTCAAGTCGAACCATGAATTCTCTTTTGGTTTGATATTTTTTGTTCTATTCGGAACAAAATGTCTCATCCCGCAGAGAATAATGTTTGTTATCATATCAGTGCTGGAGTCTACGTCACTATCGAGGAAGCATAGTGACCAGTTAAAGTTTCTGAAGAAATCATTGAGACCGTCCCAGTTGGCCTTCTCGTATCGCCATACGGTTCTCTTAGGGATGTTTTCTTTAACTGTACTATTGGAACACGAGAAAATTGCTGATATGATACAATGATCCGACGTGCCTAGGGGCGATAATACATTTATCGTGTATTTATCAGGATGAGAGGTAAGAAACAAGTCTAGGGTGTATGCGGAATGACCTGCAATGTCAGGGATTCGTGTTGGCTCGTCGACAAGCTGAGTCAAGTTGTTTGACTCAGCGAAGAACTCAGCATACCTTCCTTCGGGTGTTGTCTGACCAGAATATCGAAGCCACGAAGAATTGTATACATTGAAATCGCCCGTAACAACGATTTCAGTGCGAGGATAAAGGGAAACAATTATTTGGATGGAGTCGGACAGTGCATCGAATTCGATAAAAGTCGAGTTACTGTCCAGATTTGGGCTTCTATAAATAAAACATGTATGGATGACGTGCTTTTGTACGGTGAATTTAAACCACATGAAATTGAAGTCTGTGTTTGAACACTGACCATATTGTGGTAGAAGCTGGTAAGCAACGTCATTTCTAACGTATACGGCTAATCCGTGATAGGAAAAGAATAATGGCACTAAGCTGTACCCGTGTAGGTTAAATTCTAACGGATCAGAATTATCACCTATTTGGGTTTCACTTAGTGCCAAAACAGCTGGCCTGTACGTAGCAATGTGGACATACGCGGCATAGAAATTCTTTCTAATCCCCCGAATGTTGCTGTAATCGACTCTAAAGTTACCTGTCATTACGATAAACAAACATATAGTGAAAACCAATAACGAACGACTATTCTATAATAGTTGCACATCAATCACCAAAAAGACTTCATAAAAAACACACCAACATGAGTAATTATGCCTTCATATTAATATGTTCCTAATCCGCCCCTGGAAACTTACATGCAACTACTAATACATTCATCTACTATCATGATTTCAATTGATACCTCAATGCGTGTGTACACATTTGAATATAACAATTGAAACCTTGATAGGCTGTGTGTGTAGAAGGGGGAAGGGAAGAAGAAAGGAACCACTCGATGCTAATCCACAGATGACGACACTGAATTTTCCTTGCGCGCACTGATAGCGGATTTTGTTGCTGGATTAGCTACTGTGCTTTTGTTTTAGATTTTGGTTTGGTGGTTGGGGCTATTATTTTTTTTTTAAACTAATTATTCGCAGGTGGTAGCGGCCGATTTTTGTTGTTGCATTTAGTATGTACTATTATCAACTAAGAACACTGGCACAGATCTATATTGCGCGCGCGCGTTACGATAATATTTTATTGGGCTATTGAAGGTAATGATTTACACTTTTTTATTTTCTTTTTTATGGGGACTATTGCGACTTGGATTGCTTTGTTATTTATTTATTTATATATCTTGTAATAATGTAAGACACAACTTTATGGGGTGTAAAAATAAAACAGAAAACACAGTTTGAAAAGACGAGGGATTTTCGACGCCGACGACACACAGCGCGTGCGCTGCCGATGGTAGGCAAAACGACCACGACTTTAGATGAGCTTAAGAAAAAGTTTTTGATCTACGAAACTATAAGGGCTCATTCAAGTGTAAATTATAAGAATCAATTTAATAATTATCAAGGAGCTAACAGCTTCAACGTCAAGTAATTTTAAGAATAATTCAAATCAAAAGCGATGCGTTAACTGTGGCTCAATGTCTCATCAACAACAAACTTGTCCAAATAAAAGTAAGGGTGCTAGATGTTTTTCTTGTAATGAGTTCGGACATATTGCTACGAGTTGCCCTAAAAAAGATAATAAGAGTACAGGAACTAGTCAAGGTAACATTAAAAGAATAAACAAACTGGCCTACTGTGTACAACTTTTTGTGGCCGGAGAATCGTTCGATGTTTTGGTAGACACTGGAGCTGATGTTTCACTGATGAAGGAGAGCGTTTGGAGGAGCGTTGGTGCTATTGAGATGGACGGAGTAGGAGAATCTCTGTTTGGGTTCGGCGATGGAAAAGCAAAAAGAACGTATGGGTCGTGTTTAATTGATGTTTACATTGAGGAAGACATACATCGCATTCGTTTCCACATTATTCTTGATGATTGGATGTCAGATTCTATGATTTTGGGACATAATTTTCTGAAAAGTGCAAAGGTTACTATCGAGAATGGGAAGATTCATTTAACCACAAAAGCAGTAGCAATAGATATAGAAGAAAATGATATTTCGAGAATAGATGTCATGGAGGTGGTAGATAAAGAAAAGGATTTATTGGTGATGGAAGTAAAAGATAACCTTCAACACATTTCGGACTTACAGTAGTAGTTAAGCTTGTAGAAAATTATACCTCGAAAAGGCCAAGAGATGAGTCCCACGTTAAAATGAGGATTGTTTTATCTGATGAGCGACCAGTTTACCAAAAACCGAGGAGGTTAGCAATGAATGAAAGAGAAGATGTTAGAAAGTTGATACAGGAATAGATGCGAGAAGGTATAATTCGTCCCAGCAGTTCGGATTATGCGAGTCCCATAGTCCTTGTCAAGAAGAAAGACGGAACAAACCGAATATGTATCGACTATCGGTTACTCAACGCGAAAATCATCAAAGACAGGCATCCCTTACCATTAATGGAACAAATTCTGGAAGATTTAGTAGAAGGCCACTGTTTTACCACCCTAGACTTCAAGAATGGATTTTTCCATGTTGAGATTGATGAACATAGTCAAAAATATACTGCCTTTGTAACTCCAGACGGGCAATATGAATTTTTGAAAGCTCCTTTTGGGTTATGTAACTCTCCGTCAGTTTTTCAGAGATTCGTGAACGCCGTATTTGAGAAGCTCGTTCGCTTGGAATGGCTTCACATTTATTTAGATGACATTGTCATAAGAGCTAGAAATTAGATTGAATGTTTGGAAAGGCTGAAGATAGTTCTTGATGTTGCTGCGGGGAATGGACTCCTTATCAATTGGAAAAAGTGTAGGTTTTTAACTCCAAGGATAGAATTTTTGGGTCACATTATTGAAAACGGGGCTATGAAACCATCAAAAGAAAAGGTGCAAGCTGTTCAAAAATTTCCTAGGCCAGATACAGTCAAGAAAATACAGTCATTCCTAGGACTTACAGGTTTTTTCAGACGTTTTATACGGAATTTCGCCATTATAGCTAACACATTGTCAGATTTACTGCGAAAAGATATGAAGTTTTGCTTTGGTCCAGATCAAGATCTAGCTTTTGAAAGCCTAAAGGAAGTACTTTGTAAGGATCCTGTATTAAAGCTGTTTAATCCACAGTTAGAGACGGAACTGCATACAGATGCAAGTAAGATAGGGTTTGGTGGAGTTCTTCTACAGCGACATGATGACAACTTGCTTCATCCAGTTTTTTACATAAGCTTTAAATCATCTAAAGCAGAGTCCAATTATACAAGTTACGAACAAGAAGTTTTGGCTATAATAAAATGTTTAATAAAGTTAAGAGTATATCTTTTGGGATTAACATTTAAAATATATACAGATTGTAAGGCTTTTACATCAACGATGAGGAAGAGAGATCTTTGTACGCGAGTTGCCAGGTGGGCATTGTTCCTGCAAGATTTTAACTGCGAAGTTCTTCACAGAGCAGGAACAGCTATGAGGCATGTTGATGCCCTGAGTCGTTTTCCAGTTGTTATGAGGATAGAAGATGGTGTGTTGCATCGTATTAAGAAGGCTCAGCAAAAAGATTCGTTTTGTGAGTTAGTTGCCAGGATTCTAGAAAAGGGAGAGTACGAAAATTTTGTCTTGAGGAATGGCATCCTATTTAAATTCGTCGAGGGAGACTAGTCGTTAGTTGTACCAAAGAGTCTGCAGAAGGTGGTGCTAAGAAATATTCATGAGCAAGGACATATTAACTCGAGAAAAGTGGAAGTTTTGGCAAAGAAAGAGTTCTGCATTCCTAAGGTGTCAGCTAAAATCAAGCAAGTCATCGCAAGTTGTATTCCTTGCCTACTTGCCTCACGAAAAAACGGAAAACAGGAGTGCTTACTTAACCCGATTGAGAAGTTTGACCTGCCCTTAAATACCTACCATTTAGACCATCTTGGCCCACTGCAATCAACAGCGAAGAGTTATAAGCACTTGTTCGTGATAGTAGATGCTTTTTCTAAATTCACTTCAATTTTTCCCGTAAAGTCAACTGGTGCGGATGAAGTATTAAAGAAGATGATGTTACAAAGTGATACATTTGGGGATCCTGTACGTATTGTCACGGATAAAGGGTCAGCATTTACATCCAATGTGTTCAAGGAGTATTGCGAAGAGAGGAACATAATGCATTCGTTGGTTACTACAGGCGTTCCCCGAGGTAACGGCCAAGTTGAAAGGATCAACAGATCTATTGTTGAAATGTTATCCAAGCTGTCGGTTGAGGCTCCAGATAAGTGGTTTAAGCACATCCCGAAACTACAAAGGCTTATCAACTCGACTATAAACCGAAGTACGAACAGAACTCCATTTGAACTGATGTTTGGAGTCCCAATGAGAGGTATTGAAGCTTTGGATATGAGAAAAATCGTGGAAGAGTTGCTAATAGAAGATTTTGAGGAGGAACGAAAAGATATGCGAAGTCAAGCGAAAGAGTAGATAGCGAAGGTTCAAGAGGAAAACAGGAGAGTGTTCAACCGGAAAAGAAAACCAGCTCATAAATATAGTCTTCAAGACCTGGTAGCAATTAAGAAAACTCAGTTTGCTCCAGGAACGAAGATTTTTCCATCATATTTTTGACCATACGAGATCGTCAAAGTAAAAAGAAACGATCGCTATGATGTCAAAAAAAACGGAACACACGAAGGTCCAAATGCAACGTCAACTTCAGCAGATTTTATGAAGCCGTGGAGGAATGAAGATTGTTCTGAAAGCGAAGAGGATGATACTGATACTGATGACGAGATTGAGGAATAATCCAGATTACTAATGCGTGGATAAAGCAATAGTTTGTCTGGGACAGCCGAAAAGAAGGATGGCCGAGTGTAGGACGACATAATCGTGTTATTATCATTTCTAAATTTTTAATTTCAATATTAATATTTTTATGATCATTTTTTGTTTTATTTTAATTACCAAACATAGTTGAACTTACCGTACCAGATGTTCTAATTCCATTGCATTCTTATTTAATTTTCTATTATTCTTATCTTGTAAAGAGTCAGTCGGTGTTAAGATGCTAAGTTTGAAAGCCTGAGAAAAACTTTGCGCAATTTATTAAATCTTTTTTTTTTATATTACATATTTTTTCCCCTTTAAATTAAAATAAACTGGAATTAACTTTACATTAATAAAAGATCGTTCTTATTATTCTTCCCTCCCCCTACACAAATAATTTTTTTTTCTTGTTGGAAAGCAGCTGACAAATTATGGTGAAACCTTCGTCCATAGAGAAGTGTCATCTTCAATTTGCCACACAAAAAGTGTTATACTTTCTATGGAATACGCTATCCAGTGTTTATAGAGATCAGTGAAAATTTCATAAACTGAGTGAGTAACCGCTGTAACACTGCAAAACGTCAATTGAATTGACAAATAATTTTGAACTTTGGACAAAAGTAGTTACGTTACGTAGCGGAGTCTGGATTTGTTTGTAAATTTTCAATTGTTTATAGGAGCTGTCAAACTTTACTATTTGTTAAATATTTACTAAACGAAGGTTTTCCAAATTCTTAAATGGGTTTCCCAAATTTGTCCAAATTGAGCCCGATCGATTGACACCAAAAAAGGCTATTTTCGTTTTCATGTGCTGCTAACTATACGCCAAAGTTTAAATTGTTAATAATTAATAAACCTCTAGCGGCACATATAGGCTTTTCTACTTCCTTTTATACACCAAAGGGACATTTGTTTGGGAAATATTGTCGAGAAAGGGAAGTTTCTCAATTGCTCAATCTCGCCACTAGAGGGATCGAATTTGTAGGAAATTATTCGATTAGGTGTAATCCACCTGAGGTGCGATACTCGCTCTAAATGTCATATCGTTTAGGACATTGACATACTATACATGGACTGCTAGTTGCCAACTTCACGATGGTTCCACTTATACGCCAGCTCCACTAACTCAAACACGGCAAAAAGGTAGAACTACTATTTTGACATTTCATTTGTTGCTGTCCTTGTCGTCGTCATAATTTATAATTGGCGCGATTTTTACTTTTTGTTTTTCGGTCATTCATTTTCATTATAAATGTTTGTGATTTATTTAATTATTTAAAATATATATTTTTTCATAAACTTATTTTATTTCAGAAGATAAACTTCCCTGCGAGGATAACGTGTGCCAATAGCAAAAATACTACATGCTTCCTCATTGTCTCCTACGTGGTGGAACGACTGGATTGTTTAATCCAGGCGGCCTTGTAAGCATTTACTGTGTCTCGACCGTCAGGAATATATAAACAGGACTACATCAATGAGAAGATATGACGATGAAAAAGGCGAACCTCAAGCACCTGCGTTTGCCAGATTGGTGCTTAGAATTATTGACGACTCCGATGGTAATGGACCATCTAATTGAATTCTGTGAAACTAAGTTAACAAATTCGTGTGTTAATATTCTCTTATTTCCTCAGCTGTCCCAATTATTGGAGGTGCCATAAGATGAATATCAACATATAATAAAGAACTTGGATAAAACACAAACAATGGGAAAGAAAATAAAGAACACCACACAGAAACAACTGAACAACCGACTAACGATGATAAAGAAGATGACGAAAATCAAGACGAAGATTGTGACAGTAGCTGCAGTGAAGAAGAAGAACAGGATAATGAAGATCCATCACCGCTGAAGCATGGTGTCATAAAAGCATTTGAAGACTCCGACAACGATGAAGCTAATCCAAGTAATCCAAGTAAGAAATCCAATTATTCCCGATCAGACTAAAATATTTGTTTGCACTTCCAGGTTTGAAAAACCAAAAAGCCTTAGCGATGAATTCCTCAGCAAAACCAATTCGTACTTCATAGTATTTTTAGTGCACCTACAAAGATTTTTCAACTACACCGACTAGCAGCAGGCATTACAACAAAAACAGATTAACCAAATCAACTGCCAAGATAAATCTGTTAACCACCAGCCTGAGTCATCCAGCGGACACCATTACAAATGGGGAAGTGGCAGGATATGGGCAAAGCGCAGAGAGTAAAATCGATTAGTCAGATAGCAGTAATGATAGTTCAATGAAAAGTAATAGTCGTCACCATTAAGTACAACAACATGAGTCAGAATCAAGTAACCCAGCCTATCCTAAATTCAAAGTTTATCAACTTTTTAACACAAAAATGGATTATTTGTTTGATACAGACATGTTTATTAAGAAAATAAAAGTTGTATGTATAAAGGCAAAGTCTTGACATTTTTTTTAACAAATAGTTGGCCTCATTATGTAGCTCTATATTTTAACTTAAGATCTAGGCTCTAGGAACAACCTCTGGCATGAGAGCAAGTATTACATATATTTTTGTAATGTGCGAAATTGTGCGATCGAATGCAAAGATCTCTTCTTCCTTTTATCGAAAGTCTCGCTTAATTGGACATCCCTACGATTTTTTTGTTCACCTTCACAGAGGGAGGAATGTTATTGACATTTTCCAATCTATCGGCAGCTGAACCTGAAGTTGTAAAGTGTTCGAGTAAGTGCTACTGAGATAGAGAGGAGTCTAGAGATAAAATAGATGTTTTTGAGATCAGAGGAATTTTATCGATAATGTTCATGAGACCTTCGTCTCCGGTGAGGGACATGGATCGCTTACAATCTTCGTAAGTAGCTGAGTTACGTTCAATGGCTTTTCGATTCCAGCTCAGTAGTTTCGTCTCTCGTTTTGTAAAAATCTTTGCAGCACTTGCGGACATCCGCTTCAGTGATTTTTAGATTTGGGTTTGGTGGTTGGGGCTATTATTTTTTTCTTAAACTAATTATTCGCAGGTGGTAGCGGCCGATTTTTGTTGTTGCATTTAGTATGTACTATTATCAACTAAGAACACTGGCACGGATCTATATTGCGCGCGCGCGTTACGATAATATTTTATTGGGCTATTGAAGGTAATGATTTACACTTTTTTATTTTTTTTTTTTATGGGGACTATTGCGACTTGGATTGCTTTGTTATTTATTTATTTATATATCTTGTAATAATGTAAGACACAACTTTATGGGGTGTAAAAATAAAACAGAAAACACAGTTTGACAAGACGAGGGATTTTCGACGCCGACGACACACAGCGCGAGCGCTGCCGATGGTAGGCAAAACGACCACGACTTTAGATGAGCTTAAGAAAAAGTTTTTGATCTACGAAACTATAAGGGCTCATTCAAGTGTAAATTATAAGAATCAATTTAATAATTATCAAGGAGCTAACAGCTTCAACGTCAAGTAATTTTAAGAATAATTCAAATCAAAAGCGATGCGTTAACTGTGGCTCAATGTCTCATCAACAACAAACTTGTCCAAATAAATGTAAGGGTGCTAGATGTTTTTCTTGTAATGAGTTCGGACATATTGCTACGAGTTGCCCTAAAAAAGATAATAAGAGTACAGGAACTAGTCAAGGTAACATTAAAAGAATAAACAAACTGGCCTACTGTGTACAACTTTTTGTGGCCGGAGAATCGTTCGATGTTTTGGTAGACACTGGAGCTGATGTTTCACTGATGAAGGAGAGCGTTTGGAGGAGCGTTGGTGCTATTGAGATGGACGGAGTAGGAGAATCTCTGTTTGGGTTCGGCGATGGAAAAGCAAAAAGAACGTATGGGTCGTGTTTAATTGATGTTTACATTGAGGAAGACATACATCGCATTCGTTTCCACATTATTCTTGATGATTGGATGTCAGATTCTATGATTTTGGGACATAATTTTCTGAAAAGTGCAAAGGTTACTATCGAGAATGGGAAGATTCATTTAACCACAAAAGCAGTAGCAATAGATATAGAAGAAAATGATATTTCGAGAATAGATGTCATGGAGGTGGTAGATAAAGAAAAGGATTTATTGGTGATGGAAGTAAAAGATAACCTTCAACACATTTCGGACTTACAGTAGTAGTTAAGCTTGTAGAAAATTATACCTCGAAAAGGCCAAGAGATGAGTCCCACGTTAAAATGAGGATTGTTTTATCTGATGAGCGACCAGTTTACCAAAAACCGAGGAGGTTAGCAATGAATGAAAGAGAAGATGTTAGAAAGCTGATACAGGAATAGATGCGAGAAGGTATAATTCGTCCCAGCAGTTCGGATTATGCGAGTCCCATAGTCCTTGTCAAGAAGAAAGACGGAACAAACCGAATATGTATCGACTATCGGTTACTCAACGCGAAAATCATCAAAGACAGGCATCCCTTACCATTAATGGAACAAATTCTGGAAGATTTAGTAGAAGGCCACTGTTTTACCACCCTAGACTTCAAGAATGGATTTTTCCATGTTGAGATTGATGAACATAGTCAAAAATATACTGCCTTTGTAACTCCAGACGGGCAATATGAATTTTTGAAAGCTCCTTTTGGGTTATGTAACTCTCCGTCAGTTTTTCAGAGATTCGTGAACGCCGTATTTGAGAAGCTCGTTCGCTTGGAATGGCTTCACATTTATTTAGATGACATTGTCATAAGAGCTAGAAATTAGATTGAATGTTTGGAAAGGCTGAAGATAGTTCTTGATGTTGCTGCGGGGAATGGACTCTTTATCAATTGGAAAAAGTGTAGGTTTTTAACTCCAAGGATAGAATTTTTGGGTCACATTATTGAAAACGGGGCTATGAAACCATCAAAAGAAAAGGTGCAAGCTGTTCAAAAATTTCCTAGGCCAGATACAGTCAAGAAAATACAGTCATTCCTAGGACTTACAGGTTTTTTCAGACGTTTTATACGGAATTTCGCCATTATAGCTAACACATTGTCAGATTTACTGCGAAAAGATATGAAGTTTTGCTTTGGTCCAGATCAAGATCTAGCTCTTGAAAGCCTAAAGGAAGTACTTTGTAAGGATCCTGTATTAAAGCTGTTTAATCCACAGTTAGAGACGGAACTGCATACAGATGCAAGTAAGATAGGGTTTGGTGGAGTTCTTCTACAGCGACATGATGACAACTTGCTTCATCCAGTTTTTTACATAAGCTTTAAATCATCTAAAGCAGAGTCCAATTATACAAGTTACGAACAAGAAGTTTTGGCTATAATAAAATGTTTAATAAAGTTAAGAGTATATCTTTTGGGATTAACATTTAAAATATATACAGATTGTAAGGCTTTTACATCAACGATGAGGAAGAGAGATCTTTGTACGCGAGTTGCCAGGTGGGCATTGTTCCTGCAAGATTTTAACTGCGAAGTTCTTCACAGAGCAGGAACAGCTATGAGGCATGTTGATGCCCTGAGTCGTTTTCCAGTTGTTATGAGGATAGAAGATGGTGTGTTGCATCGTATTAAGAAGGCTCAGCAAAAAGATTCGTTTTGTGAGTTAGTTGCCAGGATTCTAGAAAAGGGAGAGTACGAAAATTTTGTCTTGAGGAATGGCATCCTATTTAAATTCGTCGAGGGAGACTAGTCGTTAGTTGTACCAAAGAGTCTGCAGAAGGTGGTGCTAAGAAATATTCATGAGCAAGGACATATTAACTCGAGAAAAGTGGAAGTTTTGGCAAAGAAAGAGTTCTGCATTCCTAAGGTGTCAGCTAAAATCAAGCAAGTCATCGCAAGTTGTATTCCTTGCCTACTTGCCTCACGAAAAAACGGAAAACAGGAGTGCTTACTTAACCCGATTGAGAAGTTTGACCTGCCCTTAAATACCTACCATTTAGACCATCTTGGCCCACTGCAATCAACAGCGAAGAGTTATAAGCACTTGTTCGTGATAGTAGATGCTTTTTCTAAATTCACTTCAATTTTTCCCGTAAAGTCAACTGGTGCGGATGAAGTATTAAAGAAGATGATGTTACAAAGTGATACATTTGGGGATCCTGTACGTATTGTCATGGATAAAGGGTCAGCATTTACATCCAATGTGTTCAAGGAGTATTGCGAAGAGAGGAACATAATGCATTCGTTGGTTACTACAGGCGTTCCCCGAGGTAACGGCCAAGTTGAAAGGATCAACAGATCTATTGTTGAAATGTTATCCAAGCTGTCGGTTGAGGCTCCAGATAAGTGGTTTAAGCACATCCCGAAACTACAAAGGCTTATCAACTCGACTATAAACCGAAGTACGAACAGAACTCCATTTGAACTGATGTTTGGAGTCCCAATGAGAGGTATTGAAGCTTTGGATATGAGAAAAATCGTGGAAGAGTTGCTAATAGAAGATTTTGAGGAGGAACGAAAAGATATGCGAAGTCAAGCGAAAGAGTAGATAGCGAAGGTTCAAGAGGAAAACAGGAGAGTGTTCAACCGGAAAAGAAAACCAGCTCATAAATATAGTCTTCAAGACCTGGTAGCAATTAAGAAAACTCAGTTTGCTCCAGGAACGAAGATTTTTCCATCATATTTGGGACCATACGAGATCGTCAAAGTAAAAAGAAACGATCGCTATGATGTCAAAAAAAACGGAACACACGAAGGTCCAAATGCAACGTCAACTTCAGCAGATTTTATGAAGCCGTGGAGGAATGAAGATTGTTCTGAAAGCGAAGAGGATGATACTGATACTGATGACGAGATTGAGGAATAATCCAGATTACTAATGCGTGGATAAAGCAATAGTTTGTCTGGGACAGCCGAAAAGAAGGATGGCCGAGTGTAGGACGACATAATCGTGTTATTATCATTTCTAAATTTTTAATTTCAATATTAATATTTTTATGATCAGTTTTTGTTTTATTTTAATTACCAAACATAGTTGAACTTACCGTACCAGATGTTCTAATTCCATTGCATTCTTATTTAATTTTTTATTATTCTTATCTTGTAAAGAGTCAGTCGGTGTTAAGATGCTAAGTTTGAAAGCCTGAGAAAAACTTTGCGCAATTTATTAAATCTTTTTTTTTTATATTACATATTTTTTCCCCTTTAAATTAAAATAAACTGGAATTAACTTTACATTAATAAAAGATCGTTCTTATTATTCTTCCCTCCCCCTACACAAATAATTTTTTTTTCTTGTTGGAAAGCAGCTGACAAATTATGGTGAAACCTTCGTCCATAGAGAAGTGTCATCTTCAATTTGCCACACAAAAAGTGTTATACTTTCTATGGAATACGCTATCCAGTGTTTATAGAGATCAGTGAAAATTTCATAAACTGAGTGAGTAACCGCTGTAACACTGCAAAACGTCAATTGAATTGACAAATAATTTTGAACTTTGGACAAAAGTAGTTACGTTACGTAGCGGAGTCTGGATTTGTTTGTAAATTTTCAATTGTTTATAGGAGCTGTCAAACTTTACTATTTGTTAAATATTTACTAAACGAAGGTTTTCCAAATTCTTAAATGGGTTTCCCAAATTTGTCCAAATTGAGCCCGATCGATTGACACCAAAAAAGGCTATTTTCGTTTTCATGTGCTGCTAACTATACGCCAAAGTTTAAATTGTTAATAATTAATAAACCTCTAGCGGCACATATAGGCATTTCTACTTCCTTTTATACACCAAAGGGACATTTGTTTGGGAAATATTGTCGAGAAAGGGAAGTTTCTCAATTGCTCAATCTCGCCACTAGAGGGATCGAATTTGTAGGAAATTATTCGATTAGGTGTAATCCACCTGAGGTGCGATACTCGCTCTAAATGTCATATCGTTTAGGACATTGACATACTATACATGGACTGCTAGTTGCCAACTTCACGATGGTTCCACTTATACGCCAGCTCCACTAACTCAAACACGGCAAAAAGGTAGAACTACTATTTTGACATTTCATTTGTTGCTGTCCTTGTCGTCGTCGTAGTTTATAATTGGCGCGATTTTTACTTTTTGTTTTTCGGTCATTCATTTTCATTATAAATGTTTGTGATTTATTTAATTACTAGCCTATACCCGCGGCTTCGCTCGCGTTTCAGCTGATCAAGAAGTAGACTGTACCTTGAGGAGTATAGTCTATCGTAATCTAGCTTCTTCTTCTTTTATAGCTTTATAATTTAATACCTACATTTAACCGTGATAAAAAGAAACCTATAAGATAAACCAGTTTATAATCTAGCTCTGTGCTAAGTTTCATTCAGATCCGTTCAGCCATTCTAGTGTGATTTCAAAAATTAAAACGAATCTTTCCCACGGGAACCATACATTTCACCGGGATAAAAAGTAGCCAATATGCTATTCCAGATTATAATCTATCTCCGTGCTAAATTTCATTCAGATGAGTTCAGCCATTCTGGTGTGATTTCAAAAATTAAAACAAATCTTTCCCACGGGAACCATACATTTCACCGGGATAAAAAGTAGTCAACATGCTATTCCAGACTATAATCTATCTCTGTGCTAAATTTCATTCAGATCCGTTCAGCCATTCTAGTGTGATTTCAAAAATTAAAACAAATCTATCCCACGGGAACCATACATTTTACCGGGATAAAAAGTAGCCAATATGCTATTCCAGACTATAATCTATCTCTGTGCTAAATTTCATTCAGATCCGTTCAGCCATTCTGGTGTGATTTCAAAAATTAAAACAAATCTTTCCCACGGGAACCATACATTTCACCGGGATAAAAAGTAGTCAATATGCTATTCCAGACTATAATCTATCTCTGTGCTAAATTTCATTCAGATCCGTTCAGCCATTCTGGTGTGATTTCAAAAATTAAAACAAATCTTTCCCACGGGAACCATACATTTCACCGGGATAAAAAGTAGCCAATATGCTATTCCAGACTATAATCTATCTCTGCTAAATTTCATTCAGATGAGTTCAGCCATTCTATTGTGATTTCAAAAATTAAAACAAATCTATCCCACGGGAACCATACATTTTACCGGGATAAAAAGTAGCCAATATGCTATTCCAGACTATAATCTATCTTCGTGCTAAATTTCATTCAGATGAGTTCAGCCATTCTGGTGTAATTTCAAAAATTAAAATAAATCTATCTCACGGGAACCATACATTTTACAGGGATATAAAGTAGCCCAATATGCTATTCCAGACTATAATCTATCTCTGTGCTAAATTTCATTCAGATGAGTTCAGCCATTCTTGTGTTATTTCAAAAACTAAAAGAAATCTATCAAACGGGAACCATACATTTTACAGGGATAGAAATTTACCAATATTCTATTCCAGACTATAATCTATCTCTGTACTAAATTTCATTCAGATGAGTTCAGCCAGTCTTGTGAAATTTCAAACACTAAAACTAATCTATCAGACGGGAACCATACATTTTACCGGGATAAAAAGTAGCCAATATGCTATTCCAGACTATAATCTATCTCTGTGCTAAATTTCATTCAGATCCGTACAACCATTCTGGTGTGATTTCAAAAATTATAACAAATCTATCCCACGGGAACCATACATTTTACCGGGATAAAAAGTAGCAAATATGCTATATATACTATAATCTATCTTTGTGCTAAATTTCATTCAGATGAGTTCAGCCATTCTGGTGTTATTTCAAAAATTAAAATAAATCTATTCCACGGGAACCCTACATTTTACAGGGATAGAAAGTAGTCAATATGCTATTCCAGGCTATAATCTATCTCTGTACTAAATTTCATTCAGATGAGTTCAGCCAGTCTTGTGTAATTTCAAAAACTAAAACTAATCTATCCAACGGAAACCATACATTTTACCGGGATAAAAAGTAGCCAATATGCTATTCCAGACTATAATCTATCTCTGTGCTAAATTTCATTCAGATCCGTACAACCATTCTGGTGTGATTTCAAAAATTAAAACAAATCTATCCCACGGGAACCATACATTTTACCGGGATAAAAAGTAGCAAATATGCTATATATACTATAATCTATCTTTGTGCTAAATTTCATTCAGATGAGTTCAGCCATTCTGGTGTAATTTCAAAAATTAAAATAAATCTATCTCACGGGAACCATACATTTTACAGGGATATAAAGTAGCCCAATATGCTATTCCAGACTATAATCTATCTCTGTGCTAAATTTCATTCAGATGAGTTCAGCCATTCTTGTGTTATTTCAAAAACTAAAAGAAATCTATCAAACGGGAACCATACATTTTACAGGGATAGAAATTTACCAATATTCTATTCCAGACTATAATCTATCTCTGTACTAAATTTCATTCAGATGAGTTCAGCCAGTCTTGTGAAATTTCAAACACTAAAACTAATCTATCAGACGGGAACCATACATTTTACAGGGATAGAAAGTAGCCAATATGCTATTAAAGACTATAATCTATCCCTGTGCTTAATTTCATTCAGATGAGTTCCGCCATTTTGGTGTAATTTCAAAAATTAAAATAAATCAATCCTACGGGAACCATACATTTTACAGGGATAGAAAGTAGCCAATATGCTATTCCAGACTATAATCTATCTCTGTGCTAAAATTCATTCAGATCCGTTCAGCCATTCTGGTGTGATTTCAAAAATTAAAACAAATCTATCCCACGCGAACCATACATTTTACCGGGATAAAAAGTAGCCAATATGCTATTCCAGACTATAATCTATCTCTGTGCTAAATTTCATTCAGATGAGTTCAGCCATTCTTGTGTTATTTCAAAAACTAAAAGAAATCTATCAAACGGGAACCATACATTTTACAGGGATAGAAATTTACCAATATTCTATTCCAGACTATAATCTATCTCTGTACTAAATTTCATTCAGATGAGTTCAGCCAGTCTTGTGAAATTTCAAACACTAAAACTAATCTATCAGACGGGAACCATACATTTTACCGGGATAAAAAGTAGCCAATATGCTATTCCAGACTATAATCTATCTCTGTGCTAAATTTCATTCAGATCCGTACAACCATTCTGGTGTGATTTCAAAAATTAAAACAAATCTATCCCACGGGAACCATACATTTTACCGGGATAAAAAGTAGCAAATATGCTATATATACTATAATCTATCTTTGTGCTAAATTTCATTCAGATGAGTTCAGCCATTCTGGTGTTATTTCAAAAATTAAAATAAATCTATTCCACGGGAACCCTATATTTTACAGGGATAGAAAGTAGTCAATATGCTATTCCAGGCTATAATCTATCTCTGTACTAAATTTCATTCAGATGAGTTCAGCCAGTCTTGTGTAATTTCAAAAACTAAAACTAATCTATCCAACGGAAACCATACATTTTACCGGGATAAAAAGTAGCCAATATGCTATTCCAGACTATAATCTATCTCTGTGCTAAATTTCATTCAGATCCGTTCAGCCATTCTGGTGTGATTTCAAAAATTAAAATAAATCTATCGCCAAATTCTCTGTGCTAAATTTCATTCAGATGAGTTCAGCCATTCTGGTGTAATTTCAAAAATTAAAATAAATCTATCCCACGGGAACCATACTTTTTACAGGGATAGAAATTAGCCAATATGCTATTCCAGACTATAATCTATCTCTGTGCTAAATTTCATTCAGATCCGTTCAGCCATTCTGGTGTGATTTCAAAAATTAAAGTTTCTGGTGTAATTTCAAAAATTAAAATAAATCTATCCCATGGGAACCATACATTTTACAGGGATAGAAAGTAGCCAATATGCTATTAAAGACTATAATCTATCCCTGTGCTTAATTTCATTCAGATGAGTTCCGCCATTCTGGTGTAATTTCAAAAATTAAAATAAATCAATCCTACGGGAACCATACATTTTACAGGGATAGAAAGTAGCCAATATGCTATTCCAGACTATAATCTATCTCTGTGCTAAAATTCATTCAGATCCGTTCAGCCATTCTGGTGTGATTTCAAAAATTAAAACAAATCTATATCACGGGAACCATACATTTTACCCGGATAAAAAGTAGCCAATATGCTATTCCAGACTATTTTCTATCTATGTGCTAAATTTCATTCAGATGAGTTCAGCCATTCTGGTGTTATTTCAAAAATTAAAATTAATCTATCCCACGGGAACCATACATTTTACAGCGATAGAAAGTAGCCAATATGCTATTCCAGACTACAATCTATCTCTGTGCTTAATTTCATTCAGATGAGTTCAGCCATTCTGGTGTATTTTCAAAAACTAAAACAAATCTATCCCACGGGAACCATACATTTTACCGGGATAAAAAGTATCCAATTTGCTATTCCAGGCTATAATCTATCTCTGTGCTAAATTTCATTCAGATCCGTTCATCTATTCTGGTGTAATTTCAAAAATTAAAACAAATCTATCCCACGGGAACCATACATTTTACCGGGATAAAAAATAGCCTATCTGCTATTCCAGACTATAAGCTATCTCTGTGCCAAATTTTATCCAGATCCGTTTAGCCGTTCTGGCGTGATTTAGCAACAAATATCCAAACATCCAAACATCCAAACATCCAAACATCGTAACTTTCACATTTATAATATTAGTAAGATTTAAAATATATATTTTTTCATAAACTTATTTTATTTCAGAAGATAAACTTCCCTGCGAGGATAACGTGTGCCAATAGCAAAAATACTACATGCTTCCTCATTGTCTCCTACGTGGTGGAACGACTGGATTGTTTAATCCAGGCGGCCTTGTAAGCATTTACTGTGTCTCGACCGTCAGGAATATATAAACAGGACTACATCAATGAGAAGATATGACGATGAAAAAGGCGAACCTCAAGCACCTGCGTTTGCCAGATTGGTGCTTAGAATTATTGACGACTCCGATGGTAATGGACCATCTAATTGAATTCTGTGAAACTAAGTTAACAAATTCGTGTGTTAATATTCTCTTATTTCCTCATCTGTCCCAATTATTGGAGGTGCCATAAGATGAATATCAACATATAATAAAGAACTTGGATAAAACACAAACAATGGGAAAGAAAATAAAGAACACCACACAGAAACAACTGAACAACCGACTAACGATGATAAAGAAGATGACGAAAATCAAGACGAAGATTGTGACAGTAGCTGCAGCGAAGAAGAAGAACAGGATAATGAAGATCCATCACCGCTGAAGCATGGTGTCATAAAAGCATTTGAAGACTCCGATGACGATGAAGCTAATCCAAGTAATCCAAGTAAGAAATCCAATTATTCCCGATCAGACTAAAATATTTGTTTGCACTTCCAGGTTTGAAAAACCAAAAAGCCTTAGCGATGAATTCCTCAGCAAAACCAATTCGTACTTCATAGTATTTTTAGTGCACCTACAAAGATTTTTCAACTACACCGACTAGCAGCAGGCATTACAACAAAAACAGATTAACCAAATCAACTGCCAAGATAAATCTGTTAACCACCAGCCTGAGTCATCCAGCGGACACCATTACAAATGGGGAAGTGGCAGGATATGGGCAAAGCGCAGAGAGTAAAATCGATTAGTCAGATAGCAGTAATGATAGTTCAATGAAAAGTAATAGTCGTCACCATTAAGTACAACAACATGAGTCAGAATCAAGTAACCCAGCCTATCCTAAATTCAAAGTTTATCAACTTTTTAACACAAAAAATGGATTATTTGTTTGATACAGACATGTTAATTAAGAAAATAAAAGTTGTTTGTATAAAGGCAAAGTCTTGACATTTTTTTTAACAAATAGTTGGCCTCATTATGTAGCTCTATATTTTAACTTAAGATCTAGGCTCTAGGAACAACCTCTGGCATGAGAGCAAGTATTACATTTATTTTTGTAATGTGCGAAATTGTGCGATTGAATGCAAAGATCTCTTCTTCCTTTTATCGAAAGTCTCGCTTAATTGGACATCCCTACGATTTTTTTGTTCACCTTCACAGAGGGAGGAATGTTATTGACATTTTCCAATCTATCGGCAGCTGAACCTGAAGTTGTAAAGTGTTCGAGTAAGTGCTACTGAGATAGAGAGGAGTCTACAGATAAAATAGATGTTTTTGAGATCAGAGGAATTTTATCGATAATGTTCATGAGACCTTCGTCTCCGGTGAAGGACATGGATCGCTTACAATCTTCGTAAGTGCTGAGTTACGTTCAATGGCTTTTCGATTCCAGCTCAGTAGTTTCGTCTCTCGTTTTGTAAAAATCATTGCAGCACTTGCGGACATCCGCTTCAGTGATTTTTAGATTTGGGTTTGGTGGTTGGGGCTATTATTTTTTTTTTAAACTAATTATTCGCAGGTGGTAGCGGCCGATTTTTGTTGTTGCATTTAGTATGTACTATTATCAACTAAGAACACTGGCACAGATCTATATTGCGCGCGCGCGTTACGATAATATTTTATTGGGCTATTGAAGGTAATGATTTACACTTTTTTATTTTCTTTTTTATGGGGACTATTGCGACTTGGATTGCTTTGTTATTTATTTATTTATATATCTTGTAATAATGTAAGACACAACTTTATGGGGTGTAAAAATAAAACAGAAAACACAGTTTGAAAAGACGAGGGATTTTCGACGCCGACGACACACAGCGCGTGCGCTGCCGATGGTAGGCAAAACGACCACGACTTTAGATGAGCTTAAGAAAAAGTTTTTGATCTACGAAACTATAAGGGCTCATTCAAGTGTAAATTATAAGAATCAATTTAATAATTATCAAGGAGCTAACAGCTTCAACGTCAAGTAATTTTAAGAATAATTCAAATCAAAAGCGATGCGTTAACTGTGGCTCAATGTCTCATCAACAACAAACTTGTCCAAATAAAAGTAAGGGTGCTAGATGTTTTTCTTGTAATGAGTTCGGACATATTGCTACGAGTTGCCCTAAAAAAGATAATAAGAGTACAGGAACTAGTCAAGGTAACATTAAAAGAATAAACAAACTGGCCTACTGTGTACAACTTTTTGTGGCCGGAGAATCGTTCGATGTTTTGGTAGACACTGGAGCTGATGTTTCACTGATGAAGGTGAGCGTTTGGAGGAGCGTTGGTGCTATTGAGATGGACGGAGTAGGAGAATCTCTGTTTGGGTTCGGCGATGGAAAAGCAAAAAGAACGTATGGGTCGTGTTTAATTGATGTTTACATTGAGGAAGACATACATCGCATTCGTTTCCACATTATTCTTGATGATTGGATGTCAGATTCTATGATTTTGGGACATAATTTTCTGAAAAGTGCAAAGGTTACTATCGAGAATGGGAAGATTCATTTAACCACAAAAGCAGTAGCAATAGATATAGAAGAAAATGATATTTCGAGAATAGATGTCATGGAGGTGGTAGATAAAGAAAAGGATTTATTGGTGATGGAAGTAAAAGATAACCTTCAACACATTTCGGACTTACAGTAGTAGTTAAGCTTGTAGAAAATTATACCTCGAAAAGGCCAAGAGATGAGTCCCACGTTAAAATGAGGATTGTTTTATCTGATGAGCGACCAGTTTACCAAAAACCGAGGAGGTTAGCAATGAATGAAAGAGAAGATGTTAGAAAGCTGATACAGGAATAGATGCGAGAAGGTATAATTCGTCCCAGCAGTTCGGATTATGCGAGTCCCATAGTCCTTGTCAAGAAGAAAGACGGAACAAACCGAATATGTATCGACTATCGGTTACTCAACGCGAAAATCATCAAAGACAGGCATCCCTTACCATTAATGGAACAAATTCTGGAAGATTTAGTAGAAGGCCACTGTTTTACCACCCTAGACTTCAAGAATGGATTTTTCCATGTTGAGATTGATGAACATAGTCAAAAATATACTGCCTTTGTAACTCCAGACGGGCAATATGAATTTTTGAAAGCTCCTTTTGGGTTATGTAACTCTCCGTCAGTTTTTCAGAGATTCGTGAACGCCGTATTTGAGAAGCTCGTTCGCTTGGAATGGCTTCACATTTATTTAGATGACATTGTCATAAGAGCTAGAAATTAGATTGAATGTTTGGAAAGGCTGAAGATAGTTCTTGATGTTGCTGCGGGGAATGGACTCCTTATCAATTGGAAAAAGTGTAGGTTTTTAACTCCAAGGATAGAATTTTTGGGTCACATTATTGAAAACGGGGCTATGAAACCATCAAAAGAAAAGGTGCAAGCTGTTCAAAAATTTCCTAGGCCAGATACAGTCAAGAAAATACAGTCATTCCTAGGACTTACAGGTTTTTTCAGACGTTTTATACGGAATTTCGCCATTATAGCTAACACATTGTCAGATTTACTGCGAAAAGATATGAAGTTTTGCTTTGGTCCAGATCAAGATCTAGCTTTTGAAAGCCTAAAGGAAGTACTTTGTAAGGATCCTGTATTAAAGCTGTTTAATCCACAGTTAGAGACGGAACTGCATACAGATGCAAGTAAGATAGGGTTTGGTGGAGTTCTTCTACAGCGACATGATGACAACTTGCTTCATCCAGTTTTTTACATAAGCTTTAAATCATCTAAAGCAGAGTCCAATTATACAAGTTACGAACAAGAAGTTTTGGCTATAATAAAATGTTTAATAAAGTTAAGAGTATATCTTTTGGGATTAACATTTAAAATATATACAGATTGTAAGGCTTTTACATCAACGATGAGGAAGAGAGATCTTTGTACGCGAGTTGCCAGGTGGGCATTGTTCCTGCAAGATTTTAACTGCGAAGTTCTTCACAGAGCAGGAACAGCTATGAGGCATGTTGATGCCCTGAGTCGTTTTCCAGTTGTTATGAGGATAGAAGATGGTGTGTTGCATCGTTTTAAGATGGTTCAGCAAAAAGATTCGTTTTGTGAGTTAGTTGCCAGGATTCTAGAAAAGGGAGAGTACGAAAATTTTGTCTTGAGGAATGGCATCCTATTTAAATTCGTCGAGGGAGACTAGTCGTTAGTTGTACCAAAGAGTCTGCAGAAGGTGGTGCTAAGAAATATTCATGAGCAAGGACATATTAACTCGAGAAAAGTGGAAGTTTTGGCAAAGAAAGAGTTCTGCATTCCTAAGGTGTCAGCTAAAATCAAGCAAGTCATCGCAAGTTGTATTCCTTGCCTACTTGCCTCACGAAAAAACGGAAAACAGGAGTGCTTACTTAACCCGATTGAGAAGTTTGACCTGCCCTTAAATACCTACCATTTAGACCATCTTGGCCCACTGCAATCAACAGCGAAGAGTTATAAGCACTTGTTCGTGATAGTAGACGTTTTTTCTAAATTCACTTCAATTTTTCCCGTAAAGTCAACTGGTGCGGATGAAGTATTAAAGAAGATGATGTTACAAAGTGATACATTTGGGGATCCTGTACGTATTGTCACGGATAAAGTAGATAGCGAAGGTTCAAGAGGAAAACAGGAGAGTGTTCAACCGGAAAAGAAAACCAGCTCATAAATATAGTCTTCAAGACCTGGTAGCAATTAAGAAAACTCAGTTTGCTCCAGGAACGAAGATTTTTCCATCATATTTGGGACCATACGAGATCGTCAAAGTAAAAAGAAACGATCGCTATGATGTCAAAAAAAACGGAACACACGAAGGTCCAAATGCAACGTCAACTTCAGCAGATTTTATGAAGCCGTGGAGGAATGAAGATTGTTCTGAAAGCGAAGAGGATGATACTGATACTGATGACGAGATTGAGGAATAATCCAGATTACTAATGCGTGGATAAACCAATAGTTCGTCTGGGACAGCCGAAAAGAAGGATGGCCGAGTGTAGGACGACATAATCGTGTTATTATCATTTCTAAATTTTTAATTTCAATATTAATATTTTTATGATCATTTTTTGTTTTATTTTAATTACCAAACATAGTTGAACTTACCGTACCAGATGTTCTAATTCCATTGCATTCTTATTTAATTTTCTATTATTCTTATCTTGTAAAGAGTCAGTCGGTGTTAAGATGCTAAGTTTGAAAGCCTGAGAAAAACTTTGCGCAATTTATTAAATCTTTTTTTTTTATATTACATATTTTTTCCCCTTTAAATTAAAATAAACTGGAATTAACTTTACATTAATAAAAGATCGTTCTTATTATTCTTCCCTCCCCCTACACAAATAATTTTTTTTTCTTGTTGGAAAGCAGCTGACAAATTATGGTGAAACCTTCGTCCATAGAGAAGTGTCATCTTCAATTTGCCACACAAAAAGTGTTATACTTTCTATGGAATACGCTATCCAGTGTTTAAAGAGATCAGTGAAAATTTCATAAACTGAGTGAGTAACCGCTGTAACACTGCAAAACGTCAATTGAATTGACAAATAATTTTGAACTTTGGACAAAAGTAGTTACGTTACGTAGCGGAGTCTGGATTTGTTTGTAAATTTTCAATTGTTTATAGGAGCTGTCAAACTTTACTATTTGTTAAATATTTACTAAACGAAGGTTTTCCAAATTCTTAAATGGGTTTCCCAAATTTGTCCAAATTGAGCCCGATCGATTGACACCAAAAAGACTATTTTCGTTTTCATGTGCTGCTAACTATACGCCAAAGTTTAAATTGTTAATAATTAATAAACCTCTAGCGGCACATATAGGCATTTCTACTTCCTTTTATACACCAAAGGGACATTTGTTTGGGAAATATTGTCGAGAAAGGAAAGTTTCTCAATTGCTCAATCTCGCCACTAGAGGGATCGAATTTGTAGGAAATTATTCGATTAGGTGTAATCCACCTGAGGTGCGATACTCGCTCTAAATGTCATATCGTTTAGGACATTGACATACTATACATGGACTGCTAGTTGCCAACTTCACGATGGTTCCACTTATACGCCAGCTCCACTAATTCAAACACGGCAAAAAGGTAGAACTACTATTTTGACATTTCATTTGTTGCTGTCCTTGTCGTCGTCGTAATTTATAATTGGCGCGATTTTTACTTTTTGTTTTTCGGTCATTCATTTTCATTATAAATGTTTGTGATTTATTTAATTATTTAAAATATATATTTTTTCATAAACTTATTTTATTTCAGAAGATAAACTTCCCTGCGAGGATAACGTGTGCCAATAGCAAAAATACTACATGCTTCCTCATTGTCTCCTACGTGGTGGAACGACTGGATTGTTTAATCCAGGCGGCCTTGTAAGCATTTACTGTGTCTCGACCGTCAGGAATATATAAACAGGACTACATCAATGAGAAGATATGACGATGAAAAAGGCGAACCTCAAGCACCTGCGTTTGCCAGATTGGTGCTTAGAATTATTGACGACTCCGATGGTAATGGACCATCTAATTGAATTCTGTGAAACTAAGTTAACAAATTCGTGTGTTAATATTCTCTTATTTCCTCAGCTGTCCCAATTATTGGAGGTGCCATAAGATGAATATCAACATATAATAAAGAACTTGGATAAAACACAAACAATGGGAAAGAAAATAAAGAACACCACACAGAAACAACTGAACAACCGACTAACGATGATAAAGAAGATGACGAAAATCAAGACGAAGATTGTGACAGTAGCTGCAGCGAAGAAGAAGAACAGGATAATGAAGATCCATCACCGCTGAAGCATGGTGTCATAAAAGCATTTGAAGACTCCGATGACGATGAAGCTAATCCAAGTAATCCAAGTAAGAAATCCAATTATTCCTGATCAGACTAAAATATTTGTTTGCACTTCCAGGTTTGAAAAACCAAAAAGCCTTAGCGATGAATTCCTCAGCAAAACCAATTCGTACTTCATAGTATTTTTAGTGCACCTACAAAGATTTTTCAAGTACACCGACTAGCAGCAGGCATTACAACAAAAACAGATTAACCAAATCAACTGCCAAGATAAATCTGTTAACCACCAGCCTGAGTCATCAAGCGGACACCATTACAAATGGGGAAGTGGCAGGATATGGGCAAAGCGCAGAGAGTAAAATCGATTAGTCAGATAGCAGTAATGATAGTTCAATGAAAAGTAATAGTCGTCACCATTAAGTACAACAACATGAGTCAGAATCAAGTAACCCAGCCTATCCTAAATTCAAAGTTTATCAACTTTTTAACACAAAAAATGGATTATTTGTTTGATACAGACATGTTAATTAAGAAAATAAAAGTTGTTTGTATAAAGGCAAAGTCTTGACATTTTGTTTAACAAATAGTTGGCCTCATTATGTAGCTCTATATTTTAACTTAAGATCTAGGCTCTAGGAACAACCTCTGGCATGAGAGCAAGTATTACATATATTTTTGTAATGTGCGAAATTGTGCGATCGAATGCAAAGATCTCTTCTTCCTTTTATCGAAAGTCTCGCTTAATTGGACATCCCTACGATTTTTTTGTTCACCTTCACAGAGGGAGGAATGTTATTGACATTTTCCAATCTATCGGCAGCTGAACCTGAAGTTGTAAAGTGTTCGAGTAAGTGCTACTGAGATAGAGAGGAGTCTACAGATAAAATAGATGTTTTTGAGATCAGAGGAATTTTATCGATAATGTTCATGAGACCTTCGTCTCCGGTGAGGGACATGGATCGCTTACAATCTTCGTAAGTAGCTGAGTTACGTTCAATGGCTTTTCGATTCCAGCTCAGTAGTTTCGTCTCTCGTTTTGTAAAAATCATTGCAGCACTTGCGGACATCCGCTTCAGTGATCAGGAAAAATCGATTCCCAAGAACCAGTTTCCGATGATACCGATGAAGTTTCCATTATAACAATCTCTTCATTCTGCCTTTGCTTCTCTTCTTTTGTAGTGGATAGCAAAAGCTGCTGGATGTTAAATTTTGGTTTTAAACAATTTACTGTCTACATCAATGCCTCCATTCCACTTTGTGCAGTTCTTCTGTGTCAATAACTAAGTCTCGGTCGTTCGCTTGGGATGCTTTTGTGCTCACAGGTGGAAAAGTATCCTTCTCTTCTCCACAATCAGCTTCGCAGGTTTTTGTCGATGATTCACTACCCTGTCGATGGGCAATACCCAATATAGGTTTAGTTCTCGTCCTTTCGCAACTGCTGCCACTGGCATCGACTATTTTAAAGGCAGAACCAGCCGATTCATCTGATTGCCTTCTCCCGATGATGATCGTATATCGCAGTCAACAATGGCTAATGGACAATTTTGAACGCCAGTGTCATCGCAATTCATTTTGGAATTCGTATTGCTTTTTAAATTTTAATGCACATATTTACACTTGCCCAAAATGGAATGGAATATTTGATTTGATTGCTATTTATTGAAGTTGCACTGCGTCACAGCGTCACAAGTATGTAATATCTCAGCCAGTTTGCCTAATACTCTTCGATGTTCGTTCCGCGTCGATGAAGCCCATAACAAAGGATTCTGCACGTCCGAATTTGTGGTGGTCCTTTGCTTTTGCGATGCGTTTCACACGCTCTTTTCGCTTTTGCTCGACAACCGATTTGTCTTGGAGAATTCTTCGTTTACGATGGGCAAGAACGGCGACTGTTTTGCCAGGGAGTTTGTTTGGAACTGTATACCTGTGTAAAGAGTTTGTTGGTAGTGTTTTATTTGATAAATAAGAGCAGGAAACTTACTTGTCGGACATTATATGCGATTTAAATTAAAGAAATTTTAAACAAAAATAAAATTATTAATTTTTCGCACTGTAAACACGTGCGGCATTGACATTGGCAGAAGTCTTTTGACATTTGTCATTTCTTCTTTGCACTTTATAAGAATGACAATAGATGTCCCTGTTTGATACTGTCTATTCGCAAGCATTCTTCTAATAGTTTCGACAGTACGACACTTACAGCATTGTGGAATAAAGATTTTTATTACTTTTGCGTAGTCAGTCCCACGCACGCAACATTCTACCTGCACTACGCGAATGTCCAGTCATATAATTTTGTATTGAAAGGTGAAAGAAAAATTTTCAATCACATCACTCATCTTATTGGCTACGTATGAATAGACACATCTAAGGATTTTGTTATGCTTTCGGCAAGTGACAATAGATGTCGCTACATGTTTTTGAAAATATAATTACAACTTTTGCCGCTTTTGAGTTAGTGGAAGCACTTGTACCGGAGTCAATTTTTCCAAGCGATTTATATGAAAATGACATTTCACTAGCAGTCCATGTATAGTATGTCAATGGTTTAGGATATTTCATCGAGTTAAGACACACTCATTTCCTACATACTCACCATCTTACTCTCTATGTGACTGACAACCAAAGTATAATGGCGTACCAGACACTTCCGGCATTTTCGTTTGCCTTTTGTTAAGGTAGTTCCACACTATCCCACAGTGTATTACGACATGTCAAAAAAAAGTGTGATGGAATGTGTGATGGTTTTACATTCAATCCTAAAAAAATATTTCAGATCTAAACACATGTCAAATCGTATGAGATCTGCGCTGTCATATTCTGTTTCCACACTATTATACATCTGTTTCATCACACATTTTTGACATATCGTATTATACTGTGGGATAGTGTGGAACTACCTTTAACAATATTCTCCAAACCGACGCCTTGCCAATTCCTCTTTCACATTTTCTTCCAGTAATTCACGAAGTGTCCAGAAAATACACGAGCGTGTAAGCCCACGATTTAAGCCAAATAATTCGTCCACGCAAAATTACCGAAAGTATGACACTTTCTGGCCCAGAATTTGCTTTCCAACAGATGTGACGTGAAGTAATTATTTTCTAAGTGATATGACCTATAAATATAGTATGACAGCCCAGATTCGTTATCCAGAATAGAAATAATGAGTATTCTGTGTTTGATGTTTATAGAAAGACAAGTGTCAAAATCCATTGACACCAAAAATATTTTTTTTAAGCTATAAACATACTTACCTGACCTGAAAATATCTAGGAAACATCATATACAAACATTTATCTGAAACAGTAGGTGGAACTGTTAATTTGACAGATCCTAACAAAAAAAACAGACAGAATAATTTTTTTTTGACGAGTACGTCTAAACTCTGAAAAATCATAAATGGAAGTAATGAAACAATATGTCATACGGCTGCACTTCACTTATTCCTGAAAATAAACGTCAAATCTGAAAGAAAAACAATTAAAATGCCATTAGTGAGTATCCGTAGGAAAAGAGCATACAGAAAAGTAAGTGGTTATAAAATATTACCGATTAAGATGAGTTAACGTATAATGTTAACAAAGAACGTGATCGACCGAGAGTATCAAAAGGTAATATGTTACTTTCCGAACGTATCCAGACCTAGACATTGGCTTTGCAATTGTCTTTTATATCTTCCACTCAATTTCCAACTTTCACAAGATTCACTTCGTTCTTAGAATAAAGTTTTTTGAAGAAATTCTGATATTCAGAACATACATTTGACCGCGAGTGTTATTATACATTCAATATAATGAAAGCAACTATTGCTAAAAGCAATTGTTTGTAGCAGAAATCATAATCATCACCATGAATAGGTAAGGCGAGTTTTTTTTTTGTCGGCCATGTATACATGGATGGCGACATAGTAATGCTTCAGTTTCATACACGTTCTTGAAGTTTTTCCTCAAAAGAAACATGTACCCTTTATTGAACTGGTGATTTATATTACTAGGTTTTGTTTAATTTCCACCAGGGTTCTAGTGCTGGACGACAGATTTATTTGAAGAAGAGCACCATTTTAGTGCTAGACAGGGATTTCTGTCCGTCGAAGCCATTAATATGCATAATTCCAATTGGAATGGAATCAACTGAGGGAAACTGCAAAGGATTTTATACAACCTCCTGAATGCACAGGATCATCAATAGTTAAAAAGCCGTATACATGCTTTTGACTCCTAATCCGGAGCATCGAGGGATTCATTCATATATATATATCCATACCGTGGATCAAAGCGCGTGGTCACACTCGACCCACGTGGCTTTCAGTCCGTTCGACGACACCGTCATACTTACCGGCGTTATTTCTACGTCCTTGTTAATAAAAGATCCAAGAAAACCAACATGTCTTTTATGCCAATGTAGGGAAAACATTTTTAAAGCAAACACCGAACACACGTGACGTCATATGTGTCATAAAGAAGTTGACAGCAATTTCATGGCGCCACCTACCAGCTCTCAAAATTTCCACCAGGCATCTTCGTCCATCCTACCTTCACAAAACATCGTAAGAAATAAACAATTTCCCATCACATTTTTACTTCCCTCCATCGAACTACGCAACAGTGCTGCCACAGATTTAAGTAATCAGGCAGGGAAGCGAACATTTTACAAATTCATTTTAAGTGACTTAACGTCCAAAAAAATAAATTGGCAACGACATAGAAATACCTACAAATCGAAATAGCTTCGATCCTGGTACTTAATATATAAATGTGACATATTGGCAATTAAATACATAGAATTTACTTGAGGCTCCATCTACGAGCTAAACAATATAACAAACCAATTGATCCCTGAGTAAATTTCTAACCACTCGCACAGTTGATTGTTATGATAAGTTTCATCGAAATGCCGGAAAAGGGAAAAATAAAATATCCCTCAGACAGGAAATTGGGCAACACAGCATTCTGTACCTACCAGATTCGTTCATTTGATTTGTGCCAGCCCATCGTAAAAGATTTCCAAGAAGAAAAAAATTAGATTCCTGGCTGAAGAAGTGTTTTAATATAAAGTGTAAGACTTGAGAAATTATATATTAACACAAGTAAAGTAAAATATAAATTAAAATAAAACGAGATAGTGTGGTATATTTAGCCAACAAAAAGGAAGACAAGGAATTTTTAACAAGAAAGAAAAATCTACATTTATCTGAACAAGAACGTGAGTACAAACATTAATACGTAGTATAGATAAGTGGTTAAGGAAGCCAAACTACGTCGTAAAATACGATGTGCCTAAATTCGTCATGTTTCTAATACGACATACGTTTACATTTCTTCCTCCTGGCCTCCGAAATAGGGCACTGAGAGTAGGTAGAGGAGTTCAAACATGTGTGTCCGAACACGTGCACCATTGCCGACAGAAAATGCACGAGACAAGGTACATCTCTTTAACAGAACGCCCCAGCGCAACGATTTAAAATACATCTTGAGGAATCCATAAAAAGACGAAGGAATTAAAATGTATTTTTCTTTGAGTGACTGTGGAACGTAAGTCATAGGAGTGTGGCGTAGCGACAAATCATCCCTCAGACTACGTCATTCCACAGCACATCGATTCGAATACCTTTTTTTTTTCTTCGGCAGTGGATATTTTTATAAAATTCTAAAAGAAAACATAAAAAGAATCACGTCGTTCGACACACAGAACAGAATCTTTTTTGCATCGCTATATAGTGGTTCGAGTGTAGCAAAGTTACACCATAATTTTTGTTCTCCGGAATATACATATCTCGAACAAACGCATGCGTTAAGGCATTACAAAAAAACCACATGCGGTTGTAATCGGAACACCGATCCTCGAAAACAACAAAAATTAAGCGACACTTTGTGTAGAAAGCGTCTCTTCACATCGTGGCAATATTCGTAACCCACCGTCCTGACAAATCGACAACCTATTCCAAGGAACAGTACACATAGTACACGAGCCGGAACAGCAAGTTTTTAGAAACTTAGATTATCTATTTATACATATTTTTCTTATATTAATACATATTATTTTTACCTTCATTGAGTAGATTTGATAAATCAGAATATAAATAAAAGATTTTTTTTTTGAGTCATAAAACCGAAAGATACGTATTCAAGTAGAGTATATATCTTTCGTAGAATTTTCCTTGCCAAATACAAAATCACTCCTTTTGAAAAGAAATTAAACATAGAAACATTATAAAATAAAATTGACAGTTAAGATAAGAGCTAATAAGATATTTAACACAATTCCAGACTGAAAAATCAGGTCATATACCATGTCAGACTACCATAAGATCATGCAAGAGATCTGTCCGGACATTCTCAATTTTCAAGTCCACCTAAGCATTGTTTCTCGAATGTTGAAGAAGAATAGGAATAGCTAATTCATACCCAATAGAAAGAAACCACCCCACAACTTTCACAACAAATTCAATATACTTAACCAGATTCTATTCAAGAAAACAGTGATAAACTTCAACGGCACTCCCTGACATAAAGTCGGAGGGAGTAAAAACATCAACACCTTTATTTGTGTCATCTATAATATCATCTACATAACCGGAGCAGTGCACTGAATCCAGCTATGATAGTGGTAAGTCATAAAATTTCGTAGTACAAAAGTAGCACTATAATTTTCTTGAATCTATATTAATTATATTGAAAACTTTGCCTGTTTGGGATTTTTTTCTTATATTTTTTTCTGATACAATACCTTGATATCTACAAACAGTAGATAGAATCAGACATAACTATGAAAGCTATATGCATTTGATAGTGTCAAGACACCTACAAGTCAAAAAAGAATAAAGAACAGAGTCCAAAGTTTTTTTTAAGCACGCATACATATTCCTAATACTGGTGCTTTGAGTTCAGTTTCCATTCAATACAGATACAGTTGAACATAACACAACCTACCGCAAGCTTTTAAGTAGCTTTCAAGTGAGTTGCTCACAGAGAGTGTCTGAGTATTTCCTTCCATCGTACTTTTAGTTACTCTTATTTTATTAGAACGGTACTAAAGAGAGTTTTCGTGTTTTCTTTCCAATTACACATAATACTCATTGAATCTAAAAAGGCCAAAAAGAATGAATTAAAGGCAAATCAAAGCAAAATCATTGTTATAATTTTAATGTTGTATATTCGTCGATAAATGTGTACATAGAGCTTATGAGCCAAGTAAATATTTCTCTGTAGGTCAATTACAAACGTTTCGATCAACGTGTTTTGCCTTCTGGAAAGGTATTTAAGATACGAAATTCGATACCATAGAGGCAGTAAATGCCATTCGACCTGAAAAGAAAAGTTTACCAATTATTTCAGAGATCTGGTTTAAAAATCGAAAACACATGAAAAAGCTCTATCTGAATGTCAGTGTAATTTGTCTAACGTAACACATTAGTGATTTTTGATAACTTGAATGAGGAGATATAAACATTCATTTTCATGAATCAATATTTAGATTAGTTTTATAGCATAAGTCAAGTTAAATTTAGTTTTATGGAATATTTTGATTAAATAACTTACGAATAGTATTAAGATTCTAGAGTTAAGATCAAACTACATACAACTAAATTTTGAATAAAGTATAGAATAGTTATTTGAAGTTTATAACGTTATATATCAGTCTTATTATTTCATAGATGACATATTCTTTAGATCAAATGAAATTTGGTCTTGGCATATTTATAATACGAAATATGCGTGTTTAAGGTATTACAGGTTCGAAGGGGGTTGGAAGCATCTCCCTCCCTCTCATTGGTGGAGTGTTAGTTAGTTTAGTTGGTGTGAATGAAATGAATTCGATATGAACAAGACGTTGAAGTGTGAATGTGTATGAGATTGAGTAAACAGTAGTGTAAGTGTTCCAACCATTGTTTTCCATTCGAAATAAATAAACGACAAATTTTTCTGTGGGAAAAATTATTGTAAAAAAACCCACATTTATTTTCCGTATTTTACACAATGGCCAGAACGACCTCTCGTTTTAACTGAGTGAGAGTGACTGACTCTCATTTTGATATATTTTAACGAAGACATGTTGTATAAAAATATATATAAAAATAACGAAGAACTATACGTATGGCTAGTGTTGCCATACGTAACAGTCCCGGCAAAAAACATAGTTTTTTCTCCAATATAATTCCAGTTTATTTTGTTTCCATTGGCAGGATGCACAGCTTCTGAACTTGCCTTTTCAGTTTGTTAGTGGCCGTTTGTACCACTACGTTGCGTACCAAGCCGTCCTGGCTAGGTAGTAGTTCGCATAGCCGAGCCATTGCCCAACTAGTAGGGGGGAAGTTCTCACTCCGGAGTACAACCAATTGGCCCACCTTTAAGTTCTCCTTCTCCTTCCGCCATTTTTTACGCTCCTGCAATGTTGTTAGGTATTCTGATTGCCATCGTACCCAGAAGTGCTGGACCATCCTTTGCCTTTCTCTCCATAGTGCAGTTCCTACTGATTCTGAACGATCGTCCAATCTGAAAGGGAGAGGTAAAATTAGTGGTTCACCTACCAGAAAATGTCCCGGCGTCAACGCCTGGACGTCCATTGGGTCATCACTCAAAGGGTGAAGAGGCCTGGAATTGAGTATGGCCTCTATTTGAGTAAGCAAAGTCCTGAATTCTTAAGGGGCAACATCCTTTGCCCCATGATTCTCCTTAAGTGAAACTTCCTAGATTTCACTGCCGCTTCATAAATCCCTCCTTGATGCGGGGCGGCTGGTGTCATAAACTTCCAGTCGGTACCCTTCCGGTGCAAATGATCTAACATGTCCTTGTCTGAAAAGATTCTTAATGCTTTATTTAGTTCCTTTGATGCGCCAACGAAAGCCGTTCCGTTGTCGCTAAACATCCTTTCACATCTTCCCCTCCTGGCAATGAACCTTTCATATGTAGCTATGAAGCCCATAGAAGATAAATCTGTGACAGGTTCGATATTTATTGCTCTAGTCCTTAGGCATACAAATATTGCTATCCCATATTCACAATTGTACCTCCTGTACCAAAGAATATAAAAATATATGTACATCCTGTATCATATATTGAAATCTGTACATCCTGTACAAAAAATATAAAAATATATTATGTGTACCCTGTACAAAAAATATAAAAATATATGTACATCCTGTACCACATATTGAAATCTGTACATCCTGTACAAAAAATATAAAAATATATGTACATCCTGTATCATATATTGAAATCTGTACATCCTGTACAAAAATATAAAAATATATATGTACACATCCTGTACAAAAATATAAAAATATATGTACCCTGTACAAAAAATATAAAATATAAATATATGTACATCCTGTATCATATATTGAAATCTGTACATCCTGTACGAAAAATATAAAAATATATGTACATCCTGTATCATATATTGAAATCTGTACATCCTGTACAAAATATATAAAAATATATGTACCCTGTACAAAAAATATAAAAATATATGTACATCCTGTATCATATATTGAAATCTGTACATCCTGTACGAAAAATATAAAAATATATGTACATCCTGTATCATATATTGAAATCTGTACATCCTGTACAAAAAATGTAAAAATATATATGTACACATCCTGTACAAAAATATAAAAATATATGTACATCCTGTGTGCACATTCCATTAGCAATCCTGCCAATCTTGATCCATTAGCTACGATTGCCGGATGTTTCATCTCGTAATCGATTTCCGACCTACCTAACCTTCCCCCTACCCGCAAGATATTATTTTTATCCAGTATCGGCTTTAAGCTCATTATTTTACTCTTCTCCGGAAGCGTTTGTCCTGCTTTAAGTGCCGTAATTTCCTTATTGTAATAATCGTGTTGACTAATACGTATTAAATATTCCATGGCTCCTGCCTTCTCCTCTCTCGTTGGTGGCATTACTTCCTGCTGCCCCTTTCTCCTTTTCCTCTTTTGTCTCAGGTTCCTCCTGTTTTTAATCCACTGTTCTATGAACCGGTTTACATAACTAACGATGTTCACCGCTTTTTCCAGTTTGCTAACATAATCCAATAGAGGTAAATTACCCCTTCCTCTCCCGAGGCCAATACTTATTGGATCCTTAAATTCCGAAATTGAATGTATTTTCATTTCGTCCTCCGTTTCCTTATTGATTCCTTCCCTTATTCCACTCCTTGGCCAATCCTGTTCCTCCTTTATTATCCAACTAGGACCATGCAGCCATAAGTTATTGTCTACCAACTCCTTTGGTAACATCCCCCTTCTCAGTAAGTCTGCTGGGTTCTCCTTGCCATCTATGTGGCGCCAGTTCCTTATCTCCGTATTTGTTTGAATAGATGCTACTCTATTTGCAACATATGTCCTCATATCCCTTGTCTCCTTCCTTATCCAGAAAAATGCTGGACTTGAATCAATCCATAGCACATATTCCGTTCCTTTGCATTCCATTGACTCCATGATTTCTTTTATCATCCTTGATAGTAGCTCAGCTGCTGATAACTCCAGTCGCGGGATGGTCACCATTTTTAAAGGTGCCACCCTTATCTTTGACGTTAAGAGCTTGCTTGTTATAACTCCGTTTCCATAATTTGCCCTTAAGTATACGACCGCACCTAGTGCTGCCTCACTGCTGTCTGAAAACCCATGAATCTGTATACTTGTGCTTCCCCCTGAGCCCAACCATCTTTCTATTTTAAAATTTTCCAAGTAGATAATAGAATCCCAAAAATCCAACCAACGACGTTCTATTTCTATCGCTGGTTTATCATCCCAATCGATCCTCGATTTCCACAACTCCTGTATTATTATTTTTCCAATGATCGTAACTGGTGATATGTACCCGTTTGGATCATATAATTGAGCTACATGACTCACTATCTTCCTTTTTGTTATTGTTCCGTTGAAATTGGGATTTTTGACTATGAAAGTAAATTTATCCTCTTCTATCAACCATTTCAGTCCTAGAATGGTTGTCCCTTCCCCCTCAGAAAACAACAAAGTTTTTTCTGACTCAGCATCCATTGCTTTAACTACAGCATTGCTGTTTGATTTCCATTTCCTCAATTCAAATTTAGCTCCTTGTAATATTGTATCGATTTCCTTTGCTAATTTGATTGCTTCCTTGACTGTATGAGCTCCTGTTGTACAGTCATCCATGTAGAAGTCCTCTTCTATTGCTTTCGCTGCTTTTATATACATACATATATATATATATATATATATATATATATGTGGATATATGGATATTTTTCTCTTGCCAGCCTGGCCGTTTCCATCCCTGCTCTTACAGCGACAAATGGAGATGCTGTTAGTCCAAAAGTGACTACCGTGAGCCAGTATTCCTTTAATCTTTTATTTGAGTCCTCTCTCCAAAACAATCTTTGTAAATTCCATTGTTCCCTGGCAAGTCTGACCTGATTGAACATTTTCCTGAAATACATCCAGTCCTCCTGACAAATACAAAAAATAATATATGTGTACATCCTGTACCATATTTAAATCTGTACGTCCTGTACCAAAAATTATAAAAAAAATATAATTTTTAAAAATCCAGCCAATCATCCTGACAAATATAAAAAATAATATATGTGTACATCCTGTACCATATTTAAATCTGTACGTCCTGTACCAAAAATTATAAAAAAAATATAATTTTTAAAAATCCATCCAATCATCCTGACAAATATAAAAAATAATATATGTGTACATCGTGTGCCATATTTAAATCTGTACGTCCTGTACCAAAAATTATAAAAAAAATATAATTTTTAAAAATCCATCCAATCATCCTGAAAAATATAAAAAATAATATATGTGTACATCGTGTACCATATTTAAATCTGTACGTCCTGTACCAAAAATTATAAAAAAAATATAATTTTTAAAAATCCACCCAATCATCCTGACAAATATAAAAAATAATATATGTGTACATCCTGTACCATATTTAAATCTGTACGTCCTGTACCAAAAATTATAAAATATAATTTTAAATGTCCGCATATACTGCTATTCTATTTCTCGCATTATTGTTTCATGCAGATCCTTCTGCAGTTTCGGCCCAAGCATTTGAATGTCATTGAGTGATAACCCAGTATCCGTTTTACAACTTGCGTCATAAACAATCCTGTTATCCTTTGGTATACAATGGTGTGGTATATAATACACCATTTCTCCTTGATTTGGTCTTTCCGTGGCCTCCTTTAAAATGCCCAACTCAATTTCTTCTTTCATTTTAGCGATATAGGTATTCCTCATCTCCGGATGTCTTCCAGACGCTTTTTCAAATAGAAAAAATCGCCTCAACGCTATTTCTCTGGAGCTGCCTAGCTCTCTGATTTCCGGTTTTATTGGTATCCTTACAATGAACCGTCCTGATTCGTCTCTCCTATGCGTGTCTTTGAAATGCTTTTCTACTAATACTTCCTCTTCCGAATATTTACTCCCTGTCCTTATTTGGTCTTGTTGTCATAATCGTTCCAATAGTTTAACCTGGCAATTTGTGCTCCCGCACTAAACTATGACTTACCACATTTGGTTGTGACCCTGTATCGAGAACCCTCTTATAGGTCCGATATTATAATTTTCCCCACCAGCCTTACTAATATAGTTGGCATAAACAAAAAAAATGTTTCCTGTCTAAAGAATATTGAAAGTCCGTGGAATATAGTTCAAAATTTGATTTATTTATTTTTCCTAATTTTTTGTTTTTTGAATGTTTTTGGGTCTCCTGCTTGGTCCTCCAGCTTCCGTTGGCTTACATTTACTTGGGGGGTAGCTCCGGCTTCCCCCGTCGCTCCTGCAGCTCCTGCTAATGGTTGGTCATCCTTGGCCGTTCTTCTCAGGTGTTGACGTAAAATTTCCGCCGTCCCATAATATTCTTCTTCTATTTCTTCCATAGTACTCTCCAACTCTGTCAGAGTTCCCTCGTCTGCGACCTTTACTAGGGCCAAAAATTGTCCGTTGGCCTTTTCCCACAATTGTAGTAGACGGTCGCTGCGAAGTAATATTCCATCCCGTGATGCTACGGTCACCTCCTGGGAATTAGCATAACTCGCTAACCTCGAGATGCCCTTCCTTGTTGCTTGGAACAGCCTGTTCCCTGCCTCCTGGCCTTCCTTCCTTTGTTTTGATGTAATTTCCGAGTTGTCCTTCCTGGAGCCTCCTGATTTGTTTGCGCCTGCAACTGTATGGAGAGAAAACCCCAAAAACTCGTATTACTGCTTTTGCTTTTCTTTTCCGAATACCTAGCTTCAACTCTAACAATCCTATTCCTGAAATATACCTATATGTTTTGTTTTTCCATTGCACTTCCTGTGCTACACTTATTCCGTACTTTCCGTACTCCAGACTCTCAAAAAAAAATTATTGACTCCTCACCCATCCTGAGCTAATGATGTTTCCAATTCCATCCTGGAATTTTTTTTTTTTTTTTTTTAAATTGACTATACACCTCCTGTGTTGATAATTTTGTTCGCAAGGCAAAATTCCTCCTAAATCCCTTCCTGGAATTTTTAAATTTATTTTACACCTGCTATGCTAATAATTACGTTCGCAAGGCAAACTTCCTCCTAAATCCCATTCTGGAATTTTATAATTTATTTACATCTCCTGTGCTAATAATTTTCCAACCTACCTAATAAAACAAAATTTAAAAACTCTTTTCCCATCCTGGGATTTTATAATTTATTTTACACCTCCTGTGCTAATATTTCTCCTAAATCCCATCCTGGAATTTTTTTAAATTTATTAACACCTCCTGTGCTAATAATTTTCCAACCTACCTAATAAAACAAAATTTAAAAACTCTTTTCCCATCCTGGGATTTTATAATTTATTTTACACCTCCTGTGCTAATATTTCTCCTAAATCCCATCCTGGAATTTTTTTAAATTTATTAACACCTCCTGTGCTAATAATTTTCCAACCTACCTAATAAAACAAAATTTAAAAACTCCTTTCCCATCCTGGGATTTTATAATTTATTTTACACCTCCTGTGCTAATATTTCCTCCTCAATCCCATCCTGGAATTTTTTTTTAAATTTATTAACACCTCCTGTGCTAATAATTTTCCAACCTACCTAATAAAACAAAATTTAAAAACTCCTTTCCCATCCTGGGATTTTATAATTTATTTTACACCTCCTGTGCTAATATTTCCTCCTCAATCCCATCCTGGAATTTTTTTTTAAATTTATTAACACCTCCTGTGCTAATATTTCCTTCTAAATCCCATCCTGGAAATTTTTCCTCAAAATTTATTTTATTTATTTACACTCCTGTGTTTATATTCCCTCCTAAATCCCATCCTGGAAAATTTTTTTTTATTTTATTTTAATTTATTTACACTTCCTGTGTTTATATTCCCTCCTAAATCCCATCCTGGAAAATTTTTTTTTCAAAATTTATTTTAAGTTATTTACACTCCTGTGTTACTGTTGCTCCTAAATACCATCCTGGAATTTTTTTTTCTTTTTCAAATTTATTTAATATAATTACACTCCTGTGTTAATATTCCTATTTTGATTATCTATAGACGTCCTGTACCACAGACAATAATAATTCCTTTGACCTAGTTCTCCCGAAAAAAGTCCCCCGTACCTTAAATTCCAAATAGGTAGGTATAATTCCTCAAACTAAATTCCCATTGTCATTTCTTAAAATAATTTCCTTTTCCCGTCATTTCCTCGGGTTTAGTCCTAACTAAAAACGTATTCCCTACACAAACCAAAATAATGTTCCTTATCCTATACATGATCACATTAATTTCCCCCCAAAAATTCCTTATCTCGTATACACACCCAAATTAATTCTCCCCTGAGCTAACCTTTTTTCCACCATTCCACTTCACCACACGCACATATTATAATTATTATTATTTTTTTCACGAAATAAAAATTATTATTCCCATACCCTTAGGTTTATTTTTCTTTTCCTCCATGGTTTTATAGTGTTTCCTCCTGGTATATATTTAATGCACTTTTAATATTATCAATTAATTGTTTTTCTTGTCTTTTTTTAATTTTCTTTGCTCACTATATCTCAATCTTAACTTCACCGGCTGTTGGTTTACGCGAAACTAAACGAAAACCTCTCTCCCTCTTTTTAATGAGCTGTGGTGGCAGTGCGTTGGTAGTGGTGGTGGTAGGTAACCTTCCCGCTGGCTATGGCTGACCGGTTTTTTTTGTGATGTGTATCTGTACATCTTTTATTGTTTGGATTTTGCCAACTGTACATTCGCAATATGTACAGATGGACTTATTGCAATCGAATGCAAAAAAAAAATCACCAGTCTGTGTGGTTGTAAGTCACACAGACGGACAATTTAGCCGCAAAAAACGCAAATGATTGCCAATCTGTGTGGTTGTAAGTCACACAGACGGACAAATTCAACGCAGAAAACGCAAATTATTGCCAATCTGTGTGGTTGTAAGTCACACAGACGGACAAATTCAACGCAGAAAACGCAAATTATTGCCAATCTGTGTGGTTGTAAGTCACACAGACGGACAAATTCAACGCAGAAAACGCAAATTATTGCCAATCTGTGTGGTTGTAAGTCACACAGACGGACAATTTAGCCGCAAAAAAACGCAAATGATTGCCAATCTGTGTGGTTGTAAGTCACACAGACGGACAACTTTAACGCAACGCAAAAAACAAAAACTACAGATATGACCAATATGTGCGGTTGTAAGGCGCACAGATGGACACATCAGAATATATTTATTTAATCAATATATTTGTAACTTCAAATTGATCGAACTGTACATTTGTATGATGTACAGCCGACCATGATACCTTCATAATTTCCTGGTACACTCCTGTGCCCGTATCCCTTTTCCTCCTGGACTCCTGTGGTGCCTCTATGTGGATGGCTCCAGTCTTCTTGGCTCCTGCTTCGCATGGCAGATCCCTCTAGCGCATGTGTATCCGTGTATTTCACTCGCGTGTGGTTCTATAACCATAGGTCGCTTTGATTTTTTTCTTTTTATTTTTTCACTCCCGTGTATTTTCGTTTTTTTTTGTGCACTCCCGTGTATATATCCGTAGGACTTTAATTTTTTCACTCCCGTGTATATCCATAGGTCTTTAATTCTATCCCGGCTCGATTGACCATAATGTTCCAACCATTGTTTTCCATTCGAAATAAATAAACGACAAATTTTTCTGTGGGAAAAATTATTGTAAAAAAACCCACATTTATTTTCCGTATTTTACACAATGGCCAGAACGACCTCTCGTTTTAACTGAGTGAGAGTGACTGACTCTCATTTTGATATATTTTAACGAAGACATGTTGTATAAAAATATATATAAAAAATAACGAAGAACTATACGTATGGCTAGTGTTGCCATACGTAACAGTAAGTTTAAGATGAGGTAATCTTTTTCAAAGATTATCTCTTCATGTTCAGGGGTTTCACAAAAATATTTTCAGTGCTGAGTGGAGCCAAGGTAAGCACAGGTTTTGTCCTGTTGCTTTATGGGAGGGTTAAGAGCACGGGGTACCAATTCCATCTTTAGGTATCCCCAGTCTTCAAGTGAGACACCGAAGTTGATCATCATAACAACAAGGGAACATATGGTGACAAATTTTTAGTCGTTCCAAGTAGACGCTACCATCTACGACTACCTTTTTAGGATACTACTTGGATTCATGGGGTATGAGGAGTAACATTTTAGATGTTTGATATGTAGGTTCATATAGGTGTCGGTACGCCTTTTTGTTTATTGGCACGGAAGCTATGGGTTGTGCCATTCTGTGGTACAATCGACCGCCAGGTCGCCTAAGATGACTATTAGGTTCGGGCCCCCAAAGAGAAGAACATCACGAGCAACAACATCTAGTCTCGAGGTCTGCAGAGAAGGAAAAATAAGAGGTAACACGGCTGCCGCAGGGTTGCAAGGATTCCACCCCTATATGCTCCTGGGTGAACCAGGGCCACGCGCTGCAGACCGACGCAGCACTGGCGAGCAGCATCTTTAAAGTGTGTGCCCACTCCCTTTTGTGAATGGAGTGAGGAAAGGGGGTTGATACATCTTTAATGTTTCGCACAGATGAGATAGGGACTGTTAGTAGAAAGTAATTCATGTAAGAGAGAGACGATGCTAATAGGTAAATGCTGGAATAGCACACCTCAGAGGGAGTATAGGTGTACAGCAGAGTTTGTTCTTTCCAATTATTTCCTTTACAGATTCCGACACATGAGACGGCACCCTATTCTGGAGGTAGCCAGGATGATTGAGTTGGGTGGTCGAATGTTTCTTCTTCTTTTCATAACATTTCAAAATTCGGCTCTTCCGCATTTCGCAGATACGGATATCCTTCGAGTCGAGCGTTAGAGGTGAGGGATGCGGAGATATGAAGGAAGGCGAGAGGGACACTCGGCTGCTGAGACGACTCAAGGTTTGGGAATGCGACGTGTAGAGGAACAGGCGGTTATTCCATCGACAACTGCCATCCCGTGATATTAATGTATCACACATATATTTCTGTGCAGCGATTGACGAGGAGTGGAGTGGGATCTGAGAATGAGGGTTTTGCCGTGTGGAAGTGAATAGCCTAACCTTCGGACGTGGGAATACTAAGAGTGTATATGGGTTTGTTTACTATCTTGGGGGTACATTGCGAAGGCTACATAATAGTGATGATAATATAGGTAAACTCTCATACTCAGTTTACAAACATCCCTTGGTTCGGGTCCTTTATCTATTTCTGAGAAATTCTCAGGGATGAATGGAAGATATGAATCACTCATATGATAATTGGTTCTTGTATTTGTTGGCAATTGGGGGAAGATAATGTCAGATGAATTTCGTTTTCATTTATATTTTCAGTACTGATGCCGTTGTTTGTTTTCACTATAGATGGCGTAGGGGGCATAAGATTTTGTGTGTCCTACAGACCACCATTTGAACATGGGATGAATTCTATTTTTGAATCATGGTGATAACCAATACCGATCCCGTACGAGAAGCGATAGTCGTATATGGAGATGTCTGCTTTGCTTTCTCGGTCATCATCATTAAATACGATTTAAGTATCGTTACAGATGAAGCAACCGTTACAGATGGCGCCCAACGTGGGGCCCGAATTTAGTCGACCTTAGGTGTAGCTAGTGATATTTTTGAACTTTTGAACAACTAAAATTTATTCAGGGGTGGAATCGGCTAAGGTGATTTGTGATAAGTGATAGTCACAATCAACAAATTTCACCTAAATAGCTGTCACAAGAAAAAGTCACAAAAATGTGATTATCACATGTGACTATCATCTAGCCAGACGAAATTTGTTGATTGTGACTATCACTTATCACAAATCACCTTAGCCGATTCCACCCCAGGTGTTTGGGCAAAAATAATTTTTTTTGCTCATGTTTTTTTTTTGAAGAAGAAGTTTTTTTTCAGTGTTGGATATTTTGTTAGGAGGGACAACATCTAGGTTTGGTTGGTGAAGACTATTTCGTCCGGAGAGTGAGTGAACAGGTTCCTTACTCTTGACTGTTGCGTTAGCTTCACTACCGAATTCTTTCCTCTCACTATAGCAGATCTGTCCTTTGGTTTCATTGTCCGGATTGAACGTGTCATGTTCAATCGTCCGTTGCGATGGCTACAAGTAGATCGTCAAAGTATTAACAAAATAAAGTTTTTTTCATAGTTTCAGGCCGCATGACTTTTGACCGGTGGTGGGTGAACAGGTTCCCTACGCACGTCTGTTGCGAAAGCTGCATCCTGAACTCTTAGAGAACTTTACTCCACTTGAAATTTCCGTCCTTCAAAACATCGTGTTTACGATGAGTAGAATCCAAACTTGAACCTTTAGATGATTATTTGTTTTTCTTTAGATAATGTTGTCCGAATTCCAGTAGGTGTGGAAGCATTATGGAATATTGACCGGTGGTTGACGAACAGGTTCTCGACGCACGTCTGCAGCAACGCAATGATATTTGCGACCCTATTTGAATTTCGTCCATCATAAGAGCTTTTGAATGAATGTAATTATTCTTATTGAACCCGTAGTGAAGACCACATCCACTAAGATTTTTTTTTTGATTGAACAGAATTTTGTCGCCAGGGGCGAAGCTTCGAAAATTTTTCTACCGATAAGAGGGGATCTTTCCAGCCCCCGAACCGTATTTTGCATGACATAGTTTTTTTTTAAGCGAGTATCATTTTTTTTGAGTGAAATTTAAAGATTTGAATGAACCAAGTATTAAATATTTTTGAGATTTTTGAACATTAAGTATTTTTGAGATTTTTGAACATTAAGTATTTTTGAAATTTTTCGTATTACAGTTTATTTCAGTTACATGACTGGCTGCCAGACGGTGTCTGACGGGTCGTGGGAACTTTAGATTTTGATTGAGACTTTTTTTTTAACCTTTTTGAGTATTATAGTTATACAAGTATATTGAGTTGATTGATTGAAGAATTTGAAAGATTAAGTGTATCTATTATTAAGTATTTCTATTATTAAGGATTTATAGGATTAAGAAGTTTAACATAATAAATTTTCAATTATATTTTGAACTATTCAGGTGTAATGACTACACTTGATATTGATTATTGATTTAAGCTCATGAATATTAGCAGAACCCGCTAAAAATTTTTTCTTTGTAAAATCGCAATTAGCTTTTACAAAACTTTTGAGAGATTTAAATTGTGTTTGCAAAACATATAATCTTTTGCAGTACTCAAACTTTTTGGATTTTATATTGATTTGAATTTCCCCTTTTGTAAATTGTTGAAGAGTCCCAAGAAGAATTTTCTTACGGACCAAGTCAACACTCTACTTTTAAATTTAGTATTATAAGTTTTCTTTTTGAATAAGTTTCAAAAAAAAATTTTTTTTTTTGAATTTTGAATTTGACCCTTGTCTGACTAAGTGTTATACCGTTGCACTTAGATCGCGTTTGTTTTCCAGTTAATTCCGTCCGTTTTATAAATTTTTCGAGCTGTACTACCGTATAGCTTATACCAGTTTTAACGACTCGATTCTATGCCTGGAAGAGGGAGAAGGTACGTTTTAAAGAGCCCGTACAACCCGGCATACAGAGACGTTATAATTGATTCACCACCAGATATGCCACAAGGTGCGGCAGACGAAGAAGGAGCTTTGGCTAACAACCAGCCCTATGGAGGAGGTAACATTACCGATGGCGACATGAGCGCGCCACTTGAATTGAGTAGCAACAATACTACCGAACAGGGACGAATAGATCAAGAAGCACAAGATGCTTTGAATCGTTCCGCTGCTATTCAAGAAATGGTGTCAGCTTCGGTGAATTTAAGCAGGCTCAATGACAGGAGATTTTTCAGTGACGCGTTAGCTCGCAGTCAATCCGAACTCCTGGAGCAAGTCACGAATTTAATCAGAGGATTGCATAATCCTTCTTCTGGTAGTAACCTCACTTAAAATGTCAATCCATCTTCTTCCAACTGCCCACCTCCAACGCATACTACTAATACCCGTCCGATTAATGGAAACAGATCGGAAAGAACAGGACCTTCACGGTTAAATATGACACCACATATCGAGACAATAGTCGGAAACCAAATACAATTTAATACAGATCAGAACCAAGGTGATCTAGCACCACGGCCTACGCCAACCGTTGGACCTACAAGCCAGCAATATATGCCTCCTGTTCATCCAGTAGACATGGCTCAGGGATCCAACGTAGATGACTTTTTAACGAGAATGAATGGTTTCAATCTTGATGGTTCGCATGGATCTTCATCTCCGCAAAGACGTGCTTCATCAAATTCAACCACAATTATAAAGTGTCCTCAATTCCACAAGTGGAGAATAAAGTTCGACGGCAAAAATTGTCCTGTCGCCGATTTTCTTTTTCGACTCGATCGAGTCAGAGCCAGTTACGGAGTAGTGTGGGATGAAATCCTTGCGAACTTCCATCAATTTGTGTCCGGATCCGCCGAGTCATGGTACTGGACGCACATAAAGAATAACCATCATACTTCTTGGAGTTCGTTCCAAACTTCCCTCGTTGAGCAATACCGTAGTCTAGAGACGGACTCGGAATTGTCTCGCAAAATTAATGACCGCAAGCAACAGCTTGGCGAACCTTTTAATGATTCTTATGACTCCATGATGAGCCTAAACTCACGTATGCGTGTCCCGAAGCCTGAGCGAGAACTCATAGAGATTCTCAAACTCAATGTTAATAGACGACTAGGTCCGCATTTGATTACGTTCAATACTACTAGTTTACGTCACTTAGCGTATACTTGTCGCAACATCGAGCGATACTACGAATATAAGCCAGACGGCACGCGTACCAATAATTATACACCAAATATTCAGAGAAATCAGCAACCTGTTGCTGGTCGATTACTAGGGTTAGGGATTGGATTTGAAATTTGAATTTAGGACAGGCAGGACGGAGGAAGTGGATTGGACCGGAAACGGACACATTCAGGTGAATAAACGGAAGGTATGGTGAACAAAATTCGAAAATAATGGAAGTTAGGTATTCAACGGAAGGAAATGGACGTTGGTGGGAACCGGATGCTAAAATAAGAGGAAATATCTAAACGAGGGTTATATTTTACTATAGTGGCAGAAGGAAAGGGAGAATTCAAAAACAAATAAGGCAGAAAAACGATCCAAATACTTTTCGAGCGTCGACACTCGAAGCCAACAGAGCATAGGAATGGAAAGGAAACCTGAACGAGGAGGGAAGGGGTATCTACATGAGGAACTTGGCACGCTAGTGAGGCACGGCTCAGCTCGCCGGAAAAGGGGAGGATCTTGTTCCTCAATAAGACGAAGACCAACAAGCAAAACATAAATCGTGCCGTAAATACAACTTCACAAACAAAAAAAAACCTCCACCTCATGAACAAACAAAATCACCACCACCTTAAACCTACCACACTTGGATCCTGCAGATGTTAAGCAGGATTGCCTTGCCCTCCCAACCTTGAGTCCGTGGCGGGATTTCTCGGACTCCCCGAACGTTAGCATCAGGAGCTGCTCTTCAGATCATCTCCTCACCGAAGGTACTTAGCCATCTCTCTTCACCCCCTGAAAATTCTTCTAGAACTCCATCAAGCTAATACTCAGTTCAATTAAAAGAGGGATGGTTGGCGTGATGCACAAAAAGCATATTAATTATTTATTGAAATTAAAACTACATAAAAGTAATTAATAAAAAGCAAAAAAAAACAAATACGAAAAAAAATATCAGCAACTAAAATTACACTTACAAAAAAAATATCTTATAAAACTGTTTCCCTATAGAAAAAACTTAAAACAAAGGCTTTGAATAAACGGAATAAAAAAAAATATACTTCCTACTTATTTGTTCTAATAGCTGACCTAAATAGATAGATAAATATATAACAAAAAATCGAATAACAGAATTTATAAAAAAAATATAAGCAAAGTCCAAAGACCAAGGTATAAACATATATATATTAAGCACAAAAATTTAAAATTCAAAATAAGTATATTATAGGAAACAATATTTTATGAAAACGAAAAAAAACTTATAATAACCTTTACACACAAAAAAACCAAGTCTTGAGCCGCAGAGACTCCAAAAACCTACTATGAAGCAAGTCTCGCCTCACTTCCACCCCCGTATCACTTCTATAAAAAAAAATCTCCTTTTTTTTTATGGCGCGTCTTTCTAGCGCTTAAATAAGATATTAAAACAAAACGTGATGGACCCTACCTAAATCGAGCTCGTTTTAGGAGTACCGAAATCTTTTTTGTACAGTATACAGTACCAAGTACCGCGTTAACGCGTTTCACGGGATACCGGAGGGGGATAAGGTAAGCCTCTCCCTAGCGGGATATGAAGTTGGTTTCTTTTTTTTTTTTACTAAATAACACTAAGAAATATCAAGGTAAGTAGATAAAAAATTAATCACGCCAAAAAAAAAATAAATAAATTTATAATTATCTTAAAATCTAACAATAAGGACAGTAAAATATCAGCAGCCTCCAAAAAGCACCAGGATCAATCCTTGAAAATTGAAAGCAACCCCAAATGGGTAGTGGCAAAAGGTGAAGCGCACTATCAAGGGCATTGGAAGGTCACTCTTCATAAACTAGCGGATAGTCAACCGCCCGTCGTTAAGACCTCTTATTTCTTTGTTTAACACAATGAGCTTGCTCCAATTTTTATCGGACTTTGTAATTTTCGTGTCTATTAAAAATTTTAAATCATCCGCAAAAGTTGCGGTCCTGACGTAAAAATGTTTCCGTCAGTGACCGCTTGTGTAAAAACAAAAGTTTCCGCTTCGGTTACTCCCTAAATATATTTAAAAAAAAACAATGACTGGAAATTCTTACTACCCTCCCAGAACTATAATCACTCACCCTTGAGGTAGTTTGCCAACTTCTTATTATTTATTACAGCCTTCCTTCTATGCTGGACGATTTTCCTTTATAGGTATACACTTCGGTTACAGATTTTTTTATTTTTTTTTTTTACTTTTATACAAAAAAAATCGCGCACTGCCTATTATCTCTAGGGCTTTATGCTTCACCACTTGACCTATTGCACCAACCTCTTTGGCTGCTATTTTTGATTTGCGAGTGCATAATCCCGAGCAGTCATCCACAGCTTCCCATCTTCATCATCTCCACCCATACACCGCCACTCTACAGCTTTTTCATCATTTTTTCCGTAATTTCCCAGCAACAACTTAATCTTCGAAATCTTACCTCTTTCTCTGGTTCAGATTGGATTCTGCATCTACGACACCTAGAAGTAGACCTCTTTTGTCACCTGTATCTAACCAGTTTTTAAACCTTCCCAAGTTTAAAACCCTTTATCGGTTTTCAAACCGGTGCTATAAACGAAAACTTGCTGTGAAAAAATTTTAAGCATCCTATTATTTACTCTTAAAGCTCCTTCATTCCCTTCTCTTGTCCTTCTACAAACCTACATCCCTCATTTCTTCCTAAATAGCCATGCAACTATACCTTTTTGCCATAATTTGTTACACGCACCACTTTACCTACATCTATCTCACCTCACTTCACTAGCACCTCATTTTCATTTCTGGCAATACCGCTTGAGTTGAAATTGTATGAAAATGACATTTGTCGCTGTCATTTCAATTTCTATCTCTATTTGGTGTTGTCAATTGTCATGTAAGTATCAGTCCATATTCGTAATAATAAATGTTTTTATGTTTATTTACACAAAAAAAATTCTAATAATTCTCCACAATCCATGCATTCTACATTTCAGGTTCCTCAACCCATGGGACACATCATCAACATACAGGTTGTAAAAAAAACATCTATACCATCCCCCACAATCAACCACATAATATCAATCAAGAAAGCAGGTAGGTCTCCTCTGATTAATGCCTGTCGGAAAGCCATGGTGCAGCCGACGCGACGCGGTGAAACGAATCTCGGTTTCCAGTAGGAAATGGTGCTGGTGAATGTTGCACCGGCCATCGCCTCGGCTACACCATTGCCTTCCGGCAGTCCATTTTCGTTACAAATCTAACGCTTATTATTTTTTCCCTACAGGGATCCGCAACAAAGCACCTGATCTGGAGCGTGCCTGCCGAACCAGAAACGGTGAGAGGATACCATCGCTAGGACAAACGTGGGGAAGACCACCCACAACAACAAGCCGGGCCTAAAACATGGATCAGTTTACTCTTTCCTGCCTGTCGTAAGCTAATGTATTTACTATCATTTACCCTTTCTGACCTGTAATTTTTTTTTTTCTTTTCAGCTATGAATTTTTACTGCCTAGGATCGGCTACCTACTGCTTCACCATTGGGTCACCCATTACCTACGTCGTGGCGATTTCATAATGGTATGATTCTAATAGATCTACCTGCTCCTAATGAAGTGTAAGTTCTACCCTATATTATATTTAAAGAGAAATATGCATGATTTCATTTGTATATCATAGTTTTAAGGTTTTACTCTAACGCGCCTACTAGGTATCGGGTGTTGAGAAGAAAACATTTACACAAAATTAATGTGCACGCGGAATGAGTGTTTTTTTTTTCTGCTTATGGGTTCTTTTTGTTTCTCTTCCTTTGCTTTTGGTTTTCAACCCATTAGATTTGTCGAGCGGGTTGTTGCATCAGAGACAACTTTTTGCGGTTCTGTTTAGGTATTCCTTATTGTTTCATGTAAGATGACCTGGATATGTAGCACCACAGAAACATCAAACGAAAAAAAACTTTTCGCACGCAGGCATAGTTACGTACACTTAATTCTTATGAGTAGGTACCTATGAAAGAGGTGTGAAATTTTCACCCTTCGTTTGTTTTGCCTCTTTAGACTCCCTGTACATACATATCTACTCCGGTTCACTCTCCCAATCGTTCTTGATTTATTTTTATTTGTTTTATTCTTGGATATATATATTGCGGACGGACATCGGATGTAACGATTTCGTTAGAGATGGAAAAAGAAATGACTTGAGAGATCTCGTTAATCTTTTTAGATTTGCGGGTCCAGGCTTAAGTTTGTCCCTCTACGCATGGGTGTAGGTCAGGTCTGAGAAGAAGACAATTGAATTACTCGACGAGAACAAAAGCACAAACAACCAATTGACAACATATACATAGACATGTTCACTTTGTACTTATATGTACGTTGCGTGTTTTGTTAAATTATTCTTGAAATTTAAGGGTTGTTTGTACATTTTGGACATTTTCACAAATATATCACATACATATCGTTTTGTGAGTCTACCTACTCGTATTGCACTATTACTATTACTAATATTGCACTACGGTGTTGGTTGCCCATTTGATGGGATCACAGATTACATATGGATTGCGTTATGAGAGCAGAGCATTGTATAGAATAGGGATGAGGAATGTGAAATTGTGTTTTTGAAGGGTGGGTTGATATCGTTTAGTAGAAGGTCGCTATATTTCGGTTTTATGATATTGTTATTGGATTTTTTTGCTTATTCTTGATCTGGACAGAGTATTGCCCATATGAGAGATATTGCTGTCTTATGCCACCGGTGTTATCGCAGTTTTTATTGCTTTAGGTCTTTTGCATGGAAAATGCCTATTTTCTTTCCGTTTAGATTTTCTAGTTCGTACATGTTTTTACCGATCGGCTTCACTATTCGACATCTTACAAACTTTGGGCATAGTTTCGACGAGAGGTATTTCGATGAGTCGCTTAAGACAAAATTTCGTCGATAAACTTCTTGCCCCGGCAAATAACGAACATTTCGGCTACGTACGTTGTACGTTTTGGCGCTTTTCTCATTTGCTTTTTGAATGCATTCCTTTATTCTATCCCGGATGCATTGTAGTCGACTTTGCCTGGGAAGAGTCAATAGTTCACCATCCTCAACCGCGTTCAACCTCTCAACCAGTTCATAACTCTTACCGTGTGTCATCATGTTCACTCCAAAAAGTGAGAAGTATGGCGACACCCCGGTGGAAGAGTGTACGGAGCTTCTCAATGCACACGCTATGTCACTTAGGTTAACATCCCAATCGCGCTGGTCATCTTTAAGATATGAACGTATCGCCGCCAATAGCGTTCTATTAACCCTTTCTGAGGCGTTTGATTGCGGTGAGTAGTTCGCAGTTTTGAAGTGACGAATTCCGTATCTTTCCAGCAAATGTTGAAAGTCTTTTGACGCGAATTGCTTGCCATTATCGGAATGAATTACCTGGGGTACTCCGAATGCGTTAAAAATTTCGTTTTTTAAAAATTTTACGACCAAGTTAGTGTTTGCTGAATGTAATGGCTTAAGAAAGACATATTTTGTCAAGTGATCGAGCACTATGAACACGAAAGAATTTCCAGTTTTCGACCTTGGATAGGGTCCTAAAAAATCAATATAGAGTTTTTGAAAAGGGCGATCGGTACAGAAACTATTGCTTATAGGTGGTCGCAGTATTTGGTTCGAAGCTTTGCACTGCTTACAAATGTCACACTGTGTTATATATTGACGAATCTGTACCGTCATATTCGGCCAGTAAAAATATTGCCTTATACGATACAGGGTCTTAGCGATACCCCCATGAGCTGTTTGAGGAGGTTCGTGAGCTTGTCTGATTATGTTATCTGTAAGACCGGAAGGAATCCACAAACGCCAAGTATTTTCTACCAGCATCTCATTCTCTCTGCTGGGAAGTAATCGTTTATATACGAAACTGTCGAGAATTTTCAAGTCTGGTAGCTCTTCAGTGTGACTCTGAATTGTAGTTATCAGAGCTTTATATTCCTCGGATTGAAACTCTTCGGACTCCAGATCGACCAAAGGAGCTACCTCTTCCATCTCTAAACTCTCTAAGTGTGCTCGAGAAAGGGTGTCTGGCACGACGTTTAGCGAACCTTTTCGATGTTCTATGTCGAAATTGAAGGCTTGAAGATCAAGACTCCACCGAGCTAGTCTACCGTTAAGGTCTTTCATCCCCATCAACCATTTAAGGCTTGAATGATCGGTTATGACGGTGAAATCCATCCCTTCGACATAGGGTCTAAACTTTTTTACAGCCATGACGGCTGCCATACACTCTTTCTCGGTCACGCTGTAGTTTCTTTGACAGGAGTTGAGTTTTTGAGAGAAATATGAGATAGGAAATTCTTCATCCTGCTCATTTTTTTGGAAAAGCACGGCGCCGATTCCAGATTCTGAAGCGTCACATTGGATATAAAATTTCTTTTTGAAATCGGGGTGTGTAAGCACCAGCGCCGTTGTCAACGCTTTCTTTAGTTGTTCAAATGCCACTAATGCCTCTTCAGTCATCTGAAACTTAACATTTTTCTTCTTCAGCGTATCCGTCAAGGGTGCCGTCAAGGTGGAGAAATCTTTTATGAAACGCCTATACCACCCCGCTAGACCAAGTAGCCGACGAACTTGTCTTGGATTTTTCGGTGTTGGGAAATCCTTTACCGCTTCAATTTTTGCCGGATCGGTTTTCATTTTCCAACCACCAACGATGAAACCCAAGTACTTAAGTTCCTTAAAGCAAAATTTGGATTTCTTGACATTGATGGTGAGATTGGCCTTCCTCAAACACTCGGCTACCTCCTCCAGCACAGTGACATGAGTCTCGAAATCGGGTGCAATTATGAGCAAGTCATCCAGGTACACGAATACACGATCCCGTAATCGTGCAGGAATTACCTTGTCCATTAACCGACATAGCCTTTGAGCTGCATTGCACAACCCGAAAGGCATGACGGTAAACTGGTACAAGGGTCTTCCCGGTACCGCAAACGCAGTCTTCTCCCTACTCTCCTTCTCCAGCGGTATTTGCCAGAATGCTTCCTTCAAATCCACACTACTAATAAAGTATGTATCTGGTAGGCGACTGAGGAGGCCGTCGATATGAGGAAGCGGGTTAGCGTCCTTCTTACTCACCGCGTTGACCTTACGAGAATCCAGACAAAAACGATGTTTCGTGGCACCGTCCTCCCCTGTTTTCCTAATAAGGACAACCGGTGAGCACCAAGGACTCTCGCTTTCCTCGATAACGCCGAGCTCCAACATTCGGTCTAATTCTTGGTACAAAAGGGCTTGTACCGCTGGAGAAACAGGGTAGTGACGCTGCTTAACTGGAATCGCATCTCCGGTATCGATGACATGCTCCATAAGAGACGTTTTTCCGAGACCATGACGATCATAGTCCAGAAACTTCACCTTGACTGCATCCAATTTGGATTGCTGTTCTGAAGATAGTTGGTGGGCGTTTGACAAATCTCCTGGTTCCTCTGGAATTGAAACTGAGCTGACGATATTTGGCGCTATGCCAAATGATTTCCAAAAGTCGACGCCGAGATAGAGTTCTTGGTCAAGATTTGGTACCAAGTAAAACGTTATCTCACGCGTCTGTTTTTTGTAGGTTACCATCGCTTTTATTTTCCCAATAATGGATTGTTTTTTTCCATCAGCAGTTTTAACATCTGACTTATAGGGTTGGATAGCTATTCCTATTGATTCGATAAATTGTTCACAATTTCTTCCTAGAATACTAACACTCGCCCCACTGTCTAGCAAACCCAAGACCTCTTTATTGCCGATTGCTATTCTAGCATATGGCCGGGGGTCTGTATTAGTATCTATTACTGTTGCTACTATGTTTTTTCTAGTTTCCCTCCTTTCTTGGTATCGACTTCTTGTTTTCAAAATCCTATTTGTTACCGTACTAACTGTCCCACCAAAAATTCTATTCCTCGCTTCAATGTATTCTTTTATTCTGGTATGTAAAGGTTTAATTTTCTGAATTTTACTATTTTTACTTACTATATCATTCTTCTCTCTAGGTAATATTTTTATAATTTGTTTCTCCCCTTGAGCTTCCCCTTCTACTGCTGGTTCCCTTGGGGGGTCTGTGTTGAACGTGACTCCCCCGGTTGCATCACGTTCCTCTGCCTGTTTTCCGGGTTGCAATTTCGGCAATTTGGAGCTATAACTCCTTCCTTCCCGCATCGATAGCAAAATATGTGGTTTGCTGACGGTGGCAATGGACAGTCCCTAAAAGAATGGCCTTGAGTTTTGCAATGCCAACAGATCAAAGGTCTTCGATCTTCATAGTGTGGGCCCTTCTTAGATCGACTTCCTGAGGGTTGAATTGCCGCTAGGTAGTCTACCTGGAATCCTGGGTCACCTTCCTCATATTCCAACTCGTTAGCCATATACCTCGCAGGCGGTCTTTGCGGCCTTGGACCCTCTCTCTCTCGACTTGGAAACATCGTCTCAGCATCTCTGCAGGCCATTCGCAAATGATCCAGAGTAAAAATCTGCTGGGGGTACACCAGCCTTCCCACCCGCTCATTCAAGTTCTTCTTCAGCAGACGCACGAGCTCTACCTCCGTTATTGGCATCCTGAGTTGAGATTTCAACTTCCCAATGGCTTCAAAATATTCATCACTGGTCTCATAGGGCCCTTGGCGGCGCGCGGTCCATAATGTCCCGCATTACTTCCCACTCGGACCTCGGGTTACGATATTGGCTCATTAATGCGTCCCGTAGCATTGGCCAATCCGGATTATATGTTGTTTGTTGAAATCGCCAGTACCATTCATTCGCGGCCCCTGAAAGCAGCAGATGAAAATCTCTCAAAATCTCAACCCAGGAGAACCCATATTGAATCCGCAACATTTCCACTCGGAAGATAAAATCCTCAACGGCCAGCGTCCCAGGCGTTCCTTCAAATTTTATACCCCATTTGTCGATTTTGATTGCCGTTTGATAACCCGTTTGGGGGCGGTAAACGGGCTGCTGGTAACACTCACCGAGAGGACTTTCTGCATACTGAGCGTATCCTGTATGAAGAGGTGGCTGATACCCCCCATTCGATTCCTCTCGGTTCCAGTTGGCCCCTCTACTTGGATTTCCATAATGATTTCCAAATTGAGTAGCCCGACCAGAATTTTGATCTGTCTGCGCATGTACTGCAGAACTCGCTTGCGGTCTCCGGTTACTCCCGGTTCCTCGCTTTTCATTTACCGCTCTAGCTGTAGGGTTTGCTTTGGGAGAAGGCTTTTCCTCCTGAGTTGGCACCGGTCGAGTAGTTCGGTTGATGTCCTCCATGAATTCCAGGAAGTTCCTCTTGATTTCCACTTTTAACGATTCGGAAATCTCTGCCCTCATCGAGTTGTTGTAGGAGTGATACGCATCCGCAACTGCCAAGTTAATAGCCGACCTCAACTCGGACGTAATACCTGGAACTTCTTGCCTGTGCTTTTCCACGTTAGCTCCTTGTTTGGAGGTTGGCCTAGAAGATTTATTTATTTCCAAGGCTTGCTGCGCTCCGGCATTCACCCCCCAATCATTAAGATTCGGTGTTGGATTTTGTGGCTTTGGAATGATCCCCGACCCGGTAGCGATTGCTTTACTCGTTTTCTCACTCTTCCCTCCTGCAGACGTGAGACCCATCAAAAGAACGTCATTACTGGAGTTTCCCAAGCCTAATCCCCAGTCTCTGGCTAACCTAGCCCCATCAAAATCAAAACCTACGCCTGCACCCACTATAGTATCTGAGCCTAAGTTACGCCCTATCCCTGCAGTCTCCTCTAGATCACTATTTGTACCCCACGAGGGTGCACTGATCGATTCGTTGCTAGCTGCTCTGGGAAGCTGCATGGCGGGTAGTGAAGGAAGAAGATAGGGGTTGCTACCACTCGCGGTTTGACTCGGCGGAAGTTTTTTCTTTGGCACTGGCGTGCGTTTTATAGGACCCATTTCAGTGGCTAAATTCAAAAATTTGTTTGTTATTGACCGAGTAATCACTCGGTTCCTAGTGGTATGATAGCGTTTACTAATTTTTCTTTCTCCCACCGGTCTCATCCAAGCAACTAGAAAATTTTACACTACCCTGTGACTTGAATTCGAAGGATGAAGACGGAAGATACTATTTGACCACCGAAGGTACGTTATAGTTGTTGTTCTTATGTTTTTCCTACAATATCTAATGCTAATAATTCCTTGCAGCCCGATATGGATAACAGGATTTGTATGAGCACTTAAGCCGAATTGACTGTAATTACTATCAACCTGAAAATGTTTCGATCAACAGACACTAATAAAAGTATTTATGAATGCGACGACAACCGGAAAGAAGACAAAAAAAAAATGATATGGTAAGGTAACTACTAGACTTAGAGATAAAAATAAAACACCAAACAAAACTGGCCTCAGATATAAGATGAATAAACTATTAATAAATAAAACTAACAAACTACTTATCTCTACCTATTTTTTTTTCGCTATTTAAGTTGGAATCTTAACCCAAATGCTTGAACGAAAACGTTTTAACGATTCTTACAAAACTATATTTGAAACTGTAAAAACTTTACTTGGTTTTAGAATCCTTACAGAAATTATAAAACTAAACGAAGTAGGCGTGATTTTACAAAATAAATGGACTTAGAAACTTTATTACTAGCTAATCTAACGAATGCCTACAAAATACACCATAAAAAAAAACATACGTTTAACAACACTTATAATTACTATCTTAATATCTACTATTACCAGACCTAGAAAATGTAATTTTTTTTTTTTTTTTTTTTATTTTATTTTCTATCCCTGATCTATCTTATAAATCTATCTCTAATACTTCCTATATGGATAACCTAAAGCAAAGAGAACAAATTTGTTATCATATATTATTAAGGAAATTATAAATGAAAATCTTAAACAGAAATCGGGTAATTGACGTTATTTTCCTTTTCTTTAAGTTTTGAAATCAAATTTAAAAATTATTATTTTTTGTGAGTGTGTATCTTTTCATATAAAATCGGGGGTAAATTGAGACGGCTGTTATCGGTGGTACTGCTTTTTGACGATTGAGAATGACCCATGGCAATATCCTGAGCGTTGTTGTTAATTTTTTTTTTTTTTTTTTTTTTTTTCCAGGTGTGGTGGTCTGAACACAAAAAGACGACATAAATACATTACGAATTCAAAGTTGATGTAGTCTTTGGTGTCAGCACTCCGCGTCGCGATTCTTCAGGCGTTCTAAAGAGCCATCCTGAAGAAGACATACGAATCGTACTGACTCCCACCGCTGCACCAACACTGAACATATTAGGACGTTACCATCGCTGTTAAATTTGGAACTTCTGTCGCGATTCTATGGTACATTTGACTTCCCATGAGAAGACATACCGAAGTTTTGCATTTGACAGCGATGATAATAAAACAATTATTCATTAAGTTTTTTTTTCATTAAAATTTTTCAGTTTCAAGTCCGACCTCATCGCAAGTAATCAGGCATTCATTTGAGCGATCCTGATCACGACATATGAAGCGTTGGACAAACTCTTCTGATTATGGGAATTTAACACTAAACACGTCAATTTCACTTCCTCTCGATGACATCACCAATCCATTTGTCGCAAGTGCTCCAACATTCTAAAGAGCAATCCGGAACATGACATACGAATGGGATGGTGCGGACATCGGGAAAAAGTAAATTGACTCTAAAGGACGAAAGACTAGGACTACACAGACGTTGGGCGCCATTTGTTGCTGGTCGATTACTAGGGTTAGGGATTGGATTTGAAATTTGAATTTAGGACAGGCAGGACGGAGGAAGTGGATTGGACCGGAAACGGACACATTCAGGTGAATAAACGGAAGGTATGGTGAACAAAATTCGAAAATAATGGAAGTTAGGTATTCAACGGAAGGAAATGGACGTTGGTGGGAACCGGATGCTAAAATAAGAGGAAATATCTAAACGAGGGTTATATTTTACTATAGTGGCAGAAGGAAAGGGAGAATTCAAAAACAAATAAGGCAGAAAAACGATCCAAATACTTTTCGAGCGTCGACACTCGAAGCCAACAGAGCATAGGAATGGAAAGGAAACCTGAACGAGGAGGGAAGGGGTATCTACATGAGGAACTTGGCACGCTAGCGAGGCACGGCTCAGCTCGCCGGAAAAGGGGAGGATCTTGTTCCTCAATAAGACGAAGACCAACAAGCAAAACATAAATCGTGCCGTAAATACAACTTCACAAACAAAAAAAAACCTCCACCTCATGAACAAACAAAATCACCACCACCTTAAACCTACCACACTTGGATCCTGCAGATGTTAAGCAGGATTGCCTTGCACTCCCAACCTTGAGTCCGTGGCGGGATTTCTCGGACTCCCCGAACGTTAGCATCAGGAGCTGCTCTTCAGATCATCTCCTCACCGAAGGTACTTAGCCATCTCTCTTCACCCCCTGAAAATTCTTCTAGAACTCCATCAAGCTAATACTCAGTTCAATTAAAAGAGGGATGGTTGGCGTGATGCACAAAAAGCATATTAATTATTTATTGAAATTAAAACTACATAAAAGTAATTAATAAAAAGCAAAAAAAAACAAATACGAAAAAAAATATCAGCAACTAAAATTACACTTACAAAAAAAATATCTTATAAAACTGTTTCCCTATAGAAAAAACTTAAAACAAAGGCTTTGAATAAACGGAATAAAAAAAAATATACTTCCTACTTATTTGTTCTAATAGCTGACCTAAATAGATAGATAAATATATAACAAAAAATCGAATAACAGAATTTATAAAAAAAATATAAGCAAAGTCCAAAGACCAAGGTATAAACATATATATATTAAGCACAAAAATTTAAAATTCAAAATAAGTATATTATAGGAAACAATATTTTATGAAAACGAAAAAAAACTTATAATAACCTTTACACACAAAAAAAAACCAAGTCTTGAGCCGCAGAGACTCCAAAAACCTACTATGAAGCAAGTCTCGCCTCACTTCCACCCCCGTATCACTTCTATAAAAAAAGATCTCCTTTTTTTTTATGGCGCGTCTTTCTAGCGCTTAAATAAGATATTAAAACAAAACGTGATGGACCCTACCTAAATCGAGCTCGTTTTAGGAGTACCGAAATCTTTTTTGTACAGTATACAGTACCAAGTACCGCGTTAACGCGTTTCACGGGATACCGGAGGGGGATAAGGTAAGCCTCTCCCTAGCGGGATATGAAGTTGGTTTCTTTTTTTTTTTTACTAAATAACACTAAGAAATATCAAGGTAAGTAGATAAAAAATTAATCACGCCAAAAAAAAAAATAAATAAATTTATAATTATCTTAAAATCTAACAATAAGGACAGTAAAATATCAGCAGCCTCCAAAAAGCACCAGGATCAATCCTTGAAAATTGAAAGCAACCCCAAATGGGTAGTGGCAAAAGGTGAAGCGCACTATCAAGGGCATTGGAAGGTCACTCTTCATAAACTAGCGGATAGTCAACCGCCCGTCGTTAAGACCTCTTATTTCTTTGTTTAACACAATGAGCTTGCTCCAATTTTTATCGGACTTTGTAATTTTCGTGTCTATTAAAAATTTTAAATCATCCGCAAAAGTTGCGGTCCTGACGTAAAAATGTTTCCGTCAGTGACCGCTTGTGTAAAAACAAAAGTTTCCGCTTCGGTTACTCCCTAAATATATTTAAAAAAAAACAATGACTGGAAATTCTTACTACCCTCCCAGAACTATAATCACTCACCCTTGAGGTAGTTTGCCAACTTCTTATTATTTATTACAGCCTTCCTTCTATGCTGGACGATTTTCCTTTATAGGTATACACTTCGGTTACAGATTTTTTTATTTTTTTTTTTTACTTTTATACAAAAAAAATCGCGCACTGCCTATTATCTCTAGGGCTTTATGCTTCACCACTTGACCTATTGCACCAACCTCTTTGGCTGCTATTTTTGATTTGCGAGTGCATAATCCCGAGCAGTCATCCACAGCTTCCCATCTTCATCATCTCCACCCATACACCGCCACTCTACAGCTTTTTCATCATTTTTTCCGTAATTTCCCAGCAACAACTTAATCTTCGAAATCTTACCTCTTTCTCTGGTTCAGATTGGATTCTGCATCTACGACACCTAGAAGTAGACCTCTTTTGTCACCTGTATCTAACCAGTTTTTAAACCTTCCCAAGTTTAAAACCCTTTATCGGTTTTCAAACCGGTGCTATAAACGAAAACTTGCTGTGAAAAAATTTTAAGCATCCTATTATTTACTCTTAAAGCTCCTTCATTCCCTTCTCTTGTCCTTCTACAAACCTACATCCCTCATTTCTTCCTAAATAGCCATGCAACTATACCTTTTTGCCATAATTTGTTACACGCACCACTTTACCTACATCTATCTCACCTCACTTCACTAGCACCTCATTTTCATTTCTGGCAATACCGCTTGAGTTGAAATTGTATGAAAATGACATTTGTCGCTGTCATTTCAATTTCTATCTCTATTTGGTGTTGTCAATTGTCATGTAAGTATCAGTCCATATTCGTAATAATAAATGTTTTTATGTTTATTTACACAAAAAAAATTCTAATAATTCTCCACAATCCATGCATTCTACATTTCAGGTTCCTCAACCCATGGGACACATCATCAACATACAGGTTGTAAAAAAAACATCTATACCATCCCCCACAATCAACCACATAATATCAATCAAGAAAGCAGGTAGGTCTCCTCTGATTAATGCCTGTCGGAAAGCCATGGTGCAGCCGACGCGACGCGGTGAAACGAATCTCGGTTTCCAGTAGGAAATGGTGCTGGTGAATGTTGCACCGGCCATCGCCTCGGCTACACCATTGCCTTCCGGCAGTCCATTTTCGTTACAAATCTAACGCTTATTATTTTTTCCCTACAGGGATCCGCAACAAACCAGGTCGCTATGTCAATGAGATAGAAGAAACACAAGATGAAAAGATGATAGTTGCAGTGCCAGGTGCTGTGGAAGCGTTCCACAGAGAAGCCAAACCCATTGTATGTTGGAACTGTAAAGCCATAGGACATACGTTCCGAGCCTGTCCCAAGCCACCACTACACATTTTTTGTTGGCGATGTGGCAAAGCAGGTGTTTATAGCCCAGACTGTACAAGGTGTGCGGGAAACTCCATGAGGAACAATCAACCATCCGGGGGGATTCGTTCCGTGGAACAGAACCCGGAGTTGTAGGCCCTAATAAAGATTTTCCTCCTACCACTCCCATATCAATTCTGAAACCTGACCGCGACAATACAAACTTAAGCAAAGAACAAATAAATTTGAAGATAAACTTAGATAATAAAATCAGCAAAAATATTAGTAATGAAGATAGTAAGAATTTAATTAAAACAAACATGAAATAAGAATTTTTTAAAAAACCGTTCCATGAAAGGCTACAGAACTACTATGAAGTTAGAAAAAGACTTGTAACCTTTCCGGAACTATCGAATCGCATTCGCCGAACACGGCAACGTTTTCAGCAGAAGAGAACTGCATACCGCAATATCGCATCTGCAATCATTGGAAAGGAGTCCAATGATCCTCGTCCGTACGTGACGGTAGAGATTTTCGGGGATAAGTTCCTCGGTCTCTTGGACACCGGAGCCTCAGTTAGTTGTCTGGGTGAAGATATGTTACAGTACCTTCAAGAAAAGCATATTGCGATGCAGAAAGTAGAGACAACGACAAGACAATACGAAAGGCGATAGTCGGATTGGTTACAACCAAAGTCTTCTACAACAATATAAGTCATGATTTACAATTTTACGTAGTACCGTCACTAGCTCAACGGCTTTATCTAGGCGTTGACTTCTGGCGGAAGTTTAAGTTAGCACCAAACATAATATCGAGCATTTCGGGAATTTCACCGGATGGAATTCCCAGTAACCAGTGTAAACTAAGTGACGACGAATCCTACAGACTTCGAGAGGTTGTTCGTAGTTTTCCCTCGTTCACGAGCAAGGGACTCGGGAGAACACACTTAGTTGAGCATTACATAGACACGGGTGATGCAGTGCCAATCAACAAAGGTACTACCCCGTCTCTCCAGCGATACAATCCTTGATGTATGAGGAATTGGATCGTATGCTTTCGTTGGGTGTCATCGAAGAAAGTACCAGCGCATGGAGTTCCCCAGTTGTGTTAGTTCGCAAACCTGGTAAGAACCGATTGTGTCTGGACTTTCGGAAGGTGAACGGGGTAACGAAAAAGGATGCAAGACCAATTGCTCATATAGAAGGACTGCTAGCCCGCCTTTCGGATACACATTATATTTCTAGTGTGGATCTTTAAGACGCATTCTGGCAGATACCTCTGGAGATGACGTCTTGGGAAAAAACGGCGTTTACGGTACCAGGGCGACCTTTGTATCATTTCAAGGTTATGCCATTCGGTCTATGCAATGCGGCGCAGAGTCTGAGCTACCTCATGAGTAAGGTAGTGCCATCAGAACTGCGCGACTAGGTGTTTGTTTATCTCGATGACCCCTTGGTCGTGTCGAGGACATTCGACGAGCACCTACGAATTCTGAGTCTAGTGAGTCGAAGATTGGCTGAGGCAGGACTGACAATCAACGTGGAGAAATCCAAGTTCTGTTTCGATGAACTTCAATACTTAGGTTATCGGGTCGGACAAGGCTGTTTGAAGGCCGATCCTGACAAAATTACGGCAATCACAAGATTTCCGGTGTTAACCACTACACGCCAAGTAAGGCGATTTTTAGGCATGGGCGGCTGGTATCGGAGATTTGTGAAAGATTTTTCAACACTTGCCTCCCCCTTAACCGACGTATTGAAGAAGGCAAAGCGTTCGAGCTTAGCCAGGAAGCTCTAGAAGCATTCTCCAACATCAAACAGGCGTTGACCTCAGTCCCTGTCCTAGTCAATCCCGATTTCACGAAAGAGTTTGTGATTTTATGCGATGCATCCGCGTCCGGAATCGGATGTGTTCTTTGCCAACGTGATGAAGATGGAGCGGAACGCACCATTTACTACTTCTCACAAAAGCTTAACGCTGCGCAAAGGAATTTCTCCGTGAGCGAACGCGAATGTCTCGCCGCGTTTCTTGGTATACAAAAGTTCAGATCGTATGTGGAAGGGTATCGTTTCCGTGTCATCACGGACCGTTCCAGCTTGAAGTGGCTGATGACCCTCAAGGGACCTACTGGTAGATTGGCCAGGTGGAGTATGCAACTCCAAGGATTCGATTTTGAGACAGAGCATCGAAAAGGTACTCTGAATGTAGTCCCTGACGCGCTTTCGCGCATTTATGAAGACGACGAATTAACCGTCGAAGCAGTATTATCATATCTATCTCAGGTCGAATCCGAGGAGGTGCTCCATTTGGACTTGGATGGCCCATCATTCAAATCGGAAGGATACTTGGAGATCATCAACCACATCAAGAAGGAGCAAGAACGATTACCTGACCTAAGGGTTTCTGAGCGTTTCGTGTACAAACGCACGAAGCACGCCCAAGGAATTCCCTTAGCGGACGATCTGGCTTGAAAACTGTGGATTCCATCCGAGTTGACAGACTCGCTAATCTGTTGTGGATGCCTGTTATAAAAACAAATATTTATTTATATTTATTAGGTGATTGAATAAATGTTGCAAAACAAAAAATAAACAACTTACCCCACCTGCATAGTGCATAGGCTGCCGCTGCTGTCATCGAAATCGACCTAGAAAGAAAAAAAAAAGTTAAATCACAACCCGAGAGCATAAATAAGAAGCAGAAACCATGATACAACTGCTGAGGATAGTGCCTTCCAGTTTTCGTTTTTGATTTGCTCTGCGCCACTACGTCATAAGAACACACGGAGTTTGACAATGGTTTGACGTTTTGTATAGCCTCAAGGCCATTTTCTTATTACAGTTGTATCATGAGCAGAAACCAAGTACCTACATTAATGGTTTAGCGAAGTTTGTTTAGTATAATGACGATGAGTGACAACATTGTATATCCCTATAGAGGTTGACGGTGTTGCCCTCTAGTGTCTTTATTCTTCTTTGGTTCTTATTATATAAATGAAATGTAGAGGCTATAATAATTATTTCATTTTTGTTAAGGTGAACCTAGCCTTAAGAAAATGTTGGGTTTACAGCTGCCCGCTTTGGGACAATAGGGAAACTAATTATGGAAACAATCTGACGGATTGGGAAAGGTGTGATAAAATACCGGGAAATGAAAGAGGGACACATTTAAAAGAAAAGAAGATAAGAATGTCACCAATACACCCTTAAAACCTAGTATATAGGGAAAACCATAGAAGAAGTTGCATAGTATATGTGGATATGCAGAATTTAAAATAACGGATAGGTTGAGATCGGATGATCCAAGCAATGTAGGAAGCAGAAAGAAGAAAAATCAGGCGATTTGAATTTCGTGAAGATTCCTTTATCTCCTTACAATCAGCTTTTAGTCTATCTTCAACCGTGTCCGGGGTCAATTCCAACAAACTTTTTAGAGTGCAGTACAGTTTATTTTGTGTTCTTGAATTCCCAACATAAAGTAGAGAAATCAAATCTAAAGGTAGCTACTGGTGTTGAAAAGCGGTTGAAGGAAGAAAGATTACCAAAATAAAAGTGGTCCATAATAATAAAAAAAAAACTTTATTTATTGGAATATTGAGGTGTTCGATTTCGGCAAATTCTTCTGGCGGTCATAGACTACCATACCGAAGGTCGTGACCGCCAACTTTTATTGGAAACTCTAAAAGCGTTCAAAGTAGAGAAGTCGTATCAACCTGCACGGCTTTGGGAATTGCGGTCTTCTCCTCTATGACAAATTCTGTGCAACCCTTCACGGACGGTGTTATCAACGAGTGATTTTAAGAGCAGTACGAAGGACAGTTTTCCTTATCCAGACATAAGTTCTAGTTGTTGGAGGGTCTACCACCAGACCACGTGCAGCACCGGTCAAGCGCTCTGATTTCCTTTTCCCAATCAGGACCACTTGCAAAGGCATATTGAGCAGTGGAATTTTTTTTTGTAACTGCACCATTTTGTGAAGCCATTTCGAACCCTCTGTGAAGAGGCCACGTGAGTCCATCTGTATTGTTCCAAATCCTGTAAATTTTACAAAAATAATTTTTTTTAATATTTGGTGGTTATTAGTGTTATATATATCAATTTTCTATACATATTATAATACTCAAACAAGTACATTTAGTAAATCGATTTATAGAAAATTAGAAAAAAACGAAATTTAGAGATCCACAAGACACATTTCTATCCTAGTAAAGCCCTTTGGCCACCGCTATTGTGAATTTTAAAGCTATTCAACAGCAATTCTGTGTAATTTATCCTGTTCGTTAATGTACTTTCATACGAAACCAATTTCAAGAAACCAAGTCTTAATAATTTTCATAGATTTTTTTTTATAAATTCAAAATCATTATAAGTACCTAATTTAAATATTGTAAGTGACCAAGTTTTGTTTCTCTGGTGTTTTGTTTGAGTTAACAATTCTAGTCGGCCATATTTCTTATTACCTACCCCTATATAGAGCTCTGAATAGGCAGGAAAATAGAATTAGCCCCTGTTTAAGGATACCATTGTAACGGTACTGACTTTTTTTTGGTTATGTATTGATCTAGCCGAAACAAATCTACGTTACCTGTTTTTGAATTTGTTGATGTTTATTACTTTCAGTGTTTAATAAAACTTTAATTTGCAATGGAAAATTTAGAATTGTCATTCCCACGAATCTGATGGGATTAGATATGGGACATTGAGTTTTTACTTTTCAGGGGTGCCGAAGGTGAGCTAAATGGATTGGTGATGATGATGGTGTGACCAAGTGGTCAATTCACACCAAAATTTGGGAAAATTCAAATAAATTGGCCGATGAATTTTCATGGTGGGGTGGGATATGGCCATGCTGCCGCAACACCTGCAGCACCCTCGTGTGGTGAACGTCCGTCCGATATTTTCCTTGGTGTATCCAGGCTTGATATATGTTTTGTTTGCAGGTGAGGTCTAGTTTCAGGGGACAAGATTCCCCCTATTCCGTCGAGCTTAGCCGCGCTTCGCTAGCAGGCCGCGTCCTCTGTGCTAGACATTCCGTCTCTTTCCCATCTCTTCCAGTCCCTACCTCTCCCTCCATCCTACCTTCTACACTTCCTAACCTATTTTCCTCTCCCCTCCTCTTGCCTCGCAACAAATGGCGCTATAGACTTTCATGGGACGTAAGTCTGCTTCAGGAAAGTCCCAGACATACTTAGGAGTATTGCGACGGCTCCTTGGAAGTTCATAGCGACCACAGTTAATGAGTGTTTGTAGCTAAGCTGAGGTCGCTGCAACACATTCGCATTCGTAAGTCTGCACCAGGAAAGTCTCTGACATACTTGGTGTATCGCGACGAATATCAATAAGAGCTTGCAGCGGCACCAGATAGCTTCCCGTGTTGTTTTTCCTTATCCTTCATCCTTTAACTTCTTTTTGCTTTTCTAGTCTATTTTCCTTTAATATCCTGTTGTCCAGTTTGAAATAAATTATTATTGGAGCCATGTCCGTGTTTGGCAGCGAGTCGAACATTGAGGCGTGGTATGCCATTTTGGGTTGAGCTTTTTGGTTCAGCCAGCTTTTTGTGAGTTGTCTCGTTCAAACCAAGTCTTCAAAGAAAGTCCTTGAGACAGACTTGAATTGCGGGTTTGGAAAAGACAACAATGTTTCGTAATTTTGTCCAATGTTCTTATTTCCCCTCCGATTTCACCACATTGAGGGATCCATTCTGAATTCCGTCCGCGGTCTAAGTTTGTCAGCAAAAAAAAAAAAAAATAATTATGGTCACAGGTCACCCCAAATAGCAAACAAATTTTTTGAATCACCGAACAGCTTCCTGAAGCACCCCGTATTTAGATGCAAAACCTTAAAACACACCAAGTACTTAATAATATATAATTCTAACCGGAACAAAAAAACTTATAAATATAAAAATCAGACTTTTGTGAAAATTCCTCGATTTACTGGAAAAACCACACATATTATATTCGTATAGCCACTGGTACAATTTAATAATAAATATCCAACGCTACACTGAAAAAAAAAATCTTTTTAATTGTCATATCATAAATATTTAGGGATTGAAGTTTATTTAATCTATTTTCTGGTCGGCAAAACTACTGGGAATTTAGGTGAACATTTATGGTAATTTTGTTTTTCGATTTTCTTGTTAATTTTTCTGCTTTATATCTAGATATCATTGCACATAAATGATCTTTTCTTTCGTTCTTCTGAGAACAAAATTCAAGGAGATTTTGAACTGAAAGTATAGCTATAATATCTAGGAGAAATTGCCAACATAAAATAAACTTTATTGGTACCCACTAGTACGTTTTATTGGTCTTATCTAGTGTTGTGTTTGCATATTGCAATTGAAACATCAAATCCAGAGATTTTTTTGTTGAAAATCGACAAATTACATTTGTTACATATAATTTGTTGTTGTTTGTTCATTATAACAAAATTTAAATCGTGTTTTCATTTCGTTACTTTTTGTTTGTGAATTTCTCTGAAATCTATTAGTTTGGAGTTGCCAAACTTACAGTTTTTCGGTTACCTTTTCTTAAAGCTACTTGGCTGAAGTTTTTTTTTCTTACTTAAATTTCTTAAGTTTTGCAAAAATATTATTTTGTGTTTTCTTAATAATTTATTTTACGGTTTTCATAATATAATCAGTTTAAATAAGATTAATATCGTGAAATCCATAATAATAGTCTTAGAAAAAACAGTAGGTTCTTAACTAAATCATACTTTTTATCAAGCATAATTCTAGTTTTCGCCCTACAACTGCCTCTAGCAGAAAGCAAGTAGTTTCTTCGTGTTTTTCGTTAGTGTGAGTAGAAGTTCAACCGATTTTTTTTTGAAAAATAATCGATATTTTATCTGCCTTTTCCAACGGAGATTTTTTTTTCTTGGTTCCACAAGCCCACCTCAGATATAGATTAGGTTTTCTTTATTCTTCCTACTACTACTACTACGTGGTCTCGATAATTTTGCTAGTAAAAGACACCCCATATATTGCAATAACATTATGTCATCCAACCAACAAAAGGAGGCTGATAATATCAACACCTTCAGGAATGTTCCGATCGACGGAGAAGCCCGATTGACCAGATCAGTAAGTCAGAGTTTAGACAACATCGAAAGGCAGCGAGTAATGTACTCTCCCCTCGAATCAGATAGGCAACTTCGAGCCGCTTCCAACATACCTGGCAGATCGGGTATTCCTATGATGCCCACAGCAACATCGAATCGATCTCTACTCCGTCCTTCAGCAACTTAAGTGGAGTGGGAGCAATGCAACTTCCGGGAACCTCCAGTTCCTTTAATGATACTGTTAGGCCAGCAACAAGCAGAGGATTACCCGAAACTAGTTCAGCTTCGGCCAACGCGGTCAATGGCAGTCCTGTTAGGGATATCCTAGAAGCCTTAACCCAAAGACCACCAGCTGTACCAGTTAAAGAGAGAAGAATAATACCCGAAGACTTAAAGGCCTATATTAACCTGGCTATAGTAGAAGGTTTTTCAACTACAAAACAAGCGTTACAAAGTGAAGTCTCACATACCTTAAAGGAGGAGATTGTAACGTAATATATTGATAAGGAGAAACACAACGAAACTTCAGGCAACCTCCTATAAGATCCCACACAGCGATCCCATATTAGACGCCATTAAGTAACGTCAATGATGACCTTAAATCCTGGAATGTAAGGAAAGATACTAATGCGAAATGAAATATACTTTACCGTCAAACCTGCTGATGAGAGACCACGGCCTCTATCAGCTAACGCCTGCAACGCTTACAAGTGAATAAACCTTAGAGGAAACAACTACAGTCTCCTATAGACAGTGTCCTCCTGTGCTGAATGAAACTTACCACAGTATCAGATAAAGACCTCCCTGGTTCTTGCCAGAGACCTGCGACACTTTTACTCATACCAACAACTGATCTACTTCCTTCTAAGCATCGGCTCATTTCCTTTGTATTCCTTCATCCCATTTTCCACTCACAGAAACCTACTCTCTTCGATCTGTCCCATGAACTACTTACAGACCGTCAAGTAAAACTTACTATCGCAAACTATAGATGGACCAGTTTGCCATCTTACTATTGTACCTACAACATAACCCAAAGACAAAACCTAATAACTCACTACAATACCAAATTCTTTAAGAAACGTGCACTGGTTCGGTCGCCTTGGACACTAGTCCCAATGTGATTCCTTAAAGAATCCAAAGTGGAAAGGCTGTAACTCTGTTCAAACCCCAAGACTGTCTCATAGAGAACTCTCTCTATGACCACAGATCCACTTGGTAGAGACAGAGAAACATTTGGGTTGTGATCGACCTTCGCATCCGGTTCGCACGCACGCCCTTGACTAGCTCATAAGGGTCGTGCATTCTTGCTCAGGGATCGACAACGTTGTTACCTCTTTTAACCAGTGCGAACCTACTCAAGTTTAGATGTTAAAAACTCAGAAAAAAAAATTAAATATTCCTTGCTGGGGGGCCTGATCAACAAACGCTGAGACATAAGTAGTTCAGAAAGTATAATTGAGTTGGAAGGCCTACTCAACCTAGAAAGTGTAATGTAAAAGACATAAGAGAGAACAGCACTAATAGCGAGCCGCTAAACAGAAAGTATCCTTAGATGTTCGAGGATAAAGCGCTATGGCTCAGTCAGCTTATCAAGCGCAAGTAATTAATGAATGCAGCTGACTAGTGGAGTAGGTCAGCACCTACTCACACTCTTATAAACTGGGAAGGAGGAGAAGATGTTATAATTTACCTCCCTCTGGCTTCTGTACCCACCCATGAGGAATTGATTCATCATCTCGAATCTAACTTCCACCATTGACCCACGGTGCCAAGTGATCATAAAAGTATGTCACTGTAAAAAAAATGTTAAGGGTCCCCATACATGATAAAAGATAAGCAAAAGACTTGCTTACATCATCACACTACAACTCAATAACGACCTATTCATTATCCAAAACCTTCAAATCAAAATACACTACACTACACCTACACTACACTCCACACACATCCTGATATGTTAATCTCCTTATCCATCCGCATCGAGAAGCATGTCCACCCCTCCCAACGTACTTACTTAAATACCATTGTATCTAAACAAAACTTCAAAATATCCAAAGACACGACAGCATTAATAACACTACCAGGTTTCTTTCTCCAAAACGTTATAAATCAGTTATTTTTATTTATGAATCACTTAAAACTAACAAATTATTAATCTAAACCTATACCAATAATGATTGACTTTATCAAAATGACTTAACCTTAATGATAGTTAATATTGTTACTGGAAAGTCAAAAGGAATTTCCTTAATATCGAAATCGAAAAATATAAACTAACTCTCTTGTATGTGAAGCAATTTCTCTGCTTCATACAAGTTTATTTTCTCATTGTCTTTATTTATTCAAAAAAAAAAAAAATGTTCGCTTACGAAGAATGTACCATAGGTAACATCAATCTCAGCTCGATTCTTCACTCTCCTTGGAGTGGAATAAAAAAAAAGTAAGAACTTGTCTTATTATTTTAATCTCATTTACGGAGTTTCGTTTAACTCTTTAAAAAAAAACTAACAAATATAACTCAAATAGTCACTCATAAACAAAAAGTTGAAGTTGGTTTTACCAAAATCGAAACGGACATAAGGAACAAACTTCACAACTGGATAATACTGAATATGAATCCTAACAAATCTCAAAAGAAAACAAGAAATATGCTTCTGACACAACTAAATGGGACGTTAGCCCATGGGTTTATGTGTTGAAGGAGACAGGGAGATAGTCAGAGAAAAAAGAAAGAGTAAAATATGATATGATAAGATAATAAATATGGTCATTCAATATAAATCAAATATAGTTAAAGATGTTATTAAAAATATAGTCGATGGATCAGGAGAGCTCTCTGGAACCAGACGCTGAAAAGTTTAAGTTATTAAAGGTAATAAGTAACTTTATATAAAAGACCACAAATAGTATCAGGCACCCATAATACTACTCTGTATTGATTCTTCTATCTTTCTCCAAAACAGTAAAAAGGAAATATTCTTTTACTCGTTCTGAGATATTGTCTCAAAAAGATGACGTATCTTGAGAGTGAGTGTTATATAATATCACTCAATTATAATTGTATTTGATATTCTTTAGTGTTATCCACAAACAAAAAGGTTGAAACAGGAACACGTACACAAATGTACACACGATTGTATTCAGTAGGTCTACTATATAGACTTCGAGTCTCCACCAAGAGAAAAAGAATCTTCTTGAGGAATAATGACAGTAAGCTTCAAAAAACTTCCAAACTGATATTAATCAAGTTATCAAGTGAGTATATTAACAGTGAGTGTGAACGTTAAGTTCAAAAATGTAAACGAAAAAGTATCTAGGATTCTCAAATGATCATCAGCTAGATTAGTGAAAACAAAACAAAAAGGAAACTAAGTAAAGTGGTACCGTGTAGATACGAGTACAGAATAGTACAGACGAAAAGAATTAAGCTTTAAGAAGAGTGAGGGTCCTAATGGACAGTGACATAAAGTAACTTTGTACAGATATACATTCAGGATACGTAAAGTATCAACAATATGAATCCTTGAAATGATTCTGAATTCAATGAAGGAAGTGATTATCCAATATGCAGAATGTTCTGTGAACTTTCAATAACCTTGAGTAAAAATACTCAAAAAAAAAGTACATTAGATAACTCCAAGTATAATGACGTCGTTAAGACAGTGAAAAGCCAAGTAAAACTGGCAGATGGGAGCTCTATGATATAGCTCAAAAACCGGTTAGTAGATTATCAATCGTAAGACAAACACAAAATTTACACATATAAGTAAGATTATTATTCATTTCACTTCCAAAAAGATAAAAATTTTGTAAAAAGAAATCTCAAAAAAAACTATTCGCTACTTTTCGATAGTAATATGCAGATACATATATATATAGATATATGTAGATATTATTATAAATATAATATAGGGTGCTATTATGGCAGGATATATTGTCAGGAAATCTTTTTAGATTCAACGATGCGTCGCTCCACCGTCCGTGGAGTATGATATTGTGTTGCAAATCGGCAACAAAAATGTTACGCGTGATATGAGTAGGTAGCGCTACGAGTGAATTCCATTCACGTAGACTGTGCTTGGAGTCTCTTATGACAAGGAATATCCGTCTTGGATATTTGTTGCACACGATAATAAAGTAAGTATATAACGAGTTACCTGGTGGTCACATTGACAAACCAAAAATGGGCATTTTCTTTTCCTTTTTATTCAAACAAAATACGCTGGTGCTACAGATAATGTCTGTGCTAGTAATGATGACTCAAATTAGGAGCCATGTGGTCCGACGACGAGGAAATGCGGGACCATGTGGTTATATAAAAAGGAATGAAAAGCTGTTGCTCCCACGTTGGTAGCAAATGCTTCGGACTATTTATGCTTAGTACTCCTACTTCACTTGAACTACTTTCAGATCAAAATGATTGAAAGATGACTCCTCAGCAAATTCCGAGGTTGTGGTGACCACGTAAATATGCACTCTTCACGTGCTGCTATGGCTCTGAGTGCCATAGACAAACATTATTATTTGTCGATTCAGGGGAACTACTTTCTGTCCCTGACCAAAAACCCTAGTAAATAAATAAGAAAAATTCCTATTAGTACTAGTTACAATGATATTTAGCATGTCCTGGAACAACTAGGAATCATGCTCAACGAAATGAAATGCATGTGTCGCGCACATGAATCATGGCCGACACAAAAAAAAAAGAATTTCTAAAAATTATTTTTACCTACCTCTTGAGGGTGATTTCTCCAATATTTAAAAATGAATTTTGTTGCTTCTAGCAATAAATAATTATATATTTTATATCTATGTATGATAAAAAACACACGCGAGCAAAAAAAGTTAATTTGTTTTAGTTCTGCTGCATAAAAAAAATACTTTTTCTTTACTTTAAACCTTTCGAGATGTTTCTTATTAGAGGGTTGAAATGTTAATAGTTAATGAAAGAGCCATAGACAAATCCTATAGGCCCCTATGTCTGGCTTTTCATTGGAAATCATAATGACTGAACATGGTTTTTACCGCGTTCTTTTTGTCAACAATAGATTTGCGTTCTAAAAAGTTAACGATACCAAGTGCGTTTTGTGTTACGTAGCAACGTAAGGCTACTTCGCACTGACAATTATGTGAGTATGAAAGTTGACTTAAATGTCATTTATATTCATTTCTGTCACTTTATTTTGATAATTTAATGTTCGTAGAGGTTGATAGAACAATTTTGTGTCAAGTTTTCTCAAGTATGAGAGAATTTTTGCACATGTCAATTTTTGGCATTTGACTTAATTTTGCTGGAAATTGATCACAATTTGACACATTTGTTTCTAAATCACCAGTATCGTCATGCATATGACGTTAAACACATTTTAAACGGACAAATAACTAATTTTAGTTATGTCAATCTGTCAGTCATGAAGTAATGAAGAAACTGACTAAAAATATCAAATTGGACTAAAAGTTCCTTTGTTAGACGACTGTATAGTACACATAGATCACGTTTCCTATGGAATACATACAATATATGGACAATACCTCAACTAACTGTCACGATCTGTCAAAAATGAAATAAACTCGTTTTCATCAAACAGACCCTAATTGTGTGTTTGGTCGGAACGGGCTCTATTTTAGCATTGGACATGCATTTTAAAGTTCATTCCAATAAGATTTCCAGGAGAAACCCGAAAGATAGCAGAAAAGAGATGAGACGAAGCGTCTATTTGTGCGAACAATAACCATAAAGCAAAGACGAAAATGCCGGAAGTGTTCTTCAGCCATAATCCTTCTGCACACAAGCATGTAGCAATCGAATGTGCTAGAGAGAGTGCGTCTGAGCTTGATAGAAATTTTCTCGCTTAGAATTTTTTCATTTCAGGATGAGTTCAGTGAAAGATAAGGTAAAAATGGTTCTGATTTCGGATAACTTCTTATCGAATTCCGCCCCCTAGTGAGGAAATTGAGCAACTGATAGGTTTCTGAAAATTTTTGAAATTCTCTGACATTTCGACGGGAAATGTCCGTATGTTGATAGACAACTATAATTTCCTAAAATCGCCGCAAGGTGTCACTAGTGTTGCGGTGACAAAGTTTTCCCTACAAGATACAAACTCAACTTGAAGGGTTCTTAAGAAATTTACACATAGAAGGTCCAAGACAGCCCGCACCAGAGCAGATGCCCAGATCAACTGCACATTTAAGTGACCCAGCATCAGCAGTACAACCTCCAATGCAACAACATTCTTCAGCTGATTCAGAGAGAAGTGCAGGGTAGAATGTACCAACCTAACGGTTTTCACGCCACTCCAAATAGTCATGGTTGTAATTTCACCCCTATTAATACTTTAAATCCATATGGATGCCCACCAGCCTATCCCGTTCCATTTCTGCCACCGGGATTGAACTCGCCAATCAAGATTAACAAGTGGGGTCTAAAATTCGATGGGCAACCAACAACAATAACGGTCCAAGATTTTGTATTTCGTCTAGAGACTCTACAAAGTCAATGCGCATGCCCATGGACCGAAATATTGAGGGACTTCCATCTACTTCTCTCAGGAACTGCCCACGAATGGTACTGGCAATTTCAACGGAACAGATGCAGATCCGACTGGCCAACTCTTAAGGACGCCTTAATGCGCCAGTTTAAGAATAGTCGCACGGATTTCGAGATAATTCGAGAAATCATGGACCGTAGGCAGAACTCCTGGGAGAGTAGTGAAGATTTCTTTGCCTCCATTAATAGATTGAAATTTCAATTAAGAGTCCCGATGCAGGAGGTGGAAATGGTACGGATACTAAAACAAAACTTGAATGACAGAATAGGGAAATTAGTTTACCCACAAACTATTTTCTCCATGGATCAGCTGAGGACAGCCTGTAAGGACGTGGAAGCAGCATTTCCGAGGAGAGAAAGAGAACAACCCAAAACTTTCATGAAAGCTCCATTGAAACCTGTTGCAAACGAGCTTGAGTATGAAGAGGTGTACCAACTCACAGATGAACAAATCGCTGCTTACCAGTTCAATGGGGCTCGTCCAAAGATTCCTCCTAGGAAATATGCGGATCCGACAAGCTTAATCTGCTGGAACTGCAAGGTGCAAGGCCATACCTTTAATGACTGCGAGGCTGACGTGGATAACGTGTTTTGTTACAGATGTGGTCTGGAAGGTGTAAAAAAGCGACATTGCCCACGATGTAACCAGGGAAACCGAATGCGGGACGCGAAGGCTACAGGGGATTCGCGTACCAATCAGACTCAAAACCCCCAATAGTATCCTTGATAGAACCTGAATACCCAACAAAAGAAACAGTTAATGTTAACCAAGAAAAAGAGACCAATAAAATTACAATTTTGAAACGCGCGAAGGAAGAAAACAACAGCAGCGATAGATACACAATGTTAGAAAAGTTAAAACCATTGCATCAACGAATTTTTGAATATAATCAAGCCAGAGACCGAATTTTTAATAATACTGCTACTAACATTATTTTGAAAACAAGAGAGAGATACCACGCTAGAAAAAAACAAAGAAAAAATATATCTTCCACCATTATAGATGTAGCTTCCGACCCTAGACCGTATGCCAAAATTTTAATAGGAAACCAAGAGTTGTTAGGTTTATTAGATAGCGGGGCAATTATAAGTATCCTTGGCAAAAATTGCCTACAGTTGCTTAAATCACTAGATCTGACGATCATTCCCGTTACCTCTAATGTAAAAACAGCCGATGGCAGAAATCAAAACATTGTTGGCAAAATAATAGTCCCAATAAGCTTCAAAGACAAAGTAGAGAAGATAACATTGTTTTTAGTTCCAAGCTTAGATCAGGAGTTGTACCTGGGAGTTGACTTCTGGCGAATGTTTCAGCTGGCTCCTAATATCATTAATTCGATTTCCTTGTCAGAAGAAGCAGACCTTTCGAATGCCCACCAGTTGTCTTCTGAACAACAGGCCAGATTGAATACAGTCAGACTGAAGTTTCTTTGTTTCGACCATGATGGTCTCGGTAAAACGACGCTTATGCAACACGTCATAGATACCGGAGATGCGGCCCCTGTGCAACAGCGTCACTACCCTGTCTTGCCAGCGGTTTTATTTGAATTATGATTTATTTGAATTCGTTAAATACTAACGGTACATTCTTAAATAAAATTAAAACTAACAACATATTCATAAATTGATACATACATAAATCTGATATCTACGAGTATATTATAAATATTGGATAAAAAATCTATTTTTAAAACAGTGAGATTTAACATTATCATTTGTGGAATTTAATATGGCATAGTTCTTATTAAATATATTGATCAAGAGATTGAGAGGGCTATTGGCGCCGTAGTTGGATCTACTGAAAATGTTACACAGAGGCAATTGCCTTCTTAAACTGGAACGACTAAAATTAAAATTAATACGACAAAGGGCTGATGGGGCTGTAATTGATCCATTAATTAACCGCACAATAAAACAGAATTGTAGGTACTCACGATGACTTAAAAGGGATGGAAGTTTTATTAGTTGAAGTCTTTGAGAGTAAGGTGGCAAAACGATTCTATCTAACCATGGAAGAAAACGCAAACAAAATCTCAAAAATCTTTTTTGAATACTCTCTATTCTGTTGATATGAACAGCGTAGTAAGGGGCCCATACGATGCACCCATATTCCAGAATTGATCTCACAAAAGAGACATAAAGAGTCTTTAGGACATAAGGATCACGAAATTCGCGAGCAAACCTTTTAATGAAACCAAGTGTCATGTTAGCTTTTTTAATTATGTAATTGTAGTGATCAGTAAAGGAAAGCTTTGAGTCTAACACTACTCCAAGGTCCGTAAAGCTTGACAAGTTACACAAGAGCGACGTATTCAACATATAATTATAAGAAAATACATTATGTTTGCGAGTAAAACACATAGTTTTACACTTGTCGATATTTAAAAACAGACTATTTGTATTGCACCAGTTCCAAAATCTATTAAGATCGTCTTCAAGAAGTTCACAATCAACAGTTGAGTCAATTTTTCGAAAAAATTTCACGTCATCGGCATAAATTAAAGACATAGAGTTTACTAAAACGGAAGGAAGATCATTAATAAATAACACAAATAATAACGGACCAAGGTGACTGCCCTGTGGCACACCTGAATTGACTCGAAAACATTTAGAACGTTCAGTTTTAAAAACAACACTATATAATCTATCTTTTAGATATGAGGATATCCACAAAACAAAACGATCATTTAGTCCAATAGTATGTAGTTTATGGAGCAGTATATTATGATTCAATTTGTCGAATGCCTTACTAAAGTCAGTAAAAACACAATCTACTTGTTGAAATTTTTCGAAAGAATCAATACAGAAAGTCGTGAATTGTAATAAATTTGTGACCGTAGATTTTTGTTTAACGAAACCATGTTGGTTTTCACATATAACAGAGGTGCAATGAAAAGACAATACATCACAGACAATAGATTCAAACAGTTTAGGAATGACGGACAGTTTAGCGATAGGTCTGTAGTTTGATACTAAGTTTTTCTTGCCTTTCTTGTGAATCGGAGTAAGAAATGCAGTTTTCCATAGATCTGGAAACCTAGAGCTACTTATTGACTGGTTGAACAGCACAAACAATGGGTACGACATATATATTGCACATTTTTTTAACATGAATGAAGGCAAGCCATCAGGACCAGGACTAAAACTTTCATCTAACTTTTCTATGTAGTCAAGTATAGTTGCTTCGGAGATTATAAAGTTAATTGAATTAAGGTGTGGAAATTGGTCAATATTAAAATTTGGAGTTGTGTTAGGATCATTAGCAGAAGTATTTTTAAAAGCACTTTGAAAGTATTCGGCGAACATGTTTGCTATAACTTCTGGTGAGTGGCTAGTTGAATTAATATAGCTCATGTTCGCTGGGTACCCGTCACATTTTCTTTTAGAATTAACGTACTTCCAGAAATTATAAGGATTAGATTTAAGTCCGTTTTCTGTTTTATGTATGAAATTTGAATAGAGAAAATTAGAGTAGTTAATTAATTCATCTTTTAGTTTAATGTAATTGTCAAGAGCTTCATCAGTCCTGTATCGATTAAACCTTAACCAAGCCTTATTTCTTTTATTCTTAAGTGTTTTTATCTGATGATCAAACCATGGTGGGCTGTTGTTAAAGACTCGTATTTTGCGCAAAGGAACAGTTTCTAAAAGAGAAGTATCCGAATACGTCAAAGAGAAATGTCAAAAATGTTTGCGTATGAAAACAAATAAATATTTGTGATTTTTGTATGCAAAAGCGATCGGACTTCCAAGAAAATAAACGAAAAAAATCTTCCTTTATAATTTAAAACAATTTTTTGTGAATAAACAATAGGTTAAATAGTGCCAAAGTGTTTTAAACAATTATTCTATAAAAAAAACTTGTATTGTGCGTTTAAACACGGAATAAAAGTGCGACTAGTTTTGGCGCGATTTATTCACTTTCGGTGGATTGATTAATAATTAAAAAATATATTTCAATAATATTTACTGTGTTTTTATTTATTGGGATAGTTGTTGAATAAACACAATAAGTTGATTTCAATAAAATAATATAGTTTTATTAATTTCGTGCTGCCAAAATATACAAACAAAGTTGGACATTATTTTGCCGCAATATTTTTTTTCTTTCCTTGGCGGGATTTCACTCGCATCTTAGAAATGCGTTTCCATTTTGAAGAGGCCCACACGATTGGAAAAGTAAAGAAATGCTCTTCTTTGCTTGCAATCGAATTGCTACTACAACCGTGTACACAGCAATTTGTCGGCATATTGTAAATGCACTTCTTTATTGTAATTTAAAGAAAAATAAAATTCTTTGGAGAATCCCGCCAACGAAAGAAAAAAAAATATTGCGGTAAAATATGTCCAACTTTGTTGGTATATTTTGGCAGCACGAAATCAATAAAACTATATTATTTTGTTGAAATAAACTTATTGTGTTTACTCAACAACTATCATGATAAATTAAAACACAGTAAATATTATTGAAATATATTTTTTTAATTATTAATCAATCCACCGAAAGTGAATAAATCGCGCCAAAACAAGTCGCACTTTTATTCCGTGTCTGTCTGTCTGTATGTATAGAGACCTACAGCCCAAACGGGTGGGTCGAATTGCTTCAAACTTGGTATATAGACTTTTTTAGGTATTGTACAGAGGGGAAATTGAAATTTTTTTTTTAGCTTAAAAAATAACGGTACCTGCCATACAACCGTTACGTTAAAGCTTAGTTTTCTCAGAAACGGCTCTAACGATTTCGATTTAAAAAAATCAGTGTTGCTTTTTAGGTACGACCAATAATATGACTGAAAAAAAAGTTTTAAAAATTGGCTAAGAACGGTACTTTCCATAGGATCGTTTTTTTTGCTTTCGACTATCTCGAAAACGACTCAACCGATTCTTTTGAAATTTCACACACATATAGCTGTAGGTAGCTCAATTTGTATTGCATACCAATATTTTTGAAAAATATTTTTTTTGTATTTTTAAAAGCATTTTTTAAAAAAAAATTAAAAAATTCATATTTTGAAACCGGCTTTTTAAATTTTTTTCTAAAAATTTTAAATAAATGTATTTGCTGAATACCTATGAACTGGCGTTTTTAAATTTTTTTTGAATTTTTTTTTCAAAAAGTTTTTCAAAAAAACTTTTTTTCTCAAAAACCGCTCCACAGATTTTTATAAATTTTTTCTCATAAATTCAAATTTTTCCAAGAAATAAAATGGCGTACTTTTTTTTCAGCTCAAATTAGTTTAAGTATTTATTTAAGAATTTTGAAATTTTTATTTTTATCAAAATCTCAAGCCAATAAACCACTGTCACTCATTAGAGCAAGTTCGTGCGACCCAGTCGTGCATTTTATTTAAAATTGAATTCATGCTGATCCTTACAAATATCAGATAAGCAACAAATATTTAAGCTAAGTCACAAGGAATTCGTTATCACTTGTCGCGTTGACGGGTAGAAATACATCACATTCAGTTGATTTAGTCCATCTCAGGTTGGGTAGATTGAAATCTCCGATTACTATAAACTCATCTGTATCATCAATTTGTTCATGAATAGTTTCCAGGTAGTCAATAATCTTAGTATAAGTATCGTAGTTTGAAGAAGGTGGAATGTAACAGGCAACAAAATATATATGACCAGACTGAATTTTTATTTTCACGCACAGAATTTCCAAGTTGGAATCCAAAAAATCGTTGACTAGACTACATAAAAGATGGTTACGAACAGCTATCAACAAGCCTCCGCCAACGGTTGTTGTAGTAGAATCTGAATGGCGGTCACGGCGGAAAATTTGAAAGCTGGGATCAAATATCTCTGCGTCCAGAAAAGATGAATTTAACCAAGTTTCTGTGAGAATAATAACATCGTGGGGAGTGTTGTTAATATTCATATAGACCTTATTGGTCTTTGTCCGAAGTCCATTTACATTTTGGTAATACATTAGTAATTGTTGTAGCTGCTCTGATTGAGGAATGGCATTGTCAGGTGTTGTGGAAAATGGTGAGAAGTTTTCCTCGACGATCTGTTTTGAAACTCATGAAGAATGATTCCATTTGGCCAAAACGACGGTGAGTTCAGTAAATAGAAAACTGAGTCAGGTACTTTTATCTTAAACGAAGAGTATTTTGAATAGTTACGATGAAGCATTTTCTCGACTAGTGTTGAACGTAATGTACCAATTTTAGATTTAATAAATTTTTTTATGTCTAGAGCATTCGTTGCTGGTTCAAGTTTCGAGATAAAAATTGTTTTTTGTCCTTCCACAATTTTTAATCCAGATTCCAAAGGCGAAGTAAAATCATTTTGTAATATCGTCGATAAGTTAGAAGGTGTTTGGACGGGGAGAGAAAGTGGACGATTAGAATGATGGTCAGTTATAGGTGATGTTAAGTTTGTTGATGTTGACGCTGTAGGCTCCTCCGAGGGGAAAGGTGATGCAGTATTAAGTTGAACGGATTCAACTAAAGGTTGATTCATTGCAGCTGATTGTTGAGTTGAAGCGGGTTGGGTCGGTGAAGCAGGAAGAGGAGTTGGTGTGTCAGAAGATGAAGCAAGCAGAGGTGGGGTATCAAGACCGGAATTATTATTTTTTTTTTTTGAAGGGATTGGTAATGTTAGATCGAGTTCACCGCCTTTGCGTTTTTGAGATTGGATATCACCAGGGGCATTTTGAAATGTAAGTGCACTTCTCGTTTGCTTACGTTTTAAAATTGGGTTATTAGAGATAACTTCAATTGTGTCACTAAGTAAAAGTAATTGATTTTGAAGTTTATCTATCATTTTTGTATTGTAGAGAACGTCACGAATAATGTTAGATTGCGCAAAAGGATCACACTCATCACAAAAGAAGTAAAACGGTTTGGATTTGTTGAATAGTTTAATTGAACTGAAAGGGGCACCAATACAATTAACATGAAATGTTTTATGGCAATTACCATGGCACATGATTGAATCAATCATAAAGTCGCAGATTTTTAAGCATTTCCCACATTCAGACATTATGTTAACTTTTGAATAGTAAATTTATGTTTAAAGTGTTTGAAAAAAAGGACTATACTGTAAACAAGATTGAAAAACTTGAAGTATGCAGTACCTCCTAAAAGTATGCAACAAATATTTAACAGGACCGACACTGGTAGTCTATTGTTACCTAGACTTGAATGACAGGTAAGAGAATGATTTTACTATAAGTGTATTTATGTTTTAGTAAAACCTTAAAAAAATCACTTATCATTGCATAAAAAGCCGATATTAATGTTTTAAAATACGAACAAACGGTTTGCCAGTCAAACGAAATAATTAACACATATTAACAATAACTATAAACTTGTGATAAAAGAAAAATATACGGAGACGAAATGCACAGTGCTACAGTAAAACAGTGTTCCCACTTCACTGAAGTGTACAATCCATTTTATACGAAGAGTTAGACCGGATGTTGAGTCTCGGAGTTATTGAGGAGAGCGAGAGCCCGTGGTGTTCGCCAGTGGTTCTCTTGCGAAAACCCGGTAAGAATAGACTTTGTCTGGATTCTCGCAAGGTGAATGCACTGAAGAAAAAAAATGCAAATCCCCTTCCTCATATCGAGGGGCTCATCAGCCGCCTACCAGATACGTTCTATATTAGTAGTATAGACCTCAAAGAAGCTTTTTGGCAAATACCGTTGGAGAGACAGAGTAGGGAAAAGACTGCCGTTAGAAGGTGCAATAAATTTTTAAAAATGAGTGTTACCGAGCGTTGTCAGGTGATTAATAAATTAGGTTTGTGTCAAAACTATCTGGGGTATAATCATGCAACGGATAACTGTCCAAGTGGTCGTAGGTGTTATCATTGCCAACAACAACATCACACTTTAATACATGCAAATAATATTCCTTTTCAGCCAAACCAACAACCTTCACGCATACAGCAGAATTACAATAACTCTTTTTAGCCAATACAGCAACCAACAGGTCTCAGCGATCCAAACAATCAAAGACAGCAACAGAGTTTTAATCAAATTTCTTTGAACGCAGAGGCTCCTTCATTTCATACCTCCAACAGACAACCGCCTTCAACAAACAATGTTGCATCTCACCACTCGCATTACAACTTTCCAGCCAAAACCTCACAAGCCTTACTAGCAACCGCACTTGTGAAAGTAAAGTCTTCGTTGGGAGAGTGGTTGACACTGCGAGCATTGTTGGATTCTGGTTCTGAAGCATCGTTCATCACGGAGTGTGCTGCCCAGTTGCTTCAACTCAAATCGAAATCAACTAATACGGAGGTTTCCGGGTTGGGTTTGATCAGCAGTGGCACCTGTCTAAGAGTGGTAGACATCACTTTTGCTTCTCAGCATTCCTCGTTTGCGACAACAACGCAAGCTTTCATTTTTAAGTCCCTGTCTGGGCATTTGCCGGCCCGGAGCCTCCACGTTGAGAATTGGACTCATCTCAACGGACTTGTGCTTGCCGATCCTGAATTCTTCAAGTCATCAAAAATTGATCTTTTGCTTGGGAGTGAAGTTTTAGCCGAACTTTTGTTGCCGGATTTGATTCAGCCAACAGATAAGTCGATGCCGGTCATGCAGAAGACAACATTGGGCTGGATCTTATTTGGAAAAGCCCCAATAGTGTGCGAGTCAAGTTAACCAGTCAGAAGTTTCATGCAGACTGTAGATGTCGAGACCCAACTTCGAAAATTCTGGGAATTGGAAGAGACGCCCTTTAAGCCGTTTCAAAGGACTGAAGACCTTGAATGTGAAAATCATTTCGTGAGCAACACTGAACGGAGAACTGATGGACGCTATCAAGTAGCATTGCCTTTCAAAGGAAACGTTCCTCCGGTTTTGGGCGATTCATATCAAGGTGCTTTACGTCGATTCCAAAGTTTAGAGCGACGTCTTGAAGGAAATCAACAACTCCGAGACCAGTATACATCATGCATCGAAGAATATCTGGAACTAGGTCACATGAACGAAGTTGATAAAACGATTTTGCCAGACAATCGACATTATTTTCTGCCACATCACGCTGTCATCAAAGAAAGCAGTTCAACCACAAAACTGAGGGTGGTCTTTGATGCTTCCTTCAAAACATCAAGTGGGGTTTCTTTGAATGATGTCATGATGGTAGGACCTGCGCTTCAACAAAATATCTGTGATATTATTCTTCGGTGGACGCTGTACAGATACACTTTCACAGCGGATCTTGAAAAAATGTATCGTCAGATCTGGGTTGCAGAACAGGACAGGAACTATCAGCTGATCCTATGGAGGAATAATTCTGAAGATCCTATCAAAGCTTACAGACTTAATACGGTTACCTTTGGAACAGAGGCCGCACCATATCTTGCGATTCGAACGTTGCACAAATTAGCAGAGGACAATCGGAACAATCAACTTGCTTTCACCATGATCCAGGATGAGATGTACGTCGATGACTTGATATCTGGAGGAAACACCATGGCAGAAACTGAAGAGAAGATAAATCAAATTAAATTGATATTTGAGACAGCTGGATTCCACTTACGGAAATGGACTTCCAATTCTGATGAATTACTTGCGAGCATTCCACCTGGAGAACGGGAATCAACATTCTCAATGCCGTCAGAAGATTCAGAACGAGTCAAAATGCTCGGTGTTCACTGGCTTCCTTCTGTTGATAAATTCTCTTTCTGTTACAATTCATGTTCCAATCTGCAGCCTACAAAACGATTCTTTTTATCAACTATCGCACGCTTGTTTGATCCGATGGGCTGGATTGCGCCTTGTATTGTAAAGGCAAAAATGTTCATGCAACAACTATGGGTGAAGAAAATTGCTTGGGATGAAACTATTGAATCACAACTTTTGGAGCAGTGGACCATTTTCTACGAAGATTTGCCAGCCATTAACCAGATCCAATTTCCAAGGTGGGTTCAAACGAGAGGTGACATGTCCCGAGTAGAACTGCATGGTTTCAGTGACGCATCGGAGAAAGCATACGGAGCAGCAGTCTATTTACGAGTGGAAGATGACAAAGGTCAATCGAAAATGCATCTCCTTATCGCTAAATCTAAAGTTGCTCCTGTACAGCCAGTAAGTCTTCCGCGTTTAGAACTTTGCGGCGCTGTTATGTTAGCCAAGCTTCTGGACCATGCCTGTCAAGTGTTAGGCAACAAAAATTTGAAGAGTCTTGCCTGGACGGATTCAACCATCGCCCTTTCGTGGATTCGAGCATCCCCAACCAAATGGGATACATTTGTTCGGAATAGAGTTGGGGAAATACAACGGCTGACTCCAGTCAAAATATGGAGACACATTCCAACTCATCTTAATCCTGCAGATCTCGTTTCCAGAGGAGTTCTCCCATCTGCATTGCTGGACAACATATTGTGGTGGAATGGACCCGATTGTTTGCAGGATTTGTGGAATTTTCAATGTCCTCCGCAGCCAACAGTCCAAGTTCATCATATCGAACAGACGATATGTCCAATAAACGAGGTCATGAATAAAACGTCTGAAATAAACAAATTGATACGCATTGTCGCTCTCGTATTACGTTTTACCAACAACTCGCAAAGGTGCATACCTAAATGGAAAACTGGACCTATATCACCAAAGTAACTCAGTGACTCATCAAGAATGTTAGTGAAACTAGCTCAACAAGAAATGTTTCCTAATGGTATTTCAAAATCCAGAGGCATGGCATCTTTAAATCCCTTCATAGATTCTAACGAAATTATTCGTGTCGGTGGAAGACTGAAGAACGCTAGCCTATCTTATGATCAACAGCATCCAATCATTCTGGAATTAAATCATCATTTTACCAAACTTATTCTTCAGGAAGCACATGAGAAGACTCTTCATGGAGGGATCCAAATGATGATGGGTTTTCTTCGAAAACGGTACTGGATATTTCAAACGAAGCGAGCGGTTAAGAAATATATACACAGTTGTGTCATCTGTTATCAGCATAAGACTTAACCAGCTCATCAACTCATGTGAGATTTACCATCGCCCAGGGTGACTATCTCCAGACCATTCTGTCATACAGGAGTTGATTACGCTGGCCCGATCAGTATTCGAGCTTGGAAAGGCCGCGGAGCGAAATCTTACAAAGGCTATTTAGCCATTTTCATCTGCCTGGCAACAAAAGCCATTCACTTGGAAGCGGTGAGTGATCTCACCACCCACGCTTTCTTAGCTGCGTTTCGTCGCTTTTCATCACGACGAGGAGTCTGTAACCAGATCTACAGCGATTTTGGCACAAATTTCGTTGGAGCTGAAGCAGAACTTGGTCGTCTTTTGAAAGGTGCTACCCATGATTGGAAAATTGTTGCTGAAGTCTTGTCATCCCAAGGAACGAAGTGGAACTTTATACCATCTGCTTCTCCCCACTTTAGAGGATTGTGGGAAGCCGGAGTAAAGAGTGTGAAGCACCACTTTAAAAGAGTTGTCGGAAACGGGATACTCACTTTCGAGGAACTCACCATGCTTTTAACACAAATTGAAGCGTGTTTAAATTCGAGACCTCTCTGTCCCTTAACAGAAAATCCCGACGATTTCCAAGCGTTGACTCCAGCACATTTCTTAATTGGAGCAGAAATGTTCACCGTACCCGAGCCGGATCTCACAATTTCAAAAACGAGTTATGTAGATCGATGGAAAGCCATTCAATTCAGTCTGCAAGGTTTTGGGCATCACTGGCAATCTGAATATTTGGCACGTTTGCAACAACGCCCAAAATGGCTCAAGCCACAGCCTAAAATTGAAATTGGAGATCTTGTTTTAATAAAAGATGAGAGACTTCCACCGACGAAATGGAATTTGGGACGAATTTTGAAAACTTCCCCAGGAAAAGATGACCTTCCAAGAGTAGTCAAACTCAAAACGCAACATGGTGAATTAAAACGACCTATAACCAAGCTGTGTCCTCTTCCGATTAATAACAGTCAAACGAATCCAACTTCTTAGAATTAACACACACACACACACACAAACACATTCTCACACACAAATATCATATCATGTCTTCACATTCTCACACACAAATATCGCATCATGTCTTCACATGCTCACACACAACATCACATCATGTCTTCACATGCTCACATACACACAAACAACACATCATGTCTTCACATTCTCACACACAAATATCGCATCATGTCTTCACATGCTGACACACAACATCACATCATGTCTTCACATGCTCACATACACACAAACAACACATCATGTCTTCACACGCTCACATACACACAAACATCGTTTCATGTCTTCACATGCCCCCCATCATCTCTTCACACGCTCACATACCTACACATATACATCATAGCATCAATCATTTTACCTCATACATTAAAATTCATCATAACTACAGTCCACTCTCTATCAAATATTTCAATTCAATTCAACAAAAAAAAAAAAAAAACACAATTCACAATTAATTTCTAACTTTCAAACATTTAAAAACGGCCCAAATCACACTAATTTTCCGATGGAGTTTACAAAGGTGTGATGAATACCACCCTTAAGCCTACTCACAACACATTCGTAAACAAACAAACTAATATCGAATGCAATCATTAAAATTAAATAATTTATAAATCAGATAATTATTTACTTACCTAGCCATTTAATTAGTCCACGACACTTAATACATTATACAGCGCGATTTATAAAACACACATTAAAGAAATACGCACTTAAAAATAAAAACAAACCAACGGACGACACATTGGATGGGAAATTTTCATTCATAAACTTACCAAGGCAATTTGTTGTTGTTTGCCATCGTCTTCATCGTTTCTTTTCATTCATCACTCAACTAAGGCAACTTGTTGTTGTTTGCCTCCTTCTTCATCACCACTCGATGACATAATAATTGGAACAACAAATGGGAGTTACATGGGGCACTTTTGTGTACCTACCCAATTGAGCTGCCTAAATGATTTTTTTATTCATTGATTAAATATTAATAAGGTTGTTTCTTTTCATGTTGACGAAGACACGAGAAGCAAATTGGAACAACAAATGGGAGTTACATGGGGCACTTTTGTGTACCTACCCAATTGAGCTGCCTAAATGATTTTTTTATTCATTGATAAAATATTAATAAGGTTGTTTCTTTTCATGTTGACGAAGACACGAGAAGCAAATGAGATATTTAATATGCTGCTGCAATCATTAAGGAAGTTACAACTCGCCAAAATCCTCTTTCGCCCGGGGAGAATGTTGAATGCAGCCAAACGTGACGTCAAGTCAAACGCACTAGCAATGAAGCTCATGCAAAACTCTATTTATTCAACAATAAACTGCAACTCACTTCATGTGTATTTTGTTTTGGAAATGTCAGATTCTTTCTTGTAAAATCATGCTTGTCAAACAAAAATCAAAATCAAAAGGAAAATTAAAGTGTGTAAATCGAAGAGAAATTGTGTGTTTTTATTTCTTGATTAAACTCATTTAAAAGAAATTACAAAAGGGCTATACAGCCAAACAGCGGTACCGGGAAGACCTTTGTACCATTTTACTGTCATGCCCTTTGGATTGTGTAATGCAGCCCAAAGGCTATGCCAGTTGATGGACAAGGTGATTCCTGCACGACTTAGGGACCGAGTCTTCGTGTATCTGGACGACTTGCTTATCATGGCGCCAGATTTCGAAACCCATATTGCCCTGTTGGATGAAGTAGCCGGTTGTTTAAGGAAAGCGAATCTCACCATTAATATGAAAAAGTCCAAATTCTGCTTTAAAGAACTAAAGTATTTAGGGTTCATCGTTGGTGGTGGGAAACTAAAACCTGATCCGGAAAAGGTGGAAGCTGTAGTGGACTTCCCTATTCCCAAAACCCCTCGTCAAGTTAGACGACTGCTTGGTCTAGCAGGGTGGTATCGGAAGTTTATATGAGATTTTTCCAGTTTGACTGCACCCCTGACGGACTTGTTAAAGAAGAAGAACGAGAAATTCAATATGACAGATGAAGCCAGTGAAGCATTTAAAAACCTAAAAAAGTCCCTCACGACCGCACCTGTGTTGTCGCATCCGGCTTTAACTAGAACATTTTACATCCAGTGTGATGCTTCCGACGCCGGCATAGGAGCGGTACTGTTTCAAAAGAATGATCAAGACGCCGAAGTCCCAATTGCATACTTTTCACAAAAGTTCAACAAATGTCAGAGGAACTACAGCGTGACCGAGAAGGAGTGTATGGCGGCGGTGATGGCCGTGAAGAAGATTAGGCCATCTGTCGAGGGTATGGACTTCACGGTAATCACTGATCATGCCAGTCTTCGATGGCTAATGAGTATGAAAGACCTGAGCGGTAAACTCGCCAGGTGGAGTTTTTTGTTGCAGTCTTATACCTTCGACATACAACACCGTAAGGGTAGCCTTAATGTGGTACCGGACACTCTTTCTCGAGTACATGTAGATTCGCTGGACATAGGAGACGTCGCTCCATTAATTGACTTAGGGTCACCAGAATTCCTAACTGCTGAATATTTGGACATCATAGAAACGGTTATCGAACATAAAGAAGAACTTCCCGACCTCAAAGTAGTAGAAAGATTCGTGTACAAGAAAGCTTTTAAAAAATTAAGTGAAGAACCAATGATTGAACATTCTTGGCTTCTGTGGGTTCCTTCAGGGCTTACAGAAGAAATTATAAGTAAGGCTCATGACCCCCCTAAAGCCACACACGGAGGTATTGCAAAAACTCTAAACCGAATACGACAGTATTTTTACTGGCCCAATATGACTACCCAAATCCGTCTCTATGTGGCTAATTGTTCGATGTGTAAACAGAGTAAATCGTCTAACCAAGTTTCCCGTCCACCTTTTGTTACCTCTTATTGTTCAAATCGCCCTTTTGAAAAACTATATGTTGACTTCTTAGGTCCTTATCCAAGATCCAAAACCGGAAATGCCTATGTTCAAACCACCTGTCCAAATTTGTTTTTCTGAAAGCTTTGAGAAAAGCTTATTCGTCAAGCGTTATTAAATTTTTACGAGACGAAGTATTCAATACGTTCGGGGTACCTAACATCATCCACTCAGATAATGGGAAACAATTTGTGGCAAAGGAATTCCAAAACTTTTTTGTTAAAGTATGGGATAAGGCATTTCAAAACCGCAAGTTATTCACCGCAATCGAATGCATCTGAGAGGGTTAACCGCTCGTTGTTATCAGCGATCCGTTCATATCTCAAAACAGATCAACGCGAATGGGACCTACACCTCTCTGAGATCGCATGTGCATTAAGAAGTTCTGTTCATAGCTCTATTGGTGTGTCACCGTATTACGCTTTGTTCGGAACAAATATGATGATGCACGGTAGTAGCTATGAACTGGCACGAAAACTAAACGCATTAGACGACAACGAGTTGCTAACCATCCCACGTCAAAGCCGACTGCAATGCCTAAGAAATCAGATCCGCGAAAATATCTTAAAAGCCAACGACAGATCATCGAAAACGTATAACGCTCGAACGCGAAATGTAAAATATATGCCCGGCCAAGAAGTCTACCGACGAAATTTTATCTTGAGTGATTCTTCTAAGTACCTATCCGCAAAATTATCCCCAAAATACCTTAAATGTAGGATTTCAAAACCAGTAGGCAACCAGATGTATGAACTGGTGACCTTATCTGGAAAAAAGATAGGGAACTATCACGCAAAAGACCTCAAACAATGACAGAAACCGGCCAGAGTGTCATATAGACTAACTCGCGCTTGACTAGCGTCCCCATACTACTTTTGAAAAAGATATCAGAACAAGAAAAAAAAAAGAAACAGTTTCATTCAGTCACGTAACGCCCCCACCTTCCAAACATAAAGAAAATATACCGAAATATAATGTTACAGCTCCTTCAAAGGACTCAACGTCTTGTAGGGACAATATTTTGACAACTGTAATGATAGTGTGACTTCACCCCAAAAATTTTTTTTGATGTGTGACCACCGCCTAAAAAGCGATGACTTACTTTTAGATTCACACCAGTCACTAGATGGCGCTCATCCCACATTACAGATGGCGACAGATTTCCGTTTTCTATTAATTCCCACTTTTGGAGAAATTTCCCTTGTCAAATTGTTCCCTTTCTAGGAAATTTTGCCTGTCAGAATAAATTCCTTCACGGAACAGTTCCTTCCTACTCTCACAGAATTTATCCTGAAATTGATCCCTTTGAAATTATCTCTTCGGCTTTTTATGTCCAAACTGACATATGTACCACAAATGACAGAGAGTTTCCAAACTGGAATCTGATTCAGCTCTATGAATTAGTGTCGGTATGTTATTCACCAGACCGACTTGGTGGTGAAATAAGTTTGTATAACAGTTATACCACACTGAAGAGAAACAATAATTTCGATACCATCTATTTTTGCTGACGTATTTGTCTGATTTAGATTTCCCCATGGCAAGGTCAGTTTCGGAGTAATAAATGTATTTACATTACACAAATCAACCACTACATTAATCAGATATGAGAACGATGTGACAGATTTGATTTGTCCTGCAGTCGTATGGGCAAAATAATTTTTAAAGATTGTGGAATTTATTTTCCGTAACGCATGTCCAGCATCCCTCATCTGATGGAATGGTTGACACTCGTCGGTTGGACAAAATTGGAAGTCATAATCCAATTATTGGATTATTCCAAGTTCATTGACGGTGGTGACATCTAGGCTGTAGCTAGATAAACTAATATTAACGACATTACCCTTTGAACATGCCCCAGCCACATAGAAATTTCCCTATCGCTACTTTGAGTATTTTGATACTCTATGGCCAGCCATATAAAAATATGATCGAGATCATATATCTGTCTATTTCATATTCGGCCAGCACACCTACCAGACATTTTTCGAAAAGTAAGTCTCGGGCAAGTCACCAATTTTAATTTTTCATCCTGATTGGAGATTTCCACAATAAAAAGGTATGTAAAGTATAGAATATAAACGATTAATTCGCGGAATATATTCGGCAGATTAATCGTTGCAATATTTAATACTTTTTTACCCTTTATCTTAACATTTCAGGTAATTTTTTTCCAACCCCTAAAAAAATTTTCGCCAGTGGCAATTTTTTTTTTACTTCTGCGCGTCGGTGGTACCACACAACGTGGCTTGATACGACGCGGCGTTACTTCACTTGTACTTTGTACAATCTTTGGAATCCTGCTGTAGGATTTATAAAGAATTTTAACTGATATATAAAGGTATGTTTCGTAATTTTTCAATTCATATAAAAGTCGTTATTTGGTATGGTTTTGGCATCTATACTTACTTAACAACTTTGAATTGTTGAATTTTCTGCGGCGGTATCCAGAAGGATTTAAATTAAAACACCATAAAACCTACCCGCTGTGAAGTGTTGTACTTTTTGTGATTTGTTTTGTGGACGGACGCTAGTCCACTCATCGGGAAGAATAGTTTTCTGCTAAAGCCATGTGCGGCTGACGCAGTCCCGCACCATAGTTCGGGATTTTCATTGTTGCCTGGAGATTTGTTCCTCGAGGAAGCGGCGTGTTATTGCTGGTAGCGTACCTCACCCTTCCGCATACTTTCTCTGGACAACGTGGAGTTCGTGAAGCATTTATTGCACCGTCCTGACTCCACGGTTGCAGAACTTCTTCCACCATATCTACTGTCAGTTTGTACGGTTTCTGAAGCACCACCTGCGGTGCCAAGAAAGCCCACCTGCGGGCACCTACACCTGGTACTATAACATTTACTGCGAGCAGGAGATCTTTAAGATCAAACATCAGTGTATATCCATCTGTTTGGACCATTGTTCCTCGGATTGGTTATGACAACATTTACATCTGTCCTATAGACACCACGCGCGGTGTATTCACCAAGCGCGCCTCAGCTCTGTTGCGGATCCGCATTAGATTTGGACGCTCATGCCTCAAATCTAGCGATACGTTTACATCCCTACAACTGGAGTTACGTTTTGGTCCTCTTCGAGTCTTCAGCCTCATCAGTTCGAGTTATTTTTATCAACATTGAGGATATAAAGGAGTGCGATAACAAAATCCATCTGAACAAAAACAAAATTCACTTGAGTATCATTTTCAATTTTTCTTTATTATTAGTATATATGTATGGTAGAAGTATTCTATATTGATATATGAAAGTGCTTATTATATTTGATCCTTGAAACTATATGAAAGATAATCTTTAGACGTGATTTTCGAAACTTAATTACCTATTATTAACGCGGTTAACTTTACTTTTTGCTGCCTACGTTAACGTAAAATTACTTGCTGGTGCTACATAATCGAAAAAGTAGCAATTTTTTTTTTGTTTAAATATTAATAATTTACCTTCGCGATACTTTTTTCTGAACTGCGAACAAATTTTGGCAAAACTTTGAAATATATTGCTAAATTATTGAAATCAACCACAGATAGTCTGGTAACTATCTGACAATTATTTTCGTCCTTTAGTGTAGTATGTTTTGTGAATTTGTGTTTTCCTTACTTTGGTGTGTCCAAGTATTCCATTGGCAACCAACCCCAGAGTCACTAAGACTCCTTACGCCAATTATCAATTATCTTGCTAGGGATATAAACTCCCTACCCCGCTGTATAGCTGGTAAATTGCATCTTGTGAATACGTGATATCAAGTTGCAACAATAATAATTCATTGATTACCTTTTGAAAATACAGATAAATATTTTTGAAAATACGATATTAGATAGGAGCAGTGCACTTCTTCATCTAGGTATTTAAGATTTTTAAACTATATTGATTTTTAAAACATATTTAACTACATTGCATTCATTGATATCATATACGAACTGTATATGCATTTATTTCCAACTTTTATTTTTCAGCGACCCTCCCTGATACTGGCCTGAATATTGATTCTTCAGTTTGATATAGTCATATATACTTATCAACTTTTTTTTTCTTAAGAAACCTTGTTGTGTTCATGTGTTTATTAAGTACATAATTCTTCCTTTATTGTCTTTCTGAATTGTATGCAATTCACTCCACACATTGGATTTGCTTCCATTGTGCTCTCACTTACCTTTTTCTTCATTTAGTATGATAGTTTTTGCCATCTTGTTATGGATTTGTTTGTGTGGTATACCTCTATGGTACTAACCTACCTTCTTTTATGATGATACTGATTATCAACCTTCACGGTTATTGCCTACTCTTTACTGGTATTCTTACCTGAGTTGTGTCTTCCCATCAGCCCTTCGTTGGCATTGGAATTAGTTTCAACTTTACGTTGCAAAGTGTTGATACACTACCTGTGTACTCACTTATTTATCTATTGTCCTTAACCGATTGTCGGAAGCTAATAATAGATATTTATTAAAGATCCTTTGTTGTGAATGTTGTTTGTTTGGATTAGGTCAGACGGAAGTGACGGTTTATGACACCGCTCTTCACGCCTATCATCAGTAAATACGTTACTTACCTAAGTTACTTTATATTGTTTTGACTACAATTTCGTTGCGGTCGCGAATTTCTATTTTTGAATTCGATATACTTTCGGTAAATTCATTTCGAATCTATTTTGACTTAAAGATATTTACAATATTTAACAGCATTAACAAGCTGCTGTGGCCTAATTGTTTTTACTACGTATTGATTTAAATTGTTTCATTGTCGTGATCTACTTTTTTTGTACGCGTGATTATCTTTAGTATTAGTATTAATTTTTTTTTTTTACTTAACTTGAATTTTTAAGAAAAAAGATTATCGACCATTTCATCTTTTGAGATTTAATTAATTACATTACCCTTCTGGTATTTAAATTCGGTATTATCAAGATTGAATCTTGAATATCGCCTTTTTATTTGATAAACTTACTTTTGAAATCGAATTGTTTTCGGTTGTATTTTCGGTCGAGTAAAATGTTAGAATTTTGACTTAAATATATATTAAGTATTTAGGACATAATTATCCTGTTAGATTAAAGAATATATTAAATAAACTTTTGTATGATTATAGAAATTGAAACTTTTCGTGCAGTCTTCATTTATTGATTTGATTATTGATGCAGACTTTCTTTCAGATTTCTTTTCTATGAGTTATAGGAATTTAGTTAATATGGAAAAGGTTATTTAGGTCCGATGGGGGTTGTATAGAACTCTCTCTCCCACACATTTTCATGAACGGTGGAACATTTTTGGTATAGGATGTTTGGGTTAGTTTATGTATAGTATAGAGATTTAGTAATGTAGGTCAGGCTTGACCTACATTCATGTCAAGGGGCTTCTTCATAATATTCTTTTTTTTTCTGTCATAGAGAAGCCATGGTTCAAAGAGGGAGTTGATCCTCTTTGGAAATGGGTGGGTTAAGAGACAGGGGTTGTCGTCTACACCTTAGACAACCCGACACTAGGTCAGACACTTCGCTCCTGCACTCTACATAACATTTGAGCATGGTAGAGACGAGGATATAGATAGCTCTAGATATCTTCTGACATCCAAAGATATCCTAGTTAGAAACTATTTAGTGTGGTCAATGTTATTTGTGGTGAAGGAATCTTTCTACTCGGAACTCCATAGAAGTGCAAGGTTAATTGTCTTCTCAATCAATCAAATATTAATACTCCTACGTGAGTGTCTCAGACTAAGAAGGTCTGAGAGAAATAGACATACGCATCTAATGGACAAAGTATCTTGTGCCCCAGGCCTTAGTCTTTTAGAAAGAAAGGGATATATTAACATCCGTATCCAGATATGCAGGGTAAAAACTTGTAGCACCGTCGCGATCCCACAGCAAGGACTCACCTCCCTTCTGCTCTTGAGTGGAGCGGGGCAATGCTGCATATCGACGCGGTGGTCGATCGGCGACAACCTCAATTTGCCTCTCGGGTCAATGCCCTCCAGTACGTGTAGTGGACTGAAGAGTAGTACGGGGTAGGGGAATTGAGGAATAAGAAATTCGACTTACTATTTATATTTTTCTTCTATACCAACCGAGTTCGTGATGGATGAGAGATTCTGTTTTCGTCATTTCCCATGACACATGAAGGCAATAGGCCTTTGTGACTGGCGAGGACTATGGGTTCCAGAATCTTCTTTTCTTCCACGAACACTACAATGATTGGGTCGGCTTCGGATCTTTTGAGTGTAGTAGTGGTCTCGTGGTGAATAAATTCTGTTTCCGCGGGGATCTTCGGTATGAGTTTTCTTTTTTTTTTAAGTTTAAGATAATTTCTCTGGTGAGTTTAGTTTTGAGCATGTGTTGAATAATTTTAGGTATTGCAGGTCATCGAAGCTACCAATTATAAAAATAATAATAAATTATCCACCCGCATCCTGGTTTCCTCTGGTTGTTACAAATCTAGTTCTGAGGTGATCAGCATGGTAAGTTATATGTTCTAAGGGATGTAGGTTGTGTTCTGTGTGCGGACCTATCTCTCTTACTAATCGTGTCTATGGTATTTGGGTGTATTGGTGTATGTTCCCATGTATGGTGGAACTTTGCAGAATGCGTAATCGTATGTGTATGTTTACATCTCGATACCTATGTGGTCCTGTCATACAACTATTGAGAGAAGCAAAAGAACCGGAATGCTGTGGTGGATAAGTCTGTGTATGGAGAAGAAAAGAGGCCAAGGATTTGTATGATGAAGATTTTCCTAGTAGAGACATGGTGCCTGACTGAGATGATAGTGTGGTTACTGTGTTCTACTACCAACACCAGGAGACATTGTAGTTGGAGCACGGTCTGGCGGTAGGGGTCCTCTAAGACTGTCTGTAAGTTGGTCTTTTGGTTTGATGCCCTCTACCGGGTGAACGTGTCAACATAAAATACCATCATCATCATATATGTCCTAGCGAGAGGATATACGTCCTTTCGTTAGTAGCCAGGAATTGCTGACGCATCAGAGTCGATGTCTAATGTGAGATATGCAATTATATTTTCTTTTTGTATTCTTCATTTGGCCTCACTCTGTGCGTTTGAGATCAGTAATTCCATTCGGTTTTTCTACGTTACAGAATGGCGCACCAACGTGTGGGGCCCGAAGCACGTACCCGATGCTTTGTTATGATGTATATTTTGATTATGGAGAAACTTAGTTTTTGAAGTTTTGATGTTAGAAATTTTTTTTTGGTGTTCGAGCAAAATTTTTTTTTGGTCGAATTCTTTTCTGAGTTTAAGTTGCTTTTGGTAGAGTTATTCTGCTAGAGGAATAACATCTAGTCTATGTTTTGGATGCCTTATTGTCCGGGAGATTGGTGATCAAGTTCCTAATCTTCGTCTGTTGCATAGGATTCATTCGTAGTACTTTACCTTCTGTTTTGCTTTTGATTAAGGTTTTCGGTAACTTTATTGTCCAGGATTTAGACGTTTTTGAGTCTGGTCGTCTGTTGCGAGAGTACTGAAACTTTTTTCTTTTGAGTTTAGTAGAATTTTGAATTCCTCAAGGATGTTGTTGATAGATCTTTTGACCGGTGGTTGGTGAACAAGTTCCCGATGCACGTCTGTTGCAGAAGCTATTAACACTCCAAGAGAATCCACTCACTCACCTTTAATGCTTATTTTCGGATCTTTCAGTTTTTGTATTGAGTAAAATTACAAGCCCAAATATATTATGATGTTTTCATTCAGTTATGGTTTTTGTCAGAGTTCGTAAAGTTGATGGAACTCTCATGAAGCGCTAACCGGTGGTTGGTGAACATGTTCCTAACGCACGTCTGCAGTAGCGTAATGAGACTCCTGTTAACTGATCGAATTTCCCATTTTTCATTGATTGATGTTGTACATTTATTGACCCAATAGTTAGACCACATCCGCTAATTATTTTTAAAGTTTTTTTCAGTTTTTTTTTGATGAAGTTAGTCGCTAGGCGCAATACTTCCACCTTTCCGTTCATGTTGCTAGGAATATATTTAACAACAAAAACCGAACACACCGCGCCCGCGATCGAATATGATATTATTTAAACGAATTAATACTAAACTATATTTGGATTACCCGAATCCAAAATAAAACCGAAAACGCGAATCTATTTAATTGAGTTAAAAAAAAAAGAACAAACCAAAACAAAAAGAATGCACAACGACGATGTGCAACACGACTTGAGAACGAGAATTTGTAAACGCGAAACGTCAAACGCCGGTGTGTTTGATAAAAAAAATACACAAAAAAAAATAATCCCTAGCCAGACAGCAACTGCAGTGCTGTCTCCCGTTAGCTCAGCTGGGAGTGGGTTCGATAAGAACAATATTTTTATTAATCGCGCTCGATTAATAAAAAAAGAAACGATGAATTTGAATTATGTGTCAATAGAGTACAGGGTGTACTCGTTTACAAGTGGGCGCCAGGAAACTTTTATGGTGTTTGCCTTACCAAATATATATCTGAAATGGATCTTCAATTTTAAAGAAATAAACGTAAGAATTATTATTCCCAATGGGAAGTGGAGTATTTTTATTGATAATGAAGTTATCGGTCTGGGAAACCTTGGCAGAAGGCCTGGACGAAAACCCAGAGTCTTTTCAACAACAAGAAAAATAGAACAAAGATGTTTCGAGGTTAGCAGAAGGCTAATTCTCGAAACTAAGAATAAATTTTGGTAAAAATAAAAAAAAAACAATGTTTTGTGTCCCGATGACACAAAGGAAAATCACAATGGTAATGGAATGTACAAAAGAAAAAAAAAGGTCACGAGTCCCACAATCTTGGGAGGAAAACGAAAATTCAGCGAAGGCCTACACAACTAAATTTGTTTGCCCCACATAGGGTCACAAACAAAACGAATGAAAAACAAATTAAACAAACAATAAACAAGCTAAACTTTCTGGACACCACCAGACACAGAAATACTTAGCTTTGCACAATTCTCCAACAAGAAAATCCCTCTCAAATGTCTTCAAATTTAACTTCTAGATTTCCTCAATCGTTTACTCCTTTAAGTCTTAATCTTTTAATCTCGGTCAAACAATCTCGTTTTTCACTTCTCTTTTTCCAAAAATTCTTTTTTCCAAAATCAAATTATCTTATCTTCTCCAAAATCCAAAATTGAATTCCTCATTCAAAATGGAGGCTTGGCTTGTCCACTTCGCCCCGACCATATAGCCATCCTCTTCGGATCTTTTGCGTGGTGGTGTTCCATCTATGCAGAGACGTGCGACTGAGAACAGTGATACAACCATTGCACGCGATCCTATGCGTTGAGGATGCGATCCTCGTAGGCTCAGTGGACGTGTTCAGCCGTAAAATGTTAATTATATTTTATTTTAAAAAGGCAAGTGAAAAACTACTACAGAACGCGCAAAGTCCCCAGCCCAAACCGGCCCAAATTAATTATTTTGAAAAGAATATTCTTGTTGGAAAGTAACTTTACCATTTTCCAACTAAAATGGTAGAATTTATAAACAAGACAAATCTTTATTTTGTAGACCTTCGCGCAGAAAATATTAGAAAGGGAAAAACACATCATTGTGATTTTTCTTTGATGTCCGACACTTTATGGTGGGCACTCGGCCATACTACATTTATGTTGGTGTGATTATAGTTCACACATCGTTGGACATGAGTCATCTTCATGCCTTTCTGCTCTTTCGACCTTCTGTCGACAACTCGAAGATTTAGTGGCTCTTCCGCCTTTCGTTAAACAAGGTGGACCTCCTGTCCAACACCTCTGATGGAACCTAGATTGGTTACTTTTCCAAAATACTTAAAGAGCAGTCCTCTGGCTGATGGACCAGGTTTCTACTGCACTCTTTAGAGTATTTTGGAGCCGCAACAGGAAGGGATTAGGAAACAAAAGTTATTAGAGGAAGTGGGTTGGCAAAACTTGTTGTGGTAAAATTTACCGCAACAAATCCCACCCTTACCTCCTAGGAAATGTACTTACAATTCGTTAGAATTGTAATACATTTCCAAAGATGTGCCCGGGAAAAGAAAAAGGTATTATTTTCCATAAAAAAAAATAAAACCAAGTAAATGTGAATTATAAATAACAACAGTAAAACCAAATTAAAATTAAAAAAAATATCAAAAATCAAATACTCAAAGTAAGAGAAAAATTAACTTTAAAACCAAAATGTAAATTATAAGAAAAAAAAAAAAATCAAGCTACGTTACTTTACTACTTTTTACCAAAAAAAAATCAAGCTACGTTACTTTACAGATCGGATGCGTCGGTATACGGTTTCAAATCCTTGACATTCCAAGTTCCGCGGTCTTTACCATTACTATCTTCAAGCAAGTAAGTCCAAAGTGACAAACGCTTTTTAATTCTAAACGGACCGACAAACTTCGGTGCTAATTTCGCGGCGTAATAATTCGCGGCATCCGACAACGAAAAGTTTCTTCGCCACACAAGTTCGCCGGGGTGATATTGAACATCACGCCGTCGAAGATTGTAGGCTTGGGCAGATCTCTTAGAAGCTGCCTGCAATTTTTTTAAAATATCGTCTCTAAGCTCTTTGAAACGATTCTCGATCTCGATCTGATCTTGAACCGTTTCGGAGCTATCATCCACCAATGGTACTTCACGACCAGAAGTCACCATATCCCTTCCAAAATTTGCATAATAAGGAGAAACTCCTAAAACCTCATGTTGTGACGTGCGAATCGCGCACGCCACCTTCTGCAGCTGTGAATCCCACACTCTGTGGTTTTCAGCGACGTAAGCCCTCAACGTCGTCTTAATGATTTGATTTATCCTTTCCGCAGGATTCGCCTGCGGATGATAATGGGCTGTGAACTTTAATTCAGAAGCGTACGCCTGGCAAAGCGTTTTCAGTTCCTTGGAACGGAACTGAGGACCATTGTCACAAACGATCGCCTTAGGAATGCCGAAAAGAAGGAAGACATTATCTTCTAATTCCCTACAAATTGATTTGGCCGTAGCCGACCTCAGCGAAAAGAGTAGTGGAAACTTTGAAAAGTAATCCACTACCGTCAAAATGTATGTAAAACCCCTACTCGACTTAGGAAGTGGACCTACCAGATCTATACAAATCATCTCCCATGGTGATTTGATTCCTACCCTCTCCGTCATCAAACCAGCTGGCTTATCATTCACCGGCTTTACCTGTTGGCAAACTTTACAATTCCTAACATACCTGGTTATATCGGCCCTCATTTTTGGCCAGTAAAATTTTGCAATTACTCTGGCGAAAGTTTTCCTAACACCCATGTGTCCTGCTTATGGACTATCATGGTTCTCCTGCAAAATACCTAATCTTTCATTTTTACCTATCACTCTCTTCCACTCCTGATTAGTTTCATGTACTACGACATGATTTGGCTTCACCAGTTTGAACAACTTGCTTTGTTCAACCCTCCAAGCTGGAAACCTAAGCGGATTTGTGTTGACTGAAGAAATCATTTTTGTCACCCAAGGGTCTAAATCCTCATCTGAGATACCACCCAACTGTGGCACTCCTCGAGAAAGCATATCCGGAACTACATGCTCTTTGCCCTTGCGATGAATGATCTCAAAGTCAAACTGCTGTAACCTAATGGCCCAACGAGCCAACCTACCCTGTGGATCTTTAAGATTGTTTAGCCATACCAAAGAGTAATGATCTGTCACAACCGTAAATCGAACACCTTCGATATACGGTCGCAACTTCTCAATTGCCCAAAGTACAGCCAAGCATTCTTTCTCTGTTGTGCTATAGTTTCTTTCGTTACGATTTAACGACCTACTAAGGTAACAGACAACCTTTTCTCCCTCATCAAAGTCCTGTGAAAGAACCGCACCGATTCCGTAATCTGACGCGTCTGTTTGAACGACAAATAGTCGTTTAAAATCTGGGCAAGTGAGTATAGGTGCTGTCACCAAACACTCTTTTGCCTTTCTAAAACTATCCTCACATTCCTGACTCCAAATAAACTTTTTATTTTTCTTCAACAGATCTGACAAAGGCCTAAGCAATTCTGCAAAATTTGGTACAAAACGACGGTACCACGAAACTGTCCCTATAAAACTCCTAACTTCTTTAATATTTTTCGGTGCTGGAATCCTAACCATGCTTTCCACTTTTTCTGGATCTACATGTAACCCATTTCGATCCACTATATAACCTAAAAACTTAAGAGATGGCATGCAGAAGTTGCATTTTTCCCTACTCACTTTTAATCCTGCCTCACTCAACCTTTTCATCACCTCATTCAGAATTTCAAGATGTTTCTCGAAAGTTTCTGAAATGATGATGATGTCGTCTAAATAGACGAAGACGAATGGCTCCAGGTCGGCACCCAAAACTGTGTCGATAAACCTCTGCCAAGTCGCCGGTGAGTTATGCAGACCGAAAGGCATTCTCCTAAACTGAAACAGACCCCTCCCAGGTACCGTAAAAGCAGCAAAGGGCTTAGATTCTTCCTCCATAGGTATCTGCCAATACGCTGACTTGATATCTAACGAAGACAAGAACTTAGCACCCCGAAGCCTATCTAAAATTGAATTGATGTATGGAAGTGGATAAGCATCCCTATCGGTATTCTTATTGAGCTTCCTATAATCCACACAGAATCTATAGGAGCCATCTTTCTTTTTAACTAAAAGTATTGGAGACGACCAAGCACTTGTCGATCTCTCAATAACTCCTGCCTCTAGCATCTCATTTAACTCCCTATCAATATGTTCCTGCATTGCCGGGGAAACCGGATAATATCGTTGTTTTATCGGTTCCGCCGACGTCCTAATCTTATGTTGAACTAATGTTGTACAACCTAAGCCTTCAGGCATTTTCCTAAAAGATTCTCCTATAAAAGTTTCTAATGTTTGAATTTCCCTAACACTCAACTCTGATCGTTCTGTAATAGAACAAATCGAAACAGGACTGTCCTGCTCCGAAAAAGTCCACATCCGTGATCTTAAATCCGGGACGATACCCGACAGCGCCCAAAAATCTGCGCCCAGAATCACCGTATGTGGCAATGAAGGGATGACCAAACAGTCAACTAAAACTGCCCTATCCTCAACTATAATTGGAAGAGAGAGTACTCCTAAAACTTCAACTCTTGTTCCATCTGCCAAACACACGTAGTGAACAGAATCTTTTTTCAAAGAAAGCCCTAAATTCAATATCCTTAACCAGGCATCCCTACCTATTATGGTTCTAGAAGCTCCTGAATCTAATAAACCTAAAAACTTAGAACCATAAACACTAACACTCAAAAATGGTCTCCTATCATTACCGTTTGCCTCGAGAGTAAACCCTAAATGAATTAAATCCGCCGACTGGTTACCAGCAGGCAACCCTGTCAACGTCTTCGGACCTCCCGCCCTGCTGGCGCAGGAGTCCGATGCCCATTTCCCGAACACTTTCTGCATTTCTCTCTAGAGACGCCTGCAGCGCCACTGTTACGGTAAGATGTACCGCAACAAAAATCATTCTTTTGGTTCTTAAAACCTGGTCAAATCGTGCGCTTTTGGCACGGTTCAACTCTCGATATTTGTTTCCGCTCCATCCTATCCATTCCTATTTTTCGACCCACATTTTGAGTCCGTTGTCCTCTGGGAGTTTTGAGAGTGACTCAGAGAGGATAACTAAGCAGGTTATTTTCCATCGGGTTGAGCCAGCGGACTAGCTGGAGACTTGCCCGCAACGTATTCTAATGTAATCGTGCTGAGCCAGCGGATGAGCTGGAGACTCACACGCATCAGTCTATCGTGTTGAGCCAGCGGACGGGCTGGAGACTCGCACGCATAGTGAAGAAAGTGATGAAGCTTTCCAACGAGTTCGAAAGAGGAGCCCACAACAACACAACAAAGTGTGAATTATAGTCACACCACCGTAAATTTAGAATGGCCGAGTGCCCACCGTAAAGTGTCTGATATCAAAGAAAGATAGCAATGATGTGTTTTTCTCCGTAAATATTATCTGCGCGAAGGTCTATGGAATTTAGATTATTCTTGTTTATAATTCCCACCATTTTAGTTGGAAAATGGTTAGGATTCTCTCCAACAAAAGTATTCTTCTCATAGTAATTAGTTTGGGCCGGTTTGGGCTGGGGACTTTGCGCGTGGTGTCGTAGTTTTTCACTTGCCTTTTAAAATTAAATATAATTGACGGTATACGGCTGAACACGTCCACTGAGCCTACGAGGATCGCATCCTCAACGCATAGGATCGCGTGCAATGGTTTCACCGCTCTCAGTCGCACGTCTCTGCATAGATGGGCGAGATGCTGCTGCATGACTGAGACAAGAACACCACCACGCAAAAGATCCGAAGAGGATGGCTATATGGTCGGGGCGAAGTGGACAAGCCAAGCCTCCATTTTGGATGACAATTCAATTTTGGATTTTGAAAAGATAAGAAGAAACTTTTGGAAATAAAAGTAGAAAAATAAAAGAGAAGTGAAAAATTACAAAATTTTGATCGAAATTGAAAGGAAAACTTGAAGAATACAGAAGAAAACCATTTGAGGAAACTTAGAGTTGATATTGGAAAAGCCGTGAGAAAAATACTTTTGTTGGAGAATTTTTAGATCTGCAAAGCTAAGTATTTCTGTGTCTGGTGGTTACCAGAAATTTTAGCTCGTTAATTGTTTGTTTGATTTGTTTCTTTTGTTATTTCGATTTGTTTGTGACCCTGTGTGGGGCAAATAAATTGTCGTTAAAGTAGGCCTTCGCTGAATATTCGCTTCCCTCCCAAGATTGTGGGACCCGTGACCTTTATTTTTGACCTTGTAACGTTCTTTACCATTGCGATCTTTCTTTGTGTCAATTTGACACAAACCTTTGTTTGCTTCTTTTTGTTATTTGCTTCAATTTTATTTTCGAGAATTAGCCTTCTGCTAATCTCGAAAAACTATTGTTCTTGCTTTTTCTTTTTGTTGAAAAGACTCTGGGTTTTCGTCCAGGCCTTCTGCCAAGGTTTCCCAGACCAATAACTTCCAATCAATAAAATAATTCAACTTCCCATTGGGAATAATAATTTTCTCGTTTAATTCTTTCAAACTTGAAGATTTTTCAGCTTCCATTTGGTAAGGCAAACTACCATTAAAGTTTCCTGGCGCCCACTTCTAAACGAGTACACCCTGTACTCGCATTTAATTCTAATTCATTTTTTTTATTGTCTTCCACACACATATTTTTTTAATATCGATTTTATCGCGTCTAGATTTTTCGAACCCACCCCTCGCTGAGCAGTCGGAAGGTGGTTGTATTAAAAAAATACAAAACTTGTTTTGATACACTTTTTTTTTTTTGTCGCTCTTACTCTCTTTGTTTTGACGTTTCTATTCCATAATCATTAATCATTATCGATTTCAATTCTCGGTGCGCCGGTTGCGCAAATTTATTATTCGTCTCGTTTTGTTTATATTTTAATTTGTTTGTTTGTTGTTCGCGGTGTTTAAGTTCGAATAATTATAATTATTAGATTGTCAATAAAATTCAATTCGCGGAAAGTGTATCGTAACAAATTGGCCACCCAACTTGGGGCATTAAAGTTTTTGTGGAAGCAGTGTGGAAAATTTTCTTGGCTTGTTATTGTTCTTTGTGTCTGTGGTTTAGGGAAGTCCATTGTTTTTTCTTGTTTTTATCTAAATAAAAAAAAAGAGTGTTTTACTGCCTGTTTTTTTATATTCCCATATAGGTATACAAAAACATCAGGAAACTGTGTGCTTAAGCAAGCAGGAGCAGCAAGAAATAATTTGTGTTTGGTGACAGTGGTGATTGGCGGTGCAGAAAAGGAGAGTGGTAGATATTATTTTTTTTTATTATTTTTATTTCTTTTCTCTTTTTATCGCCTTTTGAAAATTTAGCATTTTACATTTTATTTTGATTTTGTGTTTAATTAGTTGTTGCTTAATTTTACTTTAGTTTTTTTATTGATAAATATTGATTTGTCTTGGCACGAGGAATTGACATACGTTTGTCTCTTTCCGTCGTATTGTATTTTAACAAAACATTAATTTTGTTTTCGAGGTTGCCACTTTAAAAAAAAGTGGTACCATTTTAAAAAATATTTTTTTGTAGAAAAGTAGTATTTTCTTCTATTTTATTTTGTTGTTTTGGGAATTTTTATTTTTTTTATTTTTTTGGTTATAAGAAAAGTTATTCTTTTTTGTGCGCTTTATTTTTTTTGAGTTTTGTTTAAGTTTTTTTTTTTCTTCTTCTTTTTTGATAATTATTTTGAGTTTTTTTTAATTTCCGGTCAACATTTTTAAGTCTTATTTTTGTTGCTTTGAGTTTTTGACAAAAGTTTTATTTTTTTTTGTTTTTTTGTTTTTTTTTAATTCTGCGATTATAGTTAGTTTTAATTAGATTCAAAATGGATATAAATAGGTTAGATAAGGATGAGTTAGCTTATGAAATGGAGTGTAGGGGTTTAGATGTAGGGACAGTTGACGAGATGAGAAAATCTCTTAGGTCGTCTAGGCTTTTGGAAAAAAGGAAATCGTGGGTCTCTGCCTTGTATCCGTTCACTTTTGAACAGGATCAAAAGGCAATTGAGATAAAATTAGTTGAGATAGGTCAGTTGTTGATGAATCCCCCTAAATCAAGAAAATCGAAGGAGTATTTAAAAATTTTAGCAAAAGTTGAGTGGGGATTAGGTAGAGTAGGTAGATCCCAGCCAATAGGGGATGATGAGGTTAAGGTTAGGAATAAATTAAAAAGTAAACTCGTTTTAGCATTGGCAGATCTGGAGGAGAATCAAGAACAAGAAGTAGAAGAAAGTTGTTCGGAAGATGAAGATGAGAGTTCAACCGAACCTCAAAAGAAGAAGCCGGCGGGAACCTCAACTGGGGTTTCTAGAAATATTGAGGAAGTAGATGTAGGGCCTAGAAAAACAACAACCAGCATCATTAGAGAGAATGATAGAAGAGATAGAGATAGAGATAGTGTAGAAAGGGTTGTAGTCACTAATGAAAAATTTGAAAATTTGTCGAAGTGGGAGGTGAAGTTCACTGGTGAGCGTTGTGGTGCCTCAGTGAACTCATTTCTTGAGAGAGTAGAGGAGATCCGTTCGGCTAGAGGGGTGACAGAAAGTCAAGTTTTTAGGGCAGCGGTAGATTTGTTTATAGGGAAAGCTCTTATATGGTATAGGGCAATTAGGGTCTCGGTTAATTCGTGGCAAGAACTTATCAGAGAGTTGAAGCTGGAGTTCTTACCACCGAATTACGACGATTCGTTATTAGATGAGATTAGGCGTCGCACACAAGGCAAGGATGAGTCCATCGGTGTCTATGTGGCGACGATGCAGAATTTGTTTGGCAGGCTTTCTGAACCAATTTTGGAACGGAGGAAGCTGTCAATTATCCAAAAGAATTTGACACCGTTCTATCAGACGCAACTTGGATTGGCGAATCCTAGTTGTGTTTCTGATTTAGTTTTGTTAGGGCGTAATTTAGAAGCAGTTAGGGCTAACGTTGAATCATATGTCCCACCTCCCAGTGTTAGGAATAGGACGTTGCTAGAACCGGATCTAGCATACGTAGGTATTGATGCTCCTACAGTTTCGGTTGTTTCTGAGAACAACGAAACTAGTCGTCAGGTTCGTTTTCAAGCTCAATCTTCGAGCCCACCCATTCAAAATTCTCAAGTTGGTGATGGGAGACCAACTATGAGATGCTTTAATTGCAATGGATCAGGCCATTTTGCAAATAGGTGTTCCGCTCCTAGGCGTTGTTATGGTTGTGGTAGGCAGGGAGTTACTCGAAGTAACTGCCCAAATTGTTGTAGGAACTTCGGTCAAAATAATCAACAGTCGAGAAACATGGTTTCGAATAACCAGTCGGGAAATGCGAGACGCACTCTCGGGTCAGTAGGACGAGAGCGTCGTTAAATTCTTTCAGGTTGCCTACTGGTAACCAGTCGGCAATTCATTTGGGTTTCACACTAGAGCAGAGTGGTAGAGATCAACGGCCATATTTAGGCGTTGAGATTTTTGGTATCAAAATGCTAGGTCTTTTAGATTCAGGTGCTTCACGCACAATTATTTGTAGGGACGGGTGGGAAATTTTGAAAGATTTAGGTTTAGAGTTAGGGAAGACCAACATAGATAGAGTTACATTAGCGGATGGTGCAGGTATAGGAGTAGAGGGAGTTATTTCACTTCCAATTAGGGTAAAAGAGAGAATAGTTTTAGTAGAGTGTCTCGTCATTCCCCGCCTTCCTCATAGGTTGATTTTAGGAGCAGATTTTTGGGCTCTATCGGGTGTGGTCCCGGATTTAAAATCGAGGGAATGGACTTTTTCGAACCAAAGCTCTTTGGCTTCGATGTCCGTGGCGGAACATTTAACGGAATTGACAGAGACACAACAACAAGAGTTAGACAGTTGTTTAGAAAAACTTTTTAAAGAAATGCCAGAGGGGTTAGGGTGCACACAGATGGTGTCGCACAAAATTAGGACAAAAGCTGAGCCGATTAAACAGCGGTACTATCCGGTGTCGCCAGCTATTCAGAAGTTTATAGATAGGGAATTAGAAGAGATGCTCCGAGACGGAGTCATTGAAAAATCTGACAGTCCATGGGCTTCACCCATTGTCATGATTAAGAAGAAAGATGGCACGTATAGGTTTTGTGTAGATTATAGGAAGTTGAATGAGGTAACAGATAGGGACGCCTACCCCCTCCCATATATTACGGCCATCTTAGATAAGTTAAATAACGCTAGGTTTTTAAGCTCACTGGACATTAAGTCTGCTTATTGGCAGATTCCAGTTGAGAAGGATTCGCAGAAGTATACTGCATTTACAGTTCCAGGTCGGGGACTATTTCATTTTTTGAGAATGCCGTTCGGTTTGCATAATGCACCCGCAACTTGGCAACGTTTTATAGATACGGTCCTTGGACCTGAGTTAGAACCATATGTCTTCGTCTATCTCGATGACATCATCATCGTGACAGACACTTTTGAGAAGCATATGGAAATTTTGAATGAGGTTTTTGATAGACTAATAAAGGCAGGTTTAAAAGTAGGTAGGGAAAAATGTCATTTTGTTAGGCCTTCTCTAAAATTTTTGGGCTATGTTGTTGACAGAAACGGTCTCCACATGGACCCAGAAAAGATAGAGAGTATGTTAGGAATTCCATCACCTAAAAATGTGAAGGAAGTTAGGAGCTTCATCGGCACGGTATCCTGGTATAGGAGATTCATTCCAAACTTTGCTAGTTTGGTGAAACCGTTGTCGGAATTGACGAAGAAAAATAGGAAGTTTGTCTGGAGTAGTGAATGTGAGGAAAGCTTTAGAAAAGCTAAAGAATGTTTGGTAGCGGCACCTATTCTAACGTGCCCGGATTTCACGAAGCCATTTGTCGTTCAGACGGATGCTTCGGACTTTGGGATTGGTGCGGTTCTTAGTCAAAATTTTGACGATGGCGAGAAAGTGATTTGCTATTTGAGCAGATCACTTAATCGTTGCGAGCGTAACTATTCGACCACAGAAAAAGAGTGCTTGGCTGTTCTGTGGGCGATAGAAAAGTTACGGCCATATTTAGAGGGTGTGAAGTTTACGGTCATTACCGATCACTACTCTCTTATATGGTTGAGCAAGTTGAAAGACCCAGCAGGTCGGCTGGCTCGATGGGCTGTACGTATGCAGCAGTTCGATTTCAACATTGTTCACCGCAAAGGGAAGGATCATGTAGTGCCAGATATGCTCTCTAGGAGCGTACCAGTTTTATCTGGGATTTCAGAGCCTACAAAAGATCCTTGGATAGAAAAGATGATAGGAGAGGTGGAAAAGAAACCATTGTCTTTTCCAGCCTGGAGAGTAGAACAGGGAAAATTGTTTAAGTTTGTTAAGGCAAATCATGTAGTAGTTCATGATAGTAATAGTGAGTGGAAGTTAGTAGTAGCAAAGAATGATAGGAAAAAGATCTTAGAAGAAAATCACGACCATCCGTTAGCAGGGCATATGGGGGTTAAGAAAACTTTTTGTAGGATAGGAGATAAATTTTATTGGCCAAAAATGAGGTCAGATATAACTAGGTATGTTAGGAACTGTAAAATATGCCAAAGTGTGAAACCTATTAATGAAAAACCAGCTGGGTTGATGACGGAGAGGAAAGGGGTAACCGATCCGTGGGAGATGATTTGCATTGATTTGGTAGGTCCACTTCCGAAATCGAGTAGGGGTTTTGTCTACATTCTAACGGTCGTCGATTACTTTACCAAATTTCCATTGTTGTTCCCGTTGAGATCTGCAACGGCGAAGTCTGTTTGTAAGGAGTTGGAAGACAATGTCTTCTTGTTGTTTGGTGTTCCAAAATGTGTTGTTTGTGATAACGGTCCACAGTTCAAGAGTAGAGAACTGAAGTCTTTGTGTGACAGCTATGGTTCCACAATTAGGTTTACGGCGAATTACCATCCTCAGGCTAATCCGTCAGAACGGATTAATCAAATTATCAAGAATACTCTTAGGGCGTATGTTTCAGAAAACCATAGGTCTTGGGATGCACAGTTAGCGAAGGTGGCGTGTTGTATACGCACGTCACATCACGAAGTTTTAGGCGTGTCGCCTTACTACGCGAATTTTGGTCGAGGAATGGTGACTTTTGGCAAACCCTTAACCACCATTCCGGATGTTAGGAGTGATAGTACGGATGACACTAGGGAAAGGTTTAGGTTGCTTAGGGAAGAAATAGGGAAAAAGTTAGAGTCAGCATCCAAGATGGCGGCGAAAAGGTACAACCTTAGACGAAGGGATGTACAGTATCTTCCAAACGAATTGGTTTGGCGACGTAATTTCAGTTTGTCTGATGCAGCAAACTACTACACGGCAAAATTAGCGCCTAAATTTTTAGGTCCGTTTCTTATTAAGAAACGCGTGTCTCCATGGACGTACGAGCTCAAGGACGAAAAAGGTACCTTTCGAGGAACCTGGAACGTCAAAGATCTGAAGCCGTACTACAACGATTCTTCGGAAAACTCCGATACTTAGTCGCGTAGCAAGGACTAGCTGCGCTAAGAGTTACTGAGAGCTTCACAGCTCTGTGATGTGCATTAACTCTCGCCCAGAGCGATTGAGATGTAGATGTGTTGTGCTGTAGTGTATTCCATTTGGTTGTGTTGTTTACCTCTCTTTTTATCCCTTTTACTTCGCTTTCTTATCTGAAAGCCAATTTCCTTTTTTGGTAGGTAAGGGTGGTATTTGTTACGGTAAGATGTACCGCAACAAAAATCATTCTTTTGGTTCTTAAAACCTGGTCAAATCGTGCGCTTTTGGCACGGTTCAACTCTCGATATTTGTTTCCGCTCCATCCTATCCATTCCTATTTTTCGACCCACATTTTGAGTCCGTTGTCCTCTGGGAGTTTTGAGAGTGACTCAGAGAGGATAACTAAGCAGGTTATTTTCCATCGGGTTGAGCCAGCGGACTAGCTGGAGACTTGCCCGCAACGTATTCTAATGTAATCGTGCTGAGCCAGCGGATGAGCTGGAGACTCACACGCATCAGTCTATCGTGTTGAGCCAGCGGACGGGCTGGAGACTCGCACGCATAGTGAAGAAAGTGATGAAGCTTTCCAACGAGTTCGAAAGAGGAGCCCACAACAACACAACAAAGTGTGAATTATAGTCACACCACCGTAAATTTAGAATGGCCGAGTGCCCACCGTAAAGTGTCTGATATCAAAGAAAGATAGCAATGATGTGTTTTTCTCCGTAAATATTATCTGCGCGAAGGTCTATGGAATTTAGATTATTCTTGTTTATAATTCCCACCATTTTAGTTGGAAAATGGTTAGGATTCTCTCCAACAAAAGTATTCTTCTCATAGTAATTAGTTTGGGCCGGTTTGGGCTGGGGACTTTGCGCGTGGTGTCGTAGTTTTTCACTTGCCTTTTAAAATTAAATATAATTGACGGTATACGGCTGAACACGTCCACTGAGCCTACGAGGATCGCATCCTCAACGCATAGGATCGCGTGCAATGGTTTCACCGCTCTCAGTCGCACGTCTCTGCATAGATGGGCGAGATGCTGCTGCATGACTGAGACAAGAACACCACCACGCAAAAGATCCGAAGAGGATGGCTATATGGTCGGGGCGAAGTGGACAAGCCAAGCCTCCATTTTGGATGACAATTCAATTTTGGATTTTGAAAAGATAAGAAGAAACTTTTGGAAATAAAAGTAGAAAAATAAAAGAGAAGTGAAAAATTACAAAATTTTGATCGAAATTGAAAGGAAAACTTGAAGAATACAGAAGAAAACCATTTGAGGAAACTTAGAGTTGATATTGGAAAAGCCGTGAGAAAAATACTTTTGTTGGAGAATTTTTAGATCTGCAAAGCTAAGTATTTCTGTGTCTGGTGGTTACCAGAAATTTTAGCTCGTTAATTGTTTGTTTGATTTGTTTCTTTTGTTATTTCGATTTGTTTGTGACCCTGTGTGGGGCAAATAAATTGTCGTTAAAGTAGGCCTTCGCTGAATATTCGCTTCCCTCCCAAGATTGTGGGACCCGTGACCTTTATTTTTGACCTTGTAACGTTCTTTACCATTGCGATCTTTCTTTGTGTCAATTTGACACAAACCTTTGTTTGCTTCTTTTTGTTATTTGCTTCAATTTTATTTTCGAGAATTAGCCTTCTGCTAATCTCGAAAAACTATTGTTCTTGCTTTTTCTTTTTGTTGAAAAGACTCTGGGTTTTCGTCCAGGCCTTCTGCCAAGGTTTCCCAGACCAATAACTTCCAATCAATAAAATAATTCAACTTCCCATTGGGAATAATAATTTTCTCGTTTAATTCTTTCAAACTTGAAGATTTTTCAGCTTCCATTTGGTAAGGCAAACTACCATTAAAGTTTCCTGGCGCCCACTTCTAAACGAGTACACCCTGTACTCGCATTTAATTCTAATTCATTTTTTTTATTGTCTTCCACACACATATTTTTTTAATATCGATTTTATCGCGTCTAGATTTTTCGAACCCACCCCTCGCTGAGCAGTCGGAAGGTGGTTGTATTAAAAAAATACAAAACTTGTTTTGATACACTTTTTTTTTTTTGTCGCTCTTACTCTCTTTGTTTTGACGTTTCTATTCCATAATCATTAATCATTATCGATTTCAATTCTCGGTGCGCCGGTTGCGCAAATTTCTTATTCGTCTCGTTTTGTTTATATTTTAATTTGTTTGTTTGTTGTTCGCGGTGTTTAAGTTCGAATAATTATAATTATTAGATTGTCAATAAAATTCAATTCGCGGAAAGTGTATCGTAACACCACAACCAAAACAACGCCTAGGAGCAGAACACCTGTTTGCATAATGGCCTGATCCATTGCAATTAAAACACCTAACTGTAGAAGAAGATCGGGGTTGGTTTGAAGTTTGGGCCTGATGAGAAGTTGGGTTGTTGTCCGAAACAGCCGAAACTTCCGAAGAATCAAAACCTACGTATGCTAAATCCGGCTCTAGCAAAGTCCTATTATTCCTAACACTAGGTGGTGGAACATACGCTTCCACATTTGCCCTAACCGCTTCTAAGCTCCTACCTAAAGCAACCAAATCCGAAACGCAACTTGGTTTAGCCAAACCAAGCTGAGTTTGGTAGAAAGGTGTCAAGTTCCTTTGAATCATTGACAGCTTCCTACCTTCTGAGATTTGATCGGTTAACCTACCAAACAAATTCTGCATTGTCGCCACATAGACTCCGATGGATTCATCTTTGCCTTGTGTACGACGGCTAATCTCATCGAGAAGCTGGTCATCATAGTTCGGTGGCAAGAATTCAAGTTTCAACTCCTTGACAAGTTCTTGCCACGAACCAACCGAAATCCTAATCGCCCTAAACCAAATTAAAGCTTTTCCTACAAAAAGCTCGACCGCTGCCTTAAAAAGTTGGTTTTCTGAAACCCCCCTAGCCTGTCTCAACTCCTCAACTCTTTCTAAGAATGAGTTCACTGAGGCACCACAGCGCTCCCCAGTGAACTTCACATCCCACTTAGCCAAATTTTGAAATTTCTCTGCACTCACTACATTCACTACTTGCCCCCCTCTATCTTCACTCCTATTGTTTGCCTCTCCTATTACTGTCGATGCACTGGCAGAAGTGTTCACCGACTTGCTTCTCCGAGGTTCACTTCCACTGTCAAGTTCCTTTCCCGTCTTCTGTTTGGCTACCTCTACTTCCTCTTCTTCTTCCTCATCTTTCTCTTCTTCATCATCATCATCATCATCATCATCTAAATCCGCCAAAGCACTTATTAATTTATTCTTCAACCCTAACCTACACTTCTCCTGCGACTCATTTTCAGGGACCGACCTATCCATTCTCCTTAACCCCCACTCAATCTTCGTTAAAATTTTTAGATACTCCTTCGAAGTTTCCGACTTCGGAGGATTTTCTAAAAGTTTCGCGATTTCTCCTAATTTATTCTCTACGGCCACCTGATCCACATCAAAAGTGAATGGGTAGGCCGGAGCTACAAAAGAAGCCCTACGCTGAAGTTTTAATGCGGCCCTAAGCGTTTTCCGCATCTCCTCAACCGTCCCTACCGCTAAACCCCTACTCTCAATTTCATAAGAAATTTCCTCCTGTGTCAGTCTATTGATCTGACTTACGTCCATTTTGAGAAACAAAAACAAAAAAAAAACAAAACTCAAAGGTGAGAAAAGAATAAAAAAAAAAATAGTTCACAAAAAAAACTCTAACTTGAATTTAAGAAAAATAAAATGCACGACTGGGTCGCACGAACTTGCTCTTATTGTAAGCAATTGCGTAGTGGCTGCATATATGGATATTAAAAAAAAATTAAATAATTTCGAAAATTCTTTTATTTCTTAAATTAGTTTAAGAGTTTTCTCGGAAAAACTAAGTATGCAATAAAATTTCAAAGATATACGGCAATCTAGGAAAAAAAAATATTGAAAATCGTTGGACCAGTTTTTTTTTTAAAAGGTTATTTTTGAAAAACTTTTTCAAAAAATATTTTGAAATTTATTTGAGTATGCAAATATATGGCAATCTGTAGTTTAAATTTGAAAAATAATTAAAAAAAAAAATCAATGTACCCGTTTCCAACATATTTCGAAAACCAAAAATTTTTTTGAAAAAATTATAAAAAATCAAAAAAAAAAGTTTTTGAAAATTTTGAAATGCCATATTAATAAAACTATAAATGACTTCCTGTGGCCAAAATTTTATTGAAATCGAATGTATAGTTTACGAGAAAATTTGATTTGAAAATATTGCTTCTATGAGAGGTACAGTTATTAGACAAATTTTGAAAAAAAATTTCAAACCAAAAGATAGATTTTCTTGCAAAAATAGCATTCTGAAAGTTTTATCAAAATCGTTAGAGCCGTTTTTGAGAAAATCAATTTTTGTCTTCAAGATTGTATGGCAGGTGCCGTTATTTTTGGACCTAGAGCAAAAATAAAAAATATGTTCCGAGGGACGGCCAAATAAATCCTAAATACCAAATTTGAAGCAAATCGGCCCACCCGTTCAGCCTCCAGGGGCGCGAACAGACAGACAGACAGACAGACAGACAGACAGACGGACGGAATTCCCAGACCCACTTTTTTCGACTTCTCCATCATCGTAATGTCATGTGTGATTGTTATCTCAAATTTTTTTTTCTGCACGAATCCATAACTTGCCTTATAGTACCTATAATCGCAAGTAAAAAGCACCTTTTCCAAAAATAATAGAAAAAATTAAAATCACTAATTAAATAAAAATTGAAAATTTACGCAAACAAAATAAAAGCAACAAAAAATATTTCACTAAAAAAAAAAATATGGTCAAAATGTTTTACCTAAATATTGTAAAAATTTAAAGGGGCAACACTGAAAATCAAATAAAATGTTTTTGACCAACTGTCAAAAAAAAAATCAAAACTACGAGTTGGAGTGTGACGACACTATATTCTCAACTCAAAACAGATGAATGTAAACAAACTACCTACTTTCGATATTCTTTTTGTTCCAATGAATTTTCATACAAAAAGAAATATCGAAATAATTTAACTACCAAAAATAAATCCAAAAGAAAAAGAAAAAAGAAAACTCACAGATTAATTCCTTGGACACACAAAAAAGTTCTAGGCATTAGGCAATAATTCCTGTTGCCACTCACAACCTTCCTATCAAGGTCAACAAAAGCCGCCACTGGGTATCACTTTGTAGGTAGGTCTATATGTAGGTACCTAGATAATGAAAAAAAAAACACCAAGTAAAATATCTTTTTAATGAAAGAAATATATAAAAGACACTTCCCTAAACACTTTCACCAACACAGGACACACAAGACAGACTTCCAAAATCAAGACCTCCGATGATTTTTATAAAACAAGCCCCACGGATTGGAGCGCCAATTGCTAGGAATATATTTAACAACAAAAACCGAACACACCGCGCCCGCGATCGAATATGATATTATTTAAACGAATTAATACTAAACTATATTTGGATTACCCGAATCCAAAATAAAACCGAAAACGCGAATCTATTTAATTGAGTTAAAAAAAAAAGAACAAACCAAAACAAAAAGAATGCACAACGACGATGTGCAACACGACTTGAGAACGAGAATTTGTAAACGCGAAACGTCAAACGCCGGTGTGTTTGATAAAAAAAATACACAAAAAAAAAATAATCCCTAGCCAGACAGCAACTGCAGTGCTGTCTCCCGTTAGCTCAGCTGGGAGTGGGTTCGATAAGAACAATATTTTTATTAATCGCGCTCGATTAATAAAAAAAGAAACGATGAATTTGAATTATGTGTAAATAGAGTACAGGGTGTACTCGTTTACAAGTGGGCGCCAGGAAACTTTTATGGTGTTTGCCTTACCAAATATATATCTGAAATGGGTCTTCAATTTTAAAGAAATAAACGTAAGAATTATTATTCCCAATGGGAAGTGGAGTATTTTTATTGATAATGAAGTTATCGGTCTGGGAAACCTTGGCAGAAGGCCTGGACGAAAACCCAGAGTCTTTTCAACAACAAGAAAAATAGAACAAAGATGTTTCGAGGTTAGCAGAAGGCTAATTCTCGAAACTAAGAATAAATTTTGGTAAAAATTGGTAAATCGAACACCTTCGATATACGGTCGCAACTTCTCAATTGCCCAAAGTACAGCCAAGCATTCTTTCTCTGTTGTGCTATAGTTTCTTTCGTTACGATTTAACGACCTACTAAGGTAACAGACAACCTTTTCTCCCTCATCAAAGTCCTGTGAAAGAACCGCACCGATTCCGTAATCTGACGCGTCTGTTTGAACGACAAATAGTCGTTTAAAATCTGGGCAAGTGAGTATAGGTGCTGTCACCAAACACTCTTTTGCCTTTCTAAAACTATCCTCACATTCCTGACTCCAAATAAACTTTTTATTTTTCTTCAACAGATCTGACAAAGGCCTAAGCAATTCTGCAAAATTTGGTACAAAACGACGGTACCACGAAACTGTCCCTATAAAACTCCTAACTTCTTTAATATTTTTCGGTGCTGGAATCCTAACCATGCTTTCCACTTTTTCTGGATCTACATGTAACCCATTTCGATCCACTATATAACCTAAAAACTTAAGAGATGGCATGCAGAAGTTGCATTTTTCCCTACTCACTTTTAATCCTGCCTCACTCAACCTTTTCATCACCTCATTCAGAATTTCAAGATGTTTCTCGAAAGTTTCTGAAATGATGATGATGTCGTCTAAATAGACGAAGACGAATGGCTCCAGGTCGGCACCCAAAACTGTGTCGATAAACCTCTGCCAAGTCGCCGGTGAGTTATGCAGACCGAAAGGCATTCTCCTAAACTGAAACAGACCCCTCCCAGGTACCGTAAAAGCAGCAAAGGGCTTAGATTCTTCCTCCATAGGTATCTGCCAATACGCTGACTTGATATCTAACGAAGACAAGAACTTAGCACCCCGAAGCCTATCTAAAATTGAATTGATGTATGGAAGTGGATAAGCATCCCTATCGGTATTCTTATTGAGCTTCCTATAATCCACACAGAATCTATAGGAGCCATCTTTCTTTTTAACTAAAAGTATTGGAGACGACCAAGCACTTGTCGATCTCTCAATAACTCCTGCCTCTAGCATCTCATTTAACTCCCTATCAATATGTTCCTGCATTGCCGGGGAAACCGGATAATATCGTTGTTTTATCGGTTCCGCCGACGTCCTAATCTTATGTTGAACTAATGTTGTACAACCTAAGCCTTCAGGCATTTTCCTAAAAGATTCTCCTATAAAAGTTTCTAATGTTTGAATTTCCCTAACACTCAACTCTGATCGTTCTGTAATAGAACAAATCGAAACAGGACTGTCCTGCTCCGAAAAAGTCCACATCCGTGATCTTAAATCCGGGACGATACCCGACAGCGCCCAAAAATCTGCGCCCAGAATCACCGTATGTGGCAATGAAGGGATGACCAAACAGTCAACTAAAACTGCCCTATCCTCAACTATAATTGGAAGAGAGAGTACTCCTAAAACTTCAACTCTTGTTCCATCTGCCAAACACACGTAGTGAACAGAATCTTTTTTCAAAGAAAGCCCTAAATTCAATATCCTTAACCAGGCATCCCTACCTATTATGGTTCTAGAAGCTCCTGAATCTAATAAACCTAAAAACTTAGAACCATAAACACTAACACTCAAAAATGGTCTCCTATCATTACCGTTTGCCTCGAGAGTAAACCCTAAATGAATTAAATCCGCCGACTGGTTACCAGCAGGCAACCCTGTCAACGTCTTCGGACCTCCCTCCCTGCTGGCGCAGGAGTCCGATGCCCATTTCCCGAACACTTTCTGCATTTCTCTCTAGAGACGCCTGCAGCGCCACAACCAAAACAACGCCTAGGAGCAGAACACCTGTTTGCATAATGGCCTGATCCATTGCAATTAAAACACCTAACTGTAGAAGAAGATCGGGGTTGGTTTGAAGTTTGGGCCTGATGAGAAGTTGGGTTGTTGTCCGAAACAGCCGAAACTTCCGAAGAATCAAAACCTACGTATGCTAAATCCGGCTCTAGCAAAGTCCTATTATTCCTAACACTAGGTGGTGGAACATACGCTTCCACATTTGCCCTAACCGCTTCTAAGCTCCTACCTAAAGCAACCAAATCCGAAACGCAACTTGGTTTAGCCAAACCAAGCTGAGTTTGGTAGAAAGGTGTCAAGTTCCTTTGAATCATTGACAGCTTCCTACCTTCTGAGATTTGATCGGTTAACCTACCAAACAAATTCTGCATTGTCGCCACATAGACTCCGATGGATTCATCTTTGCCTTGTGTACGACGGCTAATCTCATCGAGAAGCTGGTCATCATAGTTCGGTGGCAAGAATTCAAGTTTCAACTCCTTGACAAGTTCTTGCCACGAACCAACCGAAATCCTAATCGCCCTAAACCAAATTAAAGCTTTTCCTACAAAAAGCTCGACCGCTGCCTTAAAAAGTTGGTTTTCTGAAACCCCCCTAGCCTGTCTCAACTCCTCAACTCTTTCTAAGAATGAGTTCACTGAGGCACCACAGCGCTCCCCAGTGAACTTCACATCCCACTTAGCCAAATTTTGAAATTTCTCTGCACTCACTACATTCACTACTTGCCCCCCTCTATCTTCACTCCTATTGTTTGCCTCTCCTATTACTGTCGATGCACTGGCAGAAGTGTTCACCGACTTGCTTCTCCGAGGTTCACTTCCACTGTCAAGTTCCTTTCCCGTCTTCTGTTTGGCTACCTCTACTTCCTCTTCTTCTTCCTCATCTTTCTCTTCTTCATCATCATCATCATCATCATCATCTAAATCCGCCAAAGCACTTATTAATTTATTCTTCAACCCTAACCTACACTTCTCCTGCGACTCATTTTCAGGGACCGACCTATCCATTCTCCTTAACCCCCACTCAATCTTCGTTAAAATTTTTAGATACTCCTTCGAAGTTTCCGACTTCGGAGGATTTTCTAAAAGTTTCGCGATTTCTCCTAATTTATTCTCTACGGCCACCTGATCCACATCAAAAGTGAATGGGTAGGCCGGAGCTACAAAAGAAGCCCTACGCTGAAGTTTTAATGCGGCCCTAAGCGTTTTCCGCATCTCCTCAACCGTCCCTACCGCTAAACCCCTACTCTCAATTTCATAAGAAATTTCCTCCTGTGTCAGTCTATTGATCTGACTTACGTCCATTTTGAGAAACAAAAACAAAAAAAAAACAAAACTCAAAGGTGAGAAAAGAATAAAAAAAAAAATAGTTCACAAAAAAAACTCTAACTTGAATTTAAGAAAAATAAAATGCACGACTGGGTCGCACGAACTTGCTCTTATTGTAAGCAATTGCGTAGTGGCTGCATATATGGATATTAAAAAAAAATTAAATAATTTCGAAAATTCTTTTATTTCTTAAATTAGTTTAAGAGTTTTCTCGGAAAAACTAAGTATGCAATAAAATTTCAAAGATATACGGCAATCTAGGAAAAAAAAATATTGAAAATCGTTGGACCAGTTTTTTTTTTAAAAGGTTATTTTTGAAAAACTTTTTCAAAAAATATTTTGAAATTTATTTGAGTATGCAAATATATGGCAATCTGTAGTTTAAATTTGAAAAATAATTAAAAAAAAAAATCAATGTACCCGTTTCCAACATATTTCGAAAACCAAAAATTTTTTTGAAAAAATTATAAAAAATCAAAAAAAAAAGTTTTTGAAAATTTTGAAATGCCATATTAATAAAACTATAAATGACTTCCTGTGGCCAAAATTTTATTGAAATCGAATGTATAGTTTACGAGAAAATTTGATTTGAAAATATTGCTTCTATGAGAGGTACAGTTATTAGACAAATTTTGAAAAAAAATTTCAAACCAAAAGATAGATTTTCTTGCAAAAATAGCATTCTGAAAGTTTTATCAAAATCGTTAGAGCCGTTTTTGAGAAAATCAATTTTTGTCTTCAAGATTGTATGGCAGGTGCCGTTATTTTTGGACCTAGAGCAAAAATAAAAAATATGTTCCGAGGGACGGCCAAATAAATCCTAAATACCAAATTTGAAGCAAATCGGCCCACCCGTTCAGCCTCCAGGGGCGCGAACAGACAGACAGACAGACAGACAGACAGACAGACGGACGGAATTCCCAGACCCACTTTTTTCGACTTCTCCATCATCGTAATGTCATGTGTGATTGTTATCTCAAATTTTTTTTTCTGCACGAATCCATAACTTGCCTTATAGTACCTATAATCGCAAGTAAAAAGCACCTTTTCCAAAAATAATAGAAAAAATTAAAATCACTAATTAAATAAAAATTGAAAATTTACGCAAACAAAATAAAAGCAACAAAAAATATTTCACTAAAAAAAAAAATATGGTCAAAATGTTTTACCTAAATATTGTAAAAATTTAAAGGGGCAACACTGAAAATCAAATAAAATGTTTTTGACCAACTGTCAAAAAAAAAATCAAAACTACGAGTTGGAGTGTGACGACACTATATTCTCAACTCAAAACAGATGAATGTAAACAAACTACCTACTTTCGATATTCTTTTTGTTCCAATGAATTTTCATACAAAAAGAAATATCGAAATAATTTAACTACCAAAAATAAATCCAAAAGAAAAAGAAAAAAGAAAACTCACAGATTAATTCCTTGGACACACAAAAAAGTTCTAGGCATTAGGCAATAATTCCTGTTGCCACTCACAACCTTCCTATCAAGGTCAACAAAAGCCGCCACTGGGTATCACTTTGTAGGTAGGTCTATATGTAGGTACCTAGATAATGAAAAAAAAAACACCAAGTAAAATATCTTTTTAATGAAAGAAATATATAAAAGACACTTCCCTAAACACTTTCACCAACACAGGACACACAAGACAGACTTCCAAAATCAAGACCTCCGATGATTTTTATAAAACAAGCCCCACGGATTGGAGCGCCAATTGCTAGGAATATATTTAACAACAAAAACCGAACACACCGCGCCCGCGATCGAATATGATATTATTTAAACGAATTAATACTAAACTATATTTGGATTACCCGAATCCAAAATAAAACCGAAAACGCGAATCTATTTAATTGAGTTAAAAAAAAAAGAACAAACCAAAACAAAAAGAATGCACAACGACGATGTGCAACACGACTTGAGAACGAGAATTTGTAAACGCGAAACGTCAAACGCCGGTGTGTTTGATAAAAAAAATACACAAAAAAAAAATAATCCCTAGCCAGACAGCAACTGCAGTGCTGTCTCCCGTTAGCTCAGCTGGGAGTGGGTTCGATAAGAACAATATTTTTATTAATCGCGCTCGATTAATAAAAAAAGAAACGATGAATTTGAATTATGTGTAAATAGAGTACAGGGTGTACTCGTTTACAAGTGGGCGCCAGGAAACTTTTATGGTGTTTGCCTTACCAAATATATATCTGAAATGGGTCTTCAATTTTAAAGAAATAAACGTAAGAATTATTATTCCCAATGGGAAGTGGAGTATTTTTATTGATAATGAAGTTATCGGTCTGGGAAACCTTGGCAGAAGGCCTGGACGAAAACCCAGAGTCTTTTCAACAACAAGAAAAATAGAACAAAGATGTTTCGAGGTTAGCAGAAGGCTAATTCTCGAAACTAAGAATAAATTTTGGTAAAAATAAAAAAAAAACAATGTTTTGTGTCCCGATGACACAAAGGAAAATCACAATGGTAATGGAATGTACAAAAGAAAAAAAAAGGTCACGAGTCCCACAATCTTGGGAGGAAAACGAAAATTCAGCGAAGGCCTACACAACTAAATTTGTTTGCCCCACATAGGGTCACAAACAAAACGAATTAAAAACAAATTAAACAAACAATAAACAAGCTAAACTTTCTGGACACCACCAGACACAGAAATACTTAGCTTTGCACAATTCTCCAACAAGAAAATCCCTCTCAAATGTCTTCAAATTTAACTTCTAGATTTCCTCAATCGTTTACTCCTTTAAGTCTTAATCTTTTAATCTCGGTCAAACAATCTCGTTTTTCACTTCTCTTTTTCCAAAAATTCTTTTTTCCAAAATCAAATTATCTTATCTTCTCCAAAATCCAAAATTGAATTCCTCATTCAAAATGGAGGCTTGGCTTGTCCACTTCGCCCCGACCATATAGCCATCCTCTTCGGATCTTTTGCGTGGTGGTGTTCTTGTCTCAGTCATGCAGCAGCATCTCGCCCATCTATGCAGAGACGTGCGACTGAGAACAGTGATACAACCATTGCACGCGATCCTATGCGTTGAGGATGCGATCCTCGTAGGCTCAGTGGACGTGTTCAGCCGTAAAATGTTAATTATATTTTATTTTAAAAAGGCAAGTGAAAAACTACTACAGAACGCGCAAAGTCCCCAGCCCAAACCGGCCCAAATTAATTATTTTGAAAAGAATATTCTTGTTGGAAAGAAACTTTACCATTTTCCAACTAAAATGGTAGAATTTATAAACAAGACAAATCTTTATTTTGTAGACCTTCGCGCAGAAAATATTAGAAAGGGAAAAACACATCATTGTGATTTTTCTTTGATGTCCGACACTTTATGGTGGGCACTCGGCCATACTACATTTATGTTGGTGTGATTATAGTTCACACATCGTTGGACATGAGTCATCTTCATGCCTTTCTGCTCTTTCGACCTTCTGTCGACAACTCGAAGATTTAGTGGCTCTTCCGCCTTTCGTTAAACAAGGTGGACCTCCTGTCCAACACCTCTGATGGAACCTAGATTGGTTACTTTTCCAAAATACTTAAAGAGCAGTCCTCTGGCTGATGGACCAGGTTTCTACTGCACTCTTTAGAGTATTTTGGAGCCGCAACAGGATTAGGAAACAAAAGTTATTAGAGGAAGTGGGTTGGCAAAACTTGTTGTGGTAAAATTTACCGCAACAATGTTTATGGGGGGGGGGAGATTCTTTCCAGCCCCCGGACCGTATTTTGATGATAAGACAATTTAGAATTTTTAAAGTTGTGAGTATTATTGATTATAGTTTAGATTTTGCAGTGTTGCATTTATGAGTATATTTAAGATTTTGCAGTGTTGCACCCTTTTTGAGTATTTGCAGTGTTGCACCCTTTTTGAGTATTTGCAGTGTTGCACTTTTTGAGTATTTTTTTCGGAAGATAAGGAAGACGTAATCCTGAAGATTCCATTTTTGAGATTTTTGAGTATTTTCGGAAAATAGGGAAGACGTAATCCCGAAGGTTCCATTTTTGAGTTTAGTATCTTCGTTTGGTGAGGTCGTGGAATTTTGCGTGTTTCACGGGTCATCGAAACGCTTTAGTTTTAAGTTTAGTTTAAGCACTCTTTAGTTTAGTATTTCTTACACTTTTCTATATTTAGATTTGAGATTATAGTCTTTGAAAACTTGAACTAGTAGAAGGTTCATTAGTTTACTTACTTACTTAAGGTGGCGCAGACAGTCCATTGTGGACCACGGCCTCAACCAACAATCCTCGCCAGCTAGGCCGGTCCCTAGCCAGTGGCCTCCAGTTGCGCACACCAAGTTGGTTGAGGTCGTTTACCACTTGATCGCGCCACCTTAGATGGGGTCTTCCAGAACTGCGTCGGCCCTCCGGGTTGGAATTGAAGACTCGTCGGGCAGGAGCGTTTTCGTCCATACGCTCCACATGACCCAGCCATCTAAGCCGCTGAATTTTCAGCTTCTTAACCAAATCAATGTCGCTGTATAGCCCGTACAGTTCGTCATTGAATCTTCTCCTCCATACTCCATTGATACATACAGGCCCGAATATCACCCGAAGAATCTTTCTCTCAAAGCACCCCAGCCTGTATTCATCCGATTGTGTCAGTGTCCACGCTTCTGCCCCATACAGCAGGACTGGGATGATAAGGGTCTTGTATAGTGTCTCCTTGGTCCTTTGAGAGAGGGCTTTACTACTAAGATGCCTTCTTAGCCCGAAGAAACAGCGATTGGCAAGAGTGATTCTTCGACTGATCTCTTCACTGATGTTGTTCTGAGAGGTTATAGTGGAACCCAAATAGACAAAGTCCTTGACAACCTCAAAGTTATATCTGTCCATTTTGACGTTTTGTCCGAGCCTACGGTGATGATCTACTTCACCCGAGGACAGCATATACTTTGTTTTATCTTCATTTACAGCCAGACCCATTCGAGCCGCTTCCACTTCAATACTTGCGAATGCTCCACTGACAGCGCGCTTCGTTCTTCCAATAATGTCAATATCATCAGCATAGCCAAGTAATTGAACGGATCTAAAAAAAATCGTACCGCTAGTGTTGACATGCGAGTTGCGTACGATTGCCTCAAGAATGATGTTGAAGAGGTTACATGACAGCGCGTCACCCTGTCGTAAGCCTTTCTCGACATTAAATGAGTCGGTGGTGTTCTTACCAACCTTGACGGAGCAGCGCGAGTTCTCCATAGTCATCCTGCACAATCGAACGAGTTTGGCAGGGATGCCAAGAAGCGACATGGCTCTGTATAGCTCGTTCCTGTTTACGCTGTCATAGGCGACTTTAAAATCGATAAAGAGGTGGTGAGTATCGATCTGGAATTCTTGGGTCTTTTCCAAAATCTGCCGAAGTGTGAAAATTTGGTCGACGGTTGACTTACCGGGTCTGAAACCACACTGATAGGGGCCAATCAGTTCACGTGCGAAAGGGTTCAGACGTTCACACAGAATGGCCGACAAGATTTTATAGGCGACATTTAGGAGACTTATACCTCTGTAGTTGGCGCAGCTTAGAGTATCTCCTTTCTTGTGGATAGGACACACAATGCTGAGGTTCCATTCGTCAGGCATACTTTCATTCGACCAGATTGTACAGATGAGTTGGAGTATGCTCCTCACCAAGTCATCTCCCGCTGCTTTGAAGAGTTCAGCCGTAAGGCCATCAGCTCCAGCAGCCTTGTTGGACTTTAGTTTAGATATTGCTATCCGAACTTCTTCTTGGTCGGGAGGACGGAAATTTTGTTCATCATCATCCAAATCGAATGGATTATTCTGCCTGACAGCGATTAGTTGGTTGTCTTCGCCGTTTAACAGTCTGCAGAAGTGTTCTTTCCAAATTCTCAGCACCGACTGTGTATCTACAACGACATTCCCACCCTCGTCTCTACATGCTTCCGCTCGGGCTTTGTAACCCTTGGACGAATGCTTTACCATTTGGTAGAACTTTCGAACATTGCTTCTGCCGTAGCACCCCTCAATAGATTCAACCATTCGTTTTTCCAGTTCTCTTTTTTTCCTTCTGAAAAGCCGATGTTCCTCTTTCCTCTTTTGCTGGTACACCGCACGGAAAGCGCTCTTGGCAGCTCTAGTTCTGGCATTCAGAACTGCATGATAGGCTTCGTCTTTGGCCAAGTGTGCGAGCCTGCACTCATCATCAAACCAGGTGTTTCGTTGTGGTCGCCTAATGAAACCCAAAACATCCGTGGCAGCGGTTTTGATGGCCATTTTGCAATGTTGCCACTGGGCCTCTGGGTTTGGCGCAGGCGCCGGGCTTGTCAAGAGATAAGAGGAGACATGATTGGCAAAGGTTGTGGCGGTCTCTTGCGATTGTAACTTAGCAACATCAAACTTTCTCACAGTGGATGTTCGGTTCTGCGGTCTGGTGGAGATCCGCATTCGCACTTTAGCTACAACAAGGTAGTGGTCCGAGTCTATGTTGGCCCCTCGGAAAGTGCGGACATCCATGACACTGGACGCATGTCTGCTATCAATCGCAATGTGATCAATTTGGTTGACGGTATTTTGATCAGGAGACCGCCAGGTCCCCTTGTGAATATTGAGGTGTGGGAAGTATGTGCTAGCTAAGATGACACTTCGCCCCGCAGCAAAGTCGATTAGCCTGTGTCCGTTACCGGAAGTGTTGTCGTGCAGGCTATGCTTTCCGACTGTCGAGCCAAAGTTACCCTCCTTTCCGATTTTGGCGTTGAAGTCACCAAGAATAAACTTAGTGTCGTACTTCGGGCATTCATCATACGTCTTCTCGAGAAGATCGTAGAATTCTTCTTTGGTCGTGTCATCTTTTTCCTCCGTGGGGGCGTGGACGCAGATCAGCGAGATGTTGCTGAATTTGGATTTAATGCGGATTGTGACAATGCGTTCGCTTATGCCACGAAACCCCAAGACTTCTTGCCTAAGCCTTCCTCTTATCACAAATCCGCATCCAAATAGCCGCTGTTTCCTTGTCCTGTAGCACTTGCCGTAGTAGATGTCACAGTTTTTCATCCTCCTTGTGCCTTCACCATCCCATCGCACTTCTTGGATGGCTGTGATGTCGGCTTTGACACCATCTAGGGCTTCCACTAATTGTTCGGCTGCATGTGGTCTGTTAAGGGTCCGGACATTCCACGTGCAGAACCGAAATTCGTTGTCCTTGTTTCGTTTGCTAGGGTCGTCATCAGTAGGGTCATCCATATCCGAGGCAGTTGGTTGTTTCGGAACAAGAGGTTTTTTACGTGGTAGGGAAGTTACCCCGACGCACAACCCCCAACCTGGAGGACCAGGCCCTATGCTGCTCTCCTTGGACAAAAGGAGCTGGAGAAATCCAGAGTCAGTAACCCACTACGGGGATGTGAGAGCTACCGTTGGTCCTATATGGGCTCATCCGCCACCTTCTCTACTTCACTACCCTGACTAATAGTAGTGAAAGGACCCAAAGACCTGAGCTCCGAATATGTCGAAGTAGCTCAATGGGGTGCCTACCATATTGTCTGTAAGCGTCGCCGTTGGTTCACTTAATTGGAAGCTCATCCGCCGCTCGCTTGCTTTCTGAGGGGTTCGTACAGAATAAACTGCTACCCAACAAGAGAAACAGAGGAGCTTTATGGCAGGGCAATTATAGTGTTGCTATTTTTCTGTGATCAACACTCGCGCTTATAAGTTCAGCAAGTCAAGTCCGGGTGGACAAGACCAGTACCCGATGGCTACCACTTGGAGGTAAAATAAGCACAATTGATGCGTATGAGACAGTTGCAACGCTGGGCATCGCCATGTTGATACCAATCAGGGTCTACCCTATTCATACAGCACCCAGCCATTCATTCATTAGTTTACAAAGAGCTTTAATAGGTTTTTGTAGAGTTTAAGTTTTTCTTGAAGATTAAGTTACAGATATTCAGTTTTGAAGCTTATGAGTATTTAGCTTATCTTACGTATTTAAGTATAATTAAATTTTTTTTTCTTATTGAGCTTGATTTTCGATACGATTGTTTCGGAACTCAATTTTTGCGAAGTCTAAGGAAGAAGTTTACCTTAGACCAACATAAATTTACTTTCACTACTTTATTTTTAAGATTTTTGAAGTTTTGTAGGAAGTTGGATATTATCAACTTCTCTCCAAACAAACAATATTCAATAAGTTTTGAATATTACCTTTTGATACATTTTTGAATTTTTACTTGGTGTGAATTAGTGAACGAATCACTGCACACCCCACTTTTCTTAGTTTTAAGACTTTTTCTTTGTTTTGTGTAATTTTCGTAGCACAGCCCAATGCCCGGCTCTGCTAGGAAATTCTTTAATCCTGGTCCTTACAACCCGGAGTACAACGCACGTGTAGCTGACGAAATGTCACGAGTTGCACCCGCTAATCCTCAGGATGATTCCGTACATTCACCCCACCACTCTGATGTAGGCACGGATCATTCAAGCCCACCCGCTCGCGTTCCAGCGAATGAAGGGCAACCTTAAGGCTCACCTTTGACTCCTGAAGAGCAAAGAAGAGCACAACAAGCGGCCAATCAATCTGCCTATATGCAAGAGATGATCTCGGCAACGGTAGACTTACACCGGATGGATGACAGGAAATTTTTTGTAGAAGAACTTTCGCGAGGTCTCGCTGAAAGTCAAGCTATTTTGTTAAGACATGTAACTGAGTTGTTACATAGTAGGGAGATCAATGCTAATAATCAAAACGTGAGTTATGCAAGTAATGCTAATAATAGCAACAGTAATGTTGATGATAATGTTAATCATCCACCACTTTCACAGCCAACTCCGGCTTTTCAAGTTAGTCGGCCTCCTAATTCCGCAGTAATTCCCTATGTCGACATGCCTACTCCTCAAGGTAGGTCTATCAATTTTCCAGCCAGAACTGTGGCTGGCGATTTTGTTGATTTAACAAGCTTCGTGCCGGTTGCGCCTCCTTTGGCTACACAACCTGCACCACAACCCGTTCCTCCTGGAGCAAGTTCAAGTACCCCTCCGGTACATCCTTCGAACATGGCTCAGGGCATGAACGTGGACGAGTTCATGACGCGCATGAATTCTATTCGTTTGGATAACGATCAGTCTGCGGCTTCTCAGCCAAAGGCAATACACTCTAGTAATTCTACGTCTGGTACCTACCCACTATTCCACAAATGGGGAATTAAGTTTGATGGGAGGAATATGCCAGTGGATGACTTTTTGTTCCGTTTGGATCTTATTAGAGCTAGTTATCGCTTTTCTTGGGAGGAAGTGTCTGGTGGTTTCCAACAATTTTTATCTGGACCTGCTGAACAGTGGTACTGGAGGTACCGCAAGCAAAATCTGCACGCGTCCTGGCAAACGCTTCAATTGGCGTCAATTGAGCAATTCCGGAGCCTTGAAACAGATACGGAACTGTCTCGCAGGTTGTATGATCGTAAGCAACAATCAGGGGAGTCCTTCAATGACTTCTTTGATGCTATGATGCATATGAACTCCAACTTGCGAATCCCTACGACAGGGAAATGATTGAAATTATTAAAGCTAATGTGAAACGACAACTAGGTCAGTCATTGATTTCCTTTAGCACATACAGTCTTCAAGAGTTAGCATACCAATGTCGCACTATTGAAAAGTTCTTCGGTAGTTCAGATAACCCGCGACAACCTTTCGTACCTAATGCGTACAAGCAACCTCACCCACCTAGACGCTTCATCAACGCGTTGGATGAGGAAACTCCTGGAGATGAATTAGCAGTTGCACTGCCTGAGCAGGTGCAAGCATTCCACCCTGAATTAATGAAATGCTGGAAATGCCAAACTGTGGGCCATGGGTTCCGCGATTGTGCAGATCCAAGACAAATTATTTTCTGTTTTAGATGTGGGTTACCAAATGTCTATAGTCCGAATTGTCCTAGATGTGCGGGAAACCCGAAGCGAGCAAATCCACCATCCGAGGGGATGCGCTCGATAAAAGCAAACCCGGAGTCGTAAGCACCAGGAAGGAAGAACCTTTGCTTGACACTCCTCAAATTACTATTTTAAGACGAAACCCTAATGAATTTTTGACTGATACCCAAACAGATACACTTTTGAATTTACCTGAAATTAAAAATAAATCTGATTTACTATATAAGAAACCATTTCATGAAAGGCTACTCAATTATTATGAGGTTAGGAAAAGAGTAGTAGCATTTCCTGAAATTTTGAAACGGATTCGTAGAACACGAGATCGTTTTCAATTAAAGCGGACAACCTACCGTAACGTTGCTGCCGCTAGATTAGGCAAGGAATCCAATGATCCTCGTCCATACGTGACTGTGGAGATGTTGGGAGACAAGTTTCTTGGTCTCTTGGATTCCGGCGCGAGCATTAGTTGCTTGGGTACAGATTGCGTAGACTACTTAAAAGCGAAGCACGTTAAGGTTAGGAACGTCGAGTCTACGGTGTCCACTGCGGACGGGAAACAGCAGAAAATTAAGGGAATGTTTACTACTGATGTCCAGTACAATAGCATGCTGTTCAGCATGGATTTTTACGTCGTGCCAACACTTTCACAACGTTTGTATTTAGGCGTTGATTTTTGGCGTAAATTTGGACTGGCACCTCATTTGATTTCTTCCATATCGGATTTTCCACCGGATGGAAACTCCACAAACCAAGTGAAGCTCAGTCACGAAGAGTCCACTCAACTTCGTGATGTGATTCGTGGTTTTCCTTCTTTCGCGAGCAAGGGGCTCGGGAAAACGACACTGGTAGAGCATTACATCGATACGGGTGATGCTATACCAATTAAGCAGAGATATTATCCTGTTTCTCCTGTGGTACAAGCAATGATGTATGAGGAATTGGATCGATTGGGGGTCATTGAAGAAAGTTCTAGTGCATGGTCTTCGCCAGTTGTGCTAGTGCGCAAGCCTGGGAAGAACCGCCTATGCCTAGACTTTCGGAAGGTGAACTCGGTTACAAAGAAGGAGGCGAGGCCAATTGCCCATATTGAGGGTCTGTTAGCACGCCTTTCAAAAACTCGCTATATTTCTAGTGTGGATTTGAAAGACGCATTCTGGCAGATACCGCTGGAGAAAACATCGAGGGAAAAGATTGCTTTTACAGTACCTGGTAGACCTTTGTACCATTTCAAGGTCATGCCATTCGGTTTGTGTAATGCGCCGCAGAGTCTGAGTTATCTTATGTCTAAGGTAATTCCGACAGAATTGCGGGATCTAGTGTTCGTTTATCTTGATGACCTTTTGGTCGTGTCTGAAACATTCGACGAACACTTGGTGATATTGAGGCGAGTAAGTCAGGAATTGACCAGGGCAGGACTGGCGATCAACGTGGAGAAATCCAAGTTCTGTTTTGATGAGCTTCAGTATCTAGGTTATAAGGTTGGGCAAGGCTGTTTGAAAGCTGACCCCGACAAAATTGGAGCAATTAAGGAATTTCCGGTACCTAATACAAATCGTCAAGTAAGACGTTTCTTAGGAACGGCGGGATGGTACCGGCGATTCGTAAAAGATTTTTCTACGCTTGCCTCTCCTTTGACAGATGTACTGAAGAAAGGTAAAGCGTTCGAGCTTAACCAGAAGGCTCTAGAAGCCTTTGAATCCATCAAACAGGCGTTGACGACAGCTCCGGTGTTGGTTAACCCTGATTTCTCGAAGGAATTCGTGATTTTGTGTGATGCATCCGCGTCCGGTATCGGGTGTGTTCTTTGTCAGCGGGACGAAGATGGGGCTGAACGCCCAATCTATTACTTCTCCCAGAAGCTGAACGCTGCGCAAAGAAATTACTCCGTCACCGAACGGGAATGCCTTGCAGCTGTACTTGGTATCCAGAAGTTTCGATCGTATGTCGAGGGATATCATTTTAAAGTAATCACAGACCACTCCAGTTTGAAGTGGCTGATGAGCTTAAAGGATCCTACTGGCAGGTTGGCTAGGTGGAGCATGCGTCTCCAAGGATTCGATTTCGTGGTAGAGCATCGAAAGGGAACTTTGAATGTCGTGCCAGACGCTCTGTCAAGAGTATATGAGGCAGACAATTTGACGGTAGAAGCCTTCCTTTCATGCCTAGCTCGAGTCGACCCCGAGGAGGTACTCCATCTGGACTTAGAGGATTCCTCTTTCCAGTTGGCAGGATACTTGGACCTCATCAACCACATCAAGAAGGAGCAGGAGCGATTACCAGATCTCAAGGTATCCGAGGGATACGTGTACAAACGTACCAAACACTCCATTGGTAATCCCCTCGCAGACGACTTAACGTGGAAACTGTGGGTTCCATCCGAGATGACGAAATCACTTATTGAGTTAGCTCACAACCCTCCAAGATCTTCTCACGGCGGGGTAGTTAAAACTCTTTATAGGTTGAGACAGCGATTTTATTGGCCGAGTATGTATACTCAGGTCAAGCATTTTGTTGATTCTTGTGAAGTTTGTAAAACCACCAAAGCTTCAAACATGACGCTTCGTACGGAGATGGGGAATAGTTTTGAGGTCGATCGACCTTTCCAGCATTTATATGTTGATTTTTTGTGCCCCTATCCTAAATCGAAAAGCGGAAATGTATTCATAGTCATTGTTGTAGATCAACTAACCAAATTCGTTTTGATCAAACCTTTAAGGAGAGCTACAGCCCTAAGTGTAGTTAAGTTCTTACAGGAAAATGTGTTTTTAGTTTATGGTGTGCCAGAGAGTATACTCTCCGACAACGGCACTCAATTCTTGAGTAAGGAATTTCAAATGTTGTTGAATACGTATGGTGTTAAACACTATAAAACTGCAGTATATTCGCCACAAGCGAATGCTAGCGAACGAGTGAATCGCTCGATTCTTGCGGCCATACGTGCATATATTAATCCGAAGCAGTCCAATTGGGACGCTCATCTATCGTCCATAAGTAGTGCACTTCGCACAACCGTTCATTCCACAGTCAGAGAATGATTGAGCATGGGGCGGACTATCGTCTGTTGAGAGAGTTAGGAGGTTTGAACAATTCGGAGATAGATTGGCTACCCAAAACTGCAAAGATGAACATACTCCACTCTTATCTGAAAGAGGCATTAGCGAAGGCTCATGCTGATTATGAAAAAGTATACAATGTGCGTAGTCACAAAGTCAATTATAAGGTGTATGATGAAATATATAAGCGAAATTTTGTGCTTAGCGACTCTTCGAAGCATTTCAATGCGAAACTAAGTCCAAAATTTATTAAGGTTAGAGTTTTAAGAGTAATTGGTAACAATTTATATGAGGTTGTGGATAGCAGAGGCTTTAAATCGACGGTACACACTAAAGACCTTAAGAGGTAGTGTGAGATATTGATGTGTTGGTGAATGCAGTGTTAGTGGTAACTTCACTTTCCTTCTCTACACACTCCAATATGTACACTCACGAACATTTACTACTGTGATATTTTTATTGTTGTGCCCGGCGTATGCTCAGCTGTGCATGAGACCCTTGTGCTTGTCCAATTATTGTCCCTTTTTCTTCTTCCTGCAAAATTTTTTTTTGCAAGGAGAACCATTTACGTTTTGTGTTTATTCATTTGTTAGAGTGAAGATCAGATTATCTGTGTGCTACTCACACAGTGAACAAACAATTTTTTTTTTGAAGCAATATAGGAAATATTCTCCTTTTCCTTCTGCTTTAGGAACAAATAAGATTTGTCCCAAAAGCACGAGTTTTGTAGGGAAAATATTTTGACAACTGTAATGACAGTGTGACTTCACCCCAAAAATTTTTTTTGATGTGTGACCACCGCCTAAAAAGCGATGAAAATACTTACTTTTAGATTCACACCAGTCACTAGATGGCGCTCATCCCACATTACAGATGCTCAATTTAATGGCGACAGATTTCCGTTTTCTATTAATTCCCACTTTTGGAGAAATTTCCCTTGTCAAATTGTTCCCTTTCTAGGAAATTTTGCCTGTCAGAATAAATTCCTTCACGGAACAGTTCCTTCCTACTCTGACAGAATTTATCCTGAAATTGATCCCTTTGAAATTATCTCTTCGGCTTTTTATGTCCAAACTGACATATGTACCACAAATGACAGAGAGTTTCCAAACTGGAATCTGATTCAGCTCTATGAATTAGTGTCGGTATGTTATTCACCAGACCAACTTGGTGGTGAAATAAGTTTGTATAACAGTTATACCACACTGAAGAGAAACAATAATTTCGATACCATCTATTTTTGCTGACGTATTTGTCTGATTTATCCTGAAATTGATCCCTTTGAAATTATCTCTTCGGCTTTTTATGTCCAAACTGACATATGTACCACAAATGACAGAGAGTTTCCAAACTGGAATCTGATTCAGCTCTATGAATTAGTGTCGGTATGTTATTCACCAGACCGACTTGGTGGTGAAATAAGTTTGTATAACAGTTATACCACACTGAAGAGAAACAATAATTTCGATACCATCTATTTTTGCTGACGTATTTGGCAAGGTCAGTTTCGGAGTAATAAATGTATTTACATTACACAAATCAACCACTACATTCATCAGATATGAGAACGATGTGACAGATTTGATTTGTCCTGCAGTCGTATGGGGAAAATAATTTTTAAAGATTGTGGAATTTATTTTCCCTAACGCATGTCCAGCATCCCTCATCTGATGGAATGGTTGACACTCGTCGGTTGGACAAAATTGGAAGTCATAATCCAATTGTTTGGTTGGATTATTCCAAGTTCATTGACGGTGGTGACATCTAGGCTGTAGCTAGATAAACTAATATTAACGACATTACCCTTTGAACATGCCCCAGCCATAGAGAAATTTCCCTATCGCTACTTTGAGTATTTTGATACTATATGGCCAGCCATATAAAAATATGATCGAGATCATATTTCTGTCTATTTTATATTCGGCCAGCACACCTACCAGACATTTTTCGAAAAGTAAGTCTCGGGCAAGTCACCAATTTTAATTTTTCATCCTAATTGGATATTTCCACAATAAAAAGGTATGTAAAGTATAGAATATAAACGATTAATTCGCGGAATATATTCGGCAGATTAATCGTTGCAATATTTAATACTTTTTTACCCTTTATCTTAACATTTCAGGTAATTTTTTTCCAACCACTAAAAAAATTTTCGCCAGTGGCAATTTTTTTTTTACTTCTGCGCGTCGGTGGTACCACACAACGTGGCTTGATACGACACGGCGTTACTTCACTTGTACTTTGTACAATCTTTGGAATACTGCTGTAGGATTTATAAAGAATTTTAACTGATATATAAAGGTATGTTTCGTAATTTTTCAATTCATATAAAAGTCGTAATTTGGCATGGTTTTCCCTTAGGAAACGCCAGAGCACATGGTGCTGGCATAGGCAATCCATGTGGCTATCGACGCATCAAGGGCAGGATCATCATTTAATCCATAGAATTCCTATTACATCTATACTTACTTAACAACTTTGAATTGTTGAATTTTCTGCGGCGGTATCCAGAAGGATTTAAATTAAAACACCATAAAACCTACCCGCTGTGAAGTGTTGTACTTTTTGTGATTTGTTTTGTGGACGGACGCTAGTCCACTCATCGGGAAGAATAGTTTTCTGCTAAAGCCATGTGCGGCTGACGCAGTCCCGCACCATAGTTCCGGATTTTCATTGTTGCCTGGAGATTTGTTCCTCGAGGAAGTGGCGTGTTATTGCTGGTAGCGTACCTCACCCTTCCGCATACTTTCTCTGGACAACGTGGAGTTCGTGAAGCATTTATTGCACCGTCCTGACTCCACGGTTGCAGAACTTCTTCCACCATATCTACTGTCAGTTTGTACGGTTTCTGAAGCACCACCTGCGGTGCCAAGAAAGCCCACCTGCGGGCACCTACACCTGGTACTATAACATTTACTGCGAGCAGGAGATCTTTAAGATCAAACATCAGTGTATATCCATCTGTTTGGACCATTGTTCCTCGGATTGGTTATAACAACATTTACATCTGTCCTATAGACACCACGCGCGGTGTATTCACCAAGCGCGCCTCAGCTCTGTTGCGGATCCGCATTAGATTTGGACGCTCATGCCTCCAATCTAGCGATACGTTTACATCCCTACAACTGGAGTTACGTTTTGGTCCTCTTCGAGTCTTCAGCCTCATCAGTTCGTTATTTTTATCAACATTGAGGATATAAAGGAGTGCGATAACAAAATCCATCTCAACAAAAACAAAATTCACTTGAGTATAATTTTTCAATTTTTCTTTATTATTAGTATATATGTATGGTAGAAGTATTCTATATTGATATATGAAAGTGCTTATTATATTTGATCCTTGAAACTATATGAAAGATAATCTTTAGACGTGATTTTCGAAACTTAATTACCTATTATTAACGCGGTTAACTTTACTTTTTGCTGCCTACGTTAACGTAAAATTACTTGCTGGTGCTACATAATCGAAAAAGCTGCGATTTTTTTTTTGTTTAAATATTAATAATTTACCTTCGCGATACTTTTTTCTGAACTGCGAACAAATTTTGGCAAAACTTTGAAATATATTGCTAAATTATTGAAATCAACCACAGATAGTCTGGTAACTATCTGACAATTATCTTCGTCCTTTAGTATAGTATGTTTTGTGAATTTGTGTTTTCCTTACTTTGGTGTGTCCAAGTATTCCATTGGCAACCAACCCCAGAGTCACTAAGACTCCTTACGCCAATTATCAATTATCTTGCTAGGGATATAAACTCCCTACCCCGCTGTATAGCTGGTAAATTGCATCTTGTGAATACGTGATATCAAGTTGCAACAATAATAATTCATTGATTACCTTTTGAAAATACAGATAAATATTTTTGAAAATACGATATTAGATAGGAGCAGTGCACTTCTTCATCTAGGTATTTAAGATTTTTAAACTATATTGATTTTTAAAACATTTTTAACTATATTGCATTCATTGATATCATATACGAACTGTATATGCATTTATTTCCAACTTTTATTTTTCAGCGACCCTCCCTGATACTGGCCTGAATATTGATTCTTCAGTTTGATATAGTCATATATACTTATCAACTTTTTTTTTCTTAAGAAACCTTGTTGTGTTCATGTGTTTATTAAGTACATAATTCTTCCTTTACTGTCTTTCTGAATTGTATGCAATTCACTCCACACATTGGATTTGCTTCCATTGTGCTCTCACTTACCTTTTTCTTCATTTAGTATGATAGTTTTTGCCATCTTGTTATGGATTTGTTTGTGTGGTATACCTCTATGGTACTAACCTACCTTCTTTTATGATGATACTGATTATCAACCTTCACGGTACTAACCTACCTTCTTTTATGATGATACTGATTATCAACCTTCACGGTTATTGCCTACTCTTTACTGGTATTCTTACCTGAGTTGTGTCTTCCCATCAGCCCTTCGTTGGCATTGGAATTAGTTTCAACTTTACGTTGCAAAGTGTTGATACACTACCTGTGTACTCATTTATTTATCTATTGTCCTTAACCGATTGTCGGAAGCTAATAATAGATATTTATTAAAGATCCTTTGTTGTGAATGTTGTTTGTTTGGATTAGGTCAGACGGAAGTGACGGTTTATGACACCGCTCTTCACGCCTATCATCAGTAAATACGTTACTTACCTAAGTTACTTTATATTGTTTTGACTACAATTTCTATTTTTGAATTCGATATACTTTCGTTAAATTCATTTCGAATCTATTTTGACTTAAAGATATTTACAATATTTAACAGCATTAACAAGCTGCTGTGGCCTAATTGTTTTTACTACGTATTGATTTAAATTGTTTCATTGTCGTGATCTACTTTTTTTGTACGCGTGATTATCTTTAGTATTAGTATTATTTTTTTTTTACTTAACTTGAATTTTTAAGAAAAAAGATTATCGACCATTTCATCTTTTGAGATTTACTTAATTACATTACCCTTCTGGTATTTAAATTCGGTATTATCAAGATTGAATCTTGAATATCGACTTTTTATTTGATAAACTTACTTTTGAAATCGAATTGTTTTCGGTTGTATTTTCGGTCGAGTAAAATGTTAGAATTTTGACTTAAATATATATTAAGTATTTAGGACATAATTATCCTGTTAGATTAAAGAATATATTAAATAAACTTTTGTATGATTATAGAAATTGAAACTTTTCGTGCAGTCTTCATTTATTGATTTGATTATTGATGCAGACTTTCTTTCAGATTTCTTTTCTATGAGTTATAGGAATTTAGTTAATATGGAAAAGGTTATTTAGGTCCGATGGGGGTTGTATAGAACTCTCTCTCCCACACATTTTCATGAACGGTGGAACATTTTTGGTATAGGATGTTTGGGTTAGTTTATGTATAGTATAGAGATTTAGTAATGTAGGTCAGGCTTGACCTACATTCATGTCAAGGGGCTTCTTCATAATATTCTTTTTTTTTCTGTCATAGAGAAGCCATGGTTCGAAGAGGGAGTTGATCCTCTTTGGAAATGGGTGGGTTAAGAGACAGGGGTTGTCGTCTACACCTTAGACAACCCGACACTAGGTCAGACATTTCGCTCCTGCACTCTACATAACATTTGAGCATGGTAGAGACGAGGATAAAGATAGCTCTAGATATCTTCTGACATCCAAAGATATCCTAGTTAGAAACTATTTAGTGTGGTCAATGTTATTTGTCGTGAAGGAATCTTTCTACTCGGAACTCCATAGAAGTACAAGGTTAATTGTCTTCTCAATCAATCAAATATTAATACTCCTACGTGAGTGTCTCAGACTAAGAAGGTCTGAGAGAAATAGACATACGCATCTAATGGACAAAGTATCTTGTGCCCCAGGCCTTAGTCTTTTAGAAAGAAAGGGATATATTAACATCCGTATCCAGATATGCAGGGTAAAAACTTGTAGCACCGTCGCGATCCCACAACAAGGACTCACCTCCCTTCTGCTCTTGAGTGGAGCGGCGCAATGCTGCATATCGACGCGGTGGTCGATCGGCGACAACCTCAATTTGCCTCTCGGGTCAATGCCCTCCAGTACGTGTAGTGGACTGAAGAGTAGTACGGGGTAGGGGAATTGAGGAATAAGAAATTCGACTTACTATTTATATTTTTCTTCTATACCAACCGAGTTCGTGATGGATGAGAGATTCTGGTTTCGTCATTTCCCATGACACATGAAGGCAATAGGCCTTTGTGACTGGCGAGGACTATGGGTTCCAGAATCTTCTTTTCTTCCACGAACACTACAATGATTGGGTCGGCTTCGAATCTTTTGAGTGTAGTAGTGGTCTCGTGGTGAATAAATTCTGTTTCCGCGGGGATCTTCGGTATGAGTTTTCTTTTTTTTTTAAGTTTAAGATAATTTCTCTGGTGAGTTTAGTTTTGAGCATGTGTTGAATAATTTTAGGTATTGCAGGTCATCGAAGCTACCAATTATAAAAATAATAATAAATTATCCACCCGCATCCTGGTTTCCTCTGGTTGTTACAAATCTAGTTCTGAGGTGATCAGCATGGTAAGTTATATGTTCTAAGGGATGTAGGTTGTGTTCTGTGTGCGGACCTATCTCTCTTACTAATCGTGTCTATTGTATTTGGGTGTATTGGTGTATGTTCGCATGTATGGTGGAACTTTGCAGAATGCGTAATCGTATGTGTATGTATACATCTCGATACCTATGTGGTCCTGTCATACAACTATTGAGAGAAGCAAAAGAACCGGAATGCTGTGGTGGATAAGTCTGTGTATGGAGAAGAAAAGAGGCCAAGGATTTGTATGATGAAGATTTTCCTAGTAGAGACATGGTGCCTGACTGAGATGATAGTGTGGTTACTGTGTTCTACTACCAACACCAGGAGACATTGTAGTTGGAGCACGGTCTGGCGGTAGGGGTCCTCTAAGACTGTCTGTAAGTTGGTCTTTTGGTTTGATGCCCTCTACCGGGTGAACGTGTCAACATAAAATACCATCATCATCATATATGTCCTAGCGAGAGGATATACGTCCTTTCGTTAGTAGCCAGGAATTGCTGACGCATCAGAGTCGATGTCTAATGTGAGATATGCAATTATATTTTCTTTTTGTATTCTTCATTTGGCCTCACTCTGTGCGTTTGAGATCAGTAATTCCATTTGGTTTTTCTACGTTACAGTCTTATGAGCCATCTTATTGAGCAGTAATATTTAGCGAAGTTGTATTGTTAGTAAGGCTTTAAATTCTTTGAAATAGCAGTTCTTATTTAGAAGCTCTGTTTATTTAATCTAAATTCAGCGATTGATTGGAAAAAAAATATGCTTATGTAAATATACTAAGCTATGGAAAAGCAAACCAGTGCAACAGAGCAAATGAAAAAAAAAGTTTAAACATAACGCTATTAAAAAGGGTTAGTACCGTTTATTAATTGTTTTATTAGTTATATCCGGCTTAGTTAAAAATAATAACAAATGCTTAAACTAAATTCACCTGTTGTATATTCTGCGGTGGAAACCCGAAGCTAGTAATCCTCCAAAATAATCCGAGTCATTTGTATTATTACTTAGAGCTTCGAAAAAAAAAATTTCCAAGTAGTTTCAGTTTCGTCTACCAAACAGCATGCTGAAAAAGAAAAAAATATATATATTAAATTTGGTTGGGTAGGTAGGGAACAAACGTACCAGAACACTCGCTTCCGGATGTTACTTAGTAGAAACCAAATCAATTTCAGCTGCTAGACCCTTTAAACTGGTATGATTGTTGCCAAATATTTCTACGAACCTTTTTATTGTCAATAAAACCTCAAATGGCAAGAGAAATCTGCGTCGAAAACCCTCGGAGTAAGTCTCTTAGAGATTGATATTATCCTGGGTTTAGACCTTATCCAACTGTGCTCGTATCATTGTCATTGTATATAAAGCCTATAGTGGTTACACTTGGAAGTTTTTAGTAATGCCTGGTTTTGCCGTCCGCGACAGAGCAGGAAGATTCTCCAGTGATATTACTATATAGAGGTTCCATATACTATGCATGGTTATATATTATTAGCGCTATCGATTGAAAATCATCCATAGTACTTCTGAATGGCAATACATGTATAGTCGACAGTTGTCATGATTGACTATATTATGATGTCTTTTAATCGTCCAATGCGTGCGTGGTGCATAGCACAACACTTTGAACCACCTCCCATAGACAGAGCAATTGGCTAGGGGTTGGAAGAACTATTTCGATGACTTTTACCACATTGAAGCAATGCAAGATATCAACTCGTCTATTTAACACCGGCCGTTTAACCAATGTTCCACCTGCTGTTGGTAGTGAGACATGCTACAGACACCAAAGCATCCGAATAGAATTCGTCTGTAATTTATTTGCACAACCACATGATAGGAAAGCAACCGTGAAGATTCATTGTCCATCGAATCAAGCCAGAACATGAGCTGGCGGAAACGGGGACTGCTTATCGATCGATGGCGCCATGACCTTCGGCGGCGTTAATGGTCATACAAAAAAAAAAAAAAACAGCAGCGGGCGCAAAAGGCCATTAACATCCTGGTGGCGATAACCATTCCATCTTTATACTGCGTGGCGGTGACGGCTTCAAATTGAGCATCCAGTAGGCGGCGGGCGTCTGTTCAATGGGCACTCAATATCTTGCTATAGTTTTGCGCAAAAATATCCAGGAGAAAGCAAAAGATCCACGTAGCGTATCAGGCCATCTGCACCTGCAAGAATGATCCAAGTGGCCTACCTAGAAAGAAAAAAGAACAAATGTAAGGGCTACCATTCTAGGGTAAAACTAACCTAGCTTTCCAAATGGTCGAAAATAAAGCCCGGCTCAATAGCGTGGGTAGCTCCCCACTAAAAAACAGCATTCCTCTTTTTCCGGCCTCGTCGTTGGAATGAAACCTCCCAGGACGGAATTTTGTTGTGGATGCCTGTTATAAAAACAAATATTTATTTATATTTATTAGGTGATTGAATAAATATTGCAAAACAAAAAAATAAACAACTTAAGGCCATATCACACTGACAGTGATTTCACTGGCCACTGGCAGGCAGTGACGTCACGAAAACTGACGTGATTTTTACGCCAGTGAAGAAATTGCTCGTCAGTGGTCAGTTGAGAAAAAAAGGTTATCACACCTACTGGCAGGCCTGTGCCAAGTGTGTCCCAAAACTCACTGACACCTCATGCTAGTCAGTGATATTTTCTCCGAGTCGGTCAGTGAACTGAAGCCTGAAAAACTGACTATCACACTACACTGACACATTCTTCACTGGCACACGACACTGGCATGTGGCGTCAGTGAAATTTACTCGAAATCGGGTCAGTGAGCAGTTTTGCTATCACACTGACTGACTACCGACAGCCAGTGGCTGTCAGTTCCTTGTTTTTTTTTTTTTTTTTTTATTTGTTTCAGGTGGAAAACTCTAGCTGCTGGTTTTGGTTTGTTTGCTTACAAAAAATTATTTAGAAAAAAATAATGTCAGAAAAAGAATTTTTGGAAATATAGTTGAAGTTTCCACGATGGCTTATTTGGCAGTGTGTGTGATGGACAGCCTCAGCGATGATGATGAGGACAAGAGAACTTGTCGACGGCGCAGTGTTTGGCAAAAAAGTGGTTGAGGCGTAGAGAGAAGGAAGGGTTTCGCTGCGACTGCTATTCCAAATAGCTCAACCAACTATTTTGGTTATTATTCCAGAAGTCCTTGACGATATTTACAAGGTTCTTGTGGGTTGTTTTTTAAGGTTATTTCTAATAATAGCTTTGTTTGTTGAGCCCTGAAGTCACTTTTGTTATTCTAGCCGTTGACTTTTAATACGAGCTGTACAGCGACATAAGCCTAGCCACAAAAATTCGAATCCAAAGACTAAGATGGCTGGGCCATGTAGAGCGAATGGACATCGACGCTCCAGCTCGTAAAGTCTTCAACGCCAAACCCGAGGGAGTCAGAAGCCAAGGTAGACCTCATCTTCGATGGAGTGACCAGGTAGAGGGAGACATCCGTCAACTTGGAATACGAAATTGGAGACAGCAGGCTAGAGATCGAGCCGGCTGGAGGGGCATTCTCAGCAAGGCCTTGGAGTACCACGCTCCAGTGGCGCCAACATAAGTAAGTAAGTAAGACTTTTAATATTCCACTTCTCTCTATTATCGTTATGTCATGTTTAATTATTATATTTTTACTTGCGATTATAGGTACTATAAGCCAAGTTATGCATTCGTAAAAAAAATAACATCAAACATAACATTACGATGATAGAGAAGCCGAAAAAAGTGGGTCCGACAATTCGGTCTGTCTGTCTGTCTATCTGTCTATCTGTCAGTCTATCGACACTATCTGTATCGACAAAAATGCATACTCGTGATCTAGGAAATGCCACCTTTCCATTGATGTATCGCATTATATGAAAAATCGACTTTTATCTTTAAACATGATTTGCGGCTAAACTAGACGTGCTAGAGGCATCAAAGTTGACATCTTTAAACTTGACTTGCGGCTAAACTAAGGGACCTAGACTTCAAAAATGCATATTCGTGATCTAGGAAATGCCACCTTTCCATTGATGTATCGCATTATATGAAAAATCGACTTTTATCTTTAAACACGATTTGCGGCTAAGCTAGACGTGCTAGAAGCATCAAAGTTGACATCTTTAAACTTAACTTGCGGCTAAACTAAGCGACCTAGCGACTTCAAAAATGCATATTCGTGATCTGGAAAATGCCAGTTCTAAAAAATAAAAAAAAAAGTTGGTAAAAAAAGTATTTTCTTAAAACTTCCCAAAAAATACGGTACTTGAAATTTTTCAAACAAAATATCAAAGAACAGGTCAGTTCACTGACGGGGTTTCTTCACTGGCACAACGAGAAATTTCGTGTGTTGCCAGTGATGGGACAGGGTCAGTACACTGACGCTCTTGTCATAAAAGTGTGTCAGTGGTCCTATGCGCCAGTGACTACTTATCACACTTGTCATTTTTCGAGTCAGTCACTGACGCGATTTGGGTTGGTCAGTGAACACGTCAGTGAACTGACACCTTCACTGGCGTCCCAAAACTGGCTATCACACTACGGATGACTGCACTGACGGCATTGTTACGCGATTTTGACGTCACTGCCTGCCAGTGGTCAGTGAATTCACTGTCAGTGTGATATAGCCTTTACCCCACCTGCATAGTGTATTGTATTTTTTTGTATTGTATTTTATTGAGTCTTTAAGAAAATTTTACAATGTAGATATACTTATACAATTTGTCAATTATATTTAGAAAACGGCGGCTATAATGTATTGCCTGCACTGGAATTAAAATGTTTTCCTCATGGATGTCAATTAATAGTGCTAGCTTGCTCTTGCTCATGGAGCTATATACTGTTGCGCGTGACGTATTGTCACTTTTGGATATTTACATATATACAAATAAATACTTAATCTAGCCTACGATAAACCTAAAATAAATAACCAGAAAATATAAACTATATAGAATATATAGATTTGTTTCGTTTAAATGGAAATTTTTAGAGCGAGTACGCTCTATATCTTATTGTATGAAAAATGAAATCACATTGAAAATACATGAAATAAAAGAATTATCAAGTTAACAGAAAGTATTTTTTAGAGCAGGAACGCTCTATTGAGGTACGGGAATTGAATAAATCACATGAAATAATAACATGAAATCACGAATAACGTTCACATAAAATCTTTTCTTTTAGACGATTACTTTACTATATGAATTAACAATTACTGGTTAGATTAAAAAGAAAATTTGTAAAGGATTTCTATGTGAATAGAATATTTTATAAACCAAGTTGCTGCATAATGACATTGCTGCTGTTTGCGGTTGTGGTGCTTGTTGCTCTCACACCAATGTTAACTGTAGTGCCTTTTTTTTTCATTTGTGGGCTTTGGTTAAAACTCCAGACAATGTTCCTTGTGGAATTCTGTAGCCGATTAAAGATGAATTTACAGTTGCTGCTACAGAATCCGTTGATTGAATTCGCCGCCAGTTTGCGGTGGATGAAAATTCCGAAAGTTTACCGCTCAGCCTGTTGCTTTAACTGTACACTCTCCCCAAAGTTACAGTTAATAACCGTGAAGAAACTTCTAGCGGTGCTGAAGGATACGGGACTTTCGGGTGACGAGTTGCTGGGCACTATTTGTGCCCTGGTTGTTTATCGGTAGACCGATGAATTTTTTTTTTTTTTTTTTTTTTAATTTAAATTAAATTTACTCAGTTACTTTTTTAACTCCCGATAAAAATTGAAAAAAATTGCCAATAAAACGTTTACTTTTTTTTTTATTAGATTAATGGACGGCAGTGCTTGGCACAGCACAACCGTCCTCTATCACGACCTCGACATCTCTCTCCCCACCTGCATAGTGCATAGGCTGCCGCTGCTGTCATCGAAATCGACCTCGAAAAAAAAAAGTTAAATCACAACCCGAGAGCATAAATAAGAAGTAGAAACCATGATACAACTGCTGAGGATAGTGCCTTCCAGTTTTCGTTTTTGATTTGTTCTGCGCCACTACGTCATAAGAACACACGGAGTTTGACAATGGTTTGACGTTTTGTATAGCCTCAAGGCCATTTTCTTATTACAGTTGTATCATGAGCAGAAACCATGTACCTATATTAATAGTTTAGCGAAGTTTGTTTAGTATAATGACGATGAGTGACAACATTGTATATCCCTATAGAGGTTGACGGTGTTGCCCTCTAGTGTCTTTATTCTTCGTTGGTTCTTATTATATAAATGAAATGTAGAGGCTATAATAATTATTTCATTTTTGTTAAGGTGAACCTAGCCTTAAGAAAATGATTGCGAAAGGTGTGATAAAATACCGGGAAATGAAAGAGGGACACATTTAAAAGAAAAGAAGATAAGAATGTCACCAATACACCCTTAAAACCTAGTATATAGGGAAAACCGGGAGCGGTTCGGAAGCCCGTTTTTTATAATTCCGCAAAAAAAAAATTAAAATCCCGATTCTAAAGTACCGCTTTTTTAAAATCCCGCTTTTAATAATCCTGTTTAAACAGAATCCCGTTTCTCGTGTGCCCACTTTTTAAAATCCCGTTTAATCCCGCTTAGCCCGTTTCGTATTTTGATAAATACAAACTTATTGAAAGTTTAGCTAAAGAAAACATAGTTGTTAAAACAGAAATTGAAAAAATTAAAAATGGAGCTGAAAAGCTTTTCAAAAAAATTAATGTTTTGAAATCTAGAGTGGCCCTACGTCCTAGCTCCCAAATCGACTAACTCCCACGAGGCAAAATGAACTAACTCCTACCAAATTTTGTAGTGGGATTTAGTTCATAATATTAGGAGAAAATTCAGTTGGGACATAGTTCATTACGAACTTATTCCCAATGAACTAGGCCCAACCCATCAACCAGTGGGAGTTAGTTCATATTGTGCACAAAGAAGAAGTGGCGCTGTTTTCGTGCTAAATGTTTGTAGGCAAAATAGGATAAACCTATAAGAAATTTAATTTTTAAAAAAGAATTGAAACTTAAGTAACGGCACGGCCGGCCGTGTGGACGCGGGTGCGGCGTGGGCGTGGGTGCGGCGTGACCGGGCCCCCCTGCGCCACGCGTCAAGCGCCCTTGCTCATTTTTTTTCATATAATTTTTGTTCCCTTTAAATTGTTTGGTATGCGATTTTTTACCAAAATAATTTTCCAAACACTGCACGAATTTTATTTTATTCGTCACTCTGTTAGGTTACTTAAATTTCAATTTTTTACTTTGTTAAAAATTCCATTAAAAATTTTATACTTTTTTCATTCCAAAGCATTAATTTTTGTTTTATTTTCTAACGATTGGGAGTTAGTTCAATTGGGAAAAACCAACAATACTCAACTCTTGGGATTTAATTCATATTTATGAGACTAAGTTCATTCTACATTTGGGACATAGTTCCTTAAAAATATGGGAGTAAGTTCACGTGAACCAAGTCCCATATTCGGTGGGAATCGGTTCATTGGGAGTTAGTCGATTTGGGAGCTAGGACGTAGGGCCATCTAGAGCAATTTCTAAAATAATTAAAGATAGAAAATCAATGACTAGAACAGATTTTTTGCGCCGTATAGCTCACAACATAAAACTTTAATCTTAATATTTCGAAAAAATATATAAAATCTTGAAACCTCATTTTTGTTATGTTCTATGTTCTTTATTTTTTTATTTGTTAAGTTACAAAATCAATAAAAAAAACTTCTCCAAATATTTGTTTTTTGTTTTCTTTTTGTCTCCTTTCATACGACATAACGCCCATGAACATTATGTCACCTCATCATCATCAGCACTGGGCTGTTAAATAAATTCAATCCCGCTTTTGGAATCAACACAAGGTGTTTCATTTTAAAAATCGTGGCGATTTTTAAAATAAAACACCTTGTGTTGATTCCAAAAGCGGGCTTATAAAAACGGAAATTTAATAAACGGGATGGTAAAAAACAGGATTTTAAAAGCGGGATTTTATAAAAACGGGATTTTTAAAAACAGTATTTTAAAAAACGGGATTTTAAAGACAGGATTTTAAAAAAGTATATGTGGATATGCAGAATTTAAAATAACGGATAGGTTGAGATCGGATGATCCAAACAATGTAGGAAGCAGAAAGAAGAAAAATCAGACGATTTGAATTTCGTGTAGATTCCTTTATCTCCTTACAATCAGCTTTTAGTCTATCTTCAACCGTGTCCGTGGTCAATTCCAACAAACTTCTTAGAGTGCAGTACAGTTTATTTTGTGTTCTTGAATTCCCAACATAAAGTAGGGAAATCAAATCTAAAGGTACCTACTGGTGTTGAAAAGCGGTTGAAGGAAGAAAGATTACCAAAATAAAAGTGGTCCATAATAATAAAAAAAAAAACTTTATTTATTGGAATATTGAGGTGTTCGATTTCGGCAAATTCTTCTGGCGGTGATAGACTACCATACCGAAGGTCTTGACCGCCAACTTTTATTGGAAACTCTAAAAGCGTTCAAAGTAAAGAAGTCGTATCAACCTGCACGGCTTTGGGAATTGCGGTCTTCTCCTTTATGACAAATTCTGTGCAACCCTTCACGGACGGTGTTATCAACGAGTGATTTTAAGAGCAGTACGAAGGACAGTTTTCCTTATCCAGACATAAGTTCTAGTTGTTGGAGGGTCTACCACCAGACCACGTGCAGCACCGGTCAAGCGCTCTGATTTCCCTTTCCCAATCAGGACCACTTGCAAAGGCATATTGAACAGTGGAATTTTTTTTTGTAACTGCACCATTTTGTGAAGCCATTTCGAACCCTCTGTGAAGAGGCCACGTGAGTCCATCTGTATTGTTCCAAATCCTGTAAATTTTACAAAAATAATTTTTTTTAATATTTGGTGGTTATTAGTGTTATATATATCAATTTTCTATACATATTATAATACTCAAACAATTACATTTAGTAAATCGATTTATAGAAAATTAGAAAAAACGAAATTTAGAGATCCACAAGAGACATTTCTATCCTAGTAAAGCCCTTTGGCCACCGCTATTGTGAATTTTAAAGCTATTTTCAACAGCAATTCTGTGTAATTTATCCTGTTCGTTAATGTACTTTCATACGAAACCAATTTCAAGAAACCAAGTCTTAATAATTTTCATAGATTTTTTTTTATAAATTCAAAATCATTATAAGTACCTACCTAATTTAAATATTGTAAGTGACCAAGTTTTGTTTCTCTGGTGTTTTGTTTGAGTTAACTATTTTAGTGGAATTAGATATGGGACATTGAGTTTTTACTTTTCAGGGGTGCCGAAGGTGAGCTAAATGGATTGGTGATGATGATGGTGTGACCAAGTGAAGTGAATTGACCAAAATTTGGATTCAAGAAAATTATAGTGCTACTTTTGTACTACGAAATTTTATGACATACCACTATTATAGCTGGATTCAGTGCCCTGCTCCGGTTATGTAGATGATATTATAGATGACACAAATAAAGGTGTTGATGTTTTTACTCCCTCCGACTTTATGTCAGGGAGTGCCGTTGAAGTTTATCACTGTTTTCTTGAATAGAATCTGGTTAAGTATATTGAATTTGTTGTGAAAGTTGTGGGGTGGTTTCTTTCTATTGGGTATGAATTAGCTATTCCTATTCTTCTTCAACATTCGAGAAACAATGCTTAGGTGGACTTGAAAATTGAGAATGTCCGGACAGATCTCTTGCATGATCTTATGGTAGTCTGACATGGTATATGACCTGATTTTTCAGTCTGGAATTGTGTTAAATATCTTATTAGCTCTTATCTTAACTGTCAATTTTATTTTATAATGTTTCTATGTTTAATTTCTTTTCAAAAGGAGTGATTTTGTATTTGGCAAGGAAAATTCTACGAAAGATATATACTCTACTTGAATACGTATCTTTCGGTTTTATGACTCAAAAAAAAATCTTTTATTTATATTCTGATTTATCAAATCTACTCAATGAAGGTAAAAAGGTAAAAATAATATGTATTAATATAAGAAAAATATGTATAAATATATAATCTAAGTTTCTAAAAACTTGAGGTTCCGGCTCGTGTACTATGTGTACTGTTACTTGGAATAGGTTGTCGATTTGTCAGGACGGTGGGTTACGAATATTGCCACGAAGTGAAGAGACGCACTCTACACAAAGTGTCGCTTAATTTTTGTTGTTTTCGAGGATCGGTGTTCCGATGGTTGTTGCGGCACGATGTTAGCATGTGTGCTTATGTGCACGTGCTCATGGGCTGTGCAGAATATGGCATGCGGTATAACAACCGCATGTGGTTTTTTTGTAATGCCTTAACGCATGCGTTTGTTCGAGATATGTATATTCCGGAGAACAAAAATGGTGTAACTTTGCTACACTCGAACCACTTTATAGCGATGCAAAAAAGATTCTGTTCTGTGTGTCGAACTACGTGATTCTTTTTATGTTTTATTTTAGAATTTTATAAAAATATCCACTGCCGAAGAAAAAAAAAGGTATTCGAATCGATGTGCTGCGGAATGACGTAGTCTGAGGGATGATTTGTCGCTACGCCACACTCCTATGGCTTACGTTCCACAGTCACTCAAAGAAAAATAAATTTTAATTCCTTCGTCTTTTGATGGATTCCTCAAGATGTATTTTAAATCGTTGCGCTGGGGCGTTCTGTTAAAGAGATGTACCTTGTCTCGTGCATTTTCTGTCGGCAATGGTGCACGTGTTCGGACACACACGTTTGAACTCCTCTACCTACTCTCAGCGCCCTATTTCGGAGGCCAGGAGGAAGACATGTAAACGTATGTCGTATTAGAAACATGGCGAGTTTAGGCACATCGTATTTTACGACGTAGTTTGGCTTCCTTAACCACTTATCTATACTACGTATTAATGTTTGTACTCACGTTCTTGTTCAGATAAATGTAGATTTTTCTTTCTTGTTAAAAATTCCTTGTCTTCCTTTTTGTTGGCTAAATAGCACACTATCTCGTTTTATTTTAATTTATATTTTACTTTACTTGTGTTAATATATAATTTCTCAAGTCTTACACTTTATATTAAAACACTTCTTCAGCCAGGAATCTAATTTTTTTCTTCTTGGAAATCTTTACGATGGGCTGGCACAAATCAAATGAACGAATCTGGTAGGTACAGAATGCTGTGTTGCCCAAATTCCTGTCTGAGGGATATTTTATTTTTCCCTTTTCCGGCATTTCGATGAAACTTATCATACCAATCAACTGTGCGAGTGGTTAGAAATTTACTTAGGGATCAATTGGTTTGTTATATTGTTTAGCTCGTAGATGGAGCCTCAAGTAAAATCCCGTTTAATCCCGCTTAGCCCGTTTCGTATTTTGATAAATACAAACTTATTGAAAGTTTAGCTAAAGAAAACATAGTTGTTAAAACAGAAATTGAAAAAATTAAAAATGGAGCTGAAAAGCTTTTCAAAAAAATTAATGTTTTGAAATCTAGAGTGGCCCTACGTCCTAGCTCCCAAATCGACTAACTCCCACGAGGCAAAATGAACTAACTCCTACCAAATTTTGTAGTGGGATTTAGTTCATAATATTAGGAGAAAATTCAGTTGGGACATAGTTCATTACGAACTTATTCCCAATGAACTAGGCCCAACCCATCAACCAGTGGGAGTTAGTTCATATTGTGCACAAAGAAGAAGTGGCGCTGTTTTCGTGCTAAATGTTTGTAGGCAAAATAGGATAAACCTATAAGAAATTTAATTTTTAAAAAAGAATTGAAACTTAAGTAACGGCACGGCCGGCCGTGTGGACGCGGGTGCGGCGTGGGCGTGGGTGCGGCGTGACCGGGCCCCCCTGCGCCACGCGTCAAGCGCCCTTGCTCATTTTTTTTCATATAATTTTTGTTCCCTTTAAATTGTTTGGTATGCGATTTTTTACCAAAATAATTTTCCAAACACTGCACGAATTTTATTTTATTCGTCACTCTGTTAGGTTACTTAAATTTCAATTTTTTACTTTGTTAAAAATTCCATTAAAAATTTTATACTTTTTTCATTCCAAAGCATTAATTTTTGTTTTATTTTCTAACGATTGGGAGTTAGTTCATTTGGGAAAAACCAACAATACTCAACTCTTGGGATTTAATTCATATTTATGGGACTAAGTTCATTCTACATTTGGGACATAGTTCCTTAAAAATATGGGAGTAAGTTCACGTGAACCAAGTCCCATATTCGGTGGGAATCGGTTCATTGGGAGTTAGTCGATTTGGGAGCTAGGACGTAGGGCCATCTAGAGCAATTTCTAAAATAATTAAAGATAGAAAATCAATGACTAGAACAGATTTTTTGCGCCGTATAGCTCACAACATAAAACTTTAATCTTAATATTTCGAAAAAATATATAAAATCTTGAAACCTCATTTTTGTTATGTTCTATGTTCTTTATTTTTTTATTTGTTAAGTTACAAAATCAATAAAAAAAACTTCTCCAAATATTTGTTTTTTGTTTTCTTTTTGTCTCCTTTCATACGACATAACGCCCATGAACATTATGTCACCTCATCATCATCAGCACTGGGCTGTTAAATAAATTCAATCCCGCTTTTGGAATCAACACAAGGTGTTTCATTTTAAAAATCGTGGCGATTTTTAAAATAAAACACCTTGTGTTGATTCCAAAAGCGGGCTTATAAAAACGGAAATTTAATAAACGGGATGGTAAAAAACAGGATTTTAAAAGCGGGATTTTATAAAAACGGGATTTTTAAAAACAGTATTTTAAAAAACGGGATTTTAAAGACAGGACTTTAAAAAAACAGGATCCTGAAAAACGGGCTCCCGAACCCAACCCGGGAAAACCATAGAAGAAGTTGCGTAGTATATGTGGATATGCAGAATTTAAAATAACGGATAGGTTGAGATCGGATGATCCAAACAATGTAGGAAGCAGAAAGAAGAAAAATCAGACGATTTGAATTTCGTGTAGATTCCTTTATCTCCTTACAATCAGCTTTTAGTCTATCTTCAACCGTGTCCGTGGTCAATTCCAACAAACTTCTTAGAGTGCAGTACAGTTTATTTTGTGTTCTTGAATTCCCAACATAAAGTAGGGAAATCAAATCTAAAGGTACCTACTGGTGTTGAAAAGCGGTTGAAGGAAGAAAGATTACCAAAATAAAAGTGGTCCATAATAATAAAAAAAAAAACTTTATTTATTGGAATATTGAGGTGTTCGATTTCGGCAAATTCTTCTGGCGGTGATAGACTACCATACCGAAGGTCTTGACCGCCAACTTTTATTGGAAACTCTAAAAGCGTTCAAAGTAAAGAAGTCGTATCAACCTGCACGGCTTTGGGAATTGCGGTCTTCTCCTTTATGACAAATTCTGTGCAACCCTTCACGGACGGTGTTATCAACGAGTGATTTTAAGAGCAGTACGAAGGACAGTTTTCCTTATCCAGACATAAGTTCTAGTTGTTGGAGGGTCTACCACCAGACCACGTGCAGCACCGGTCAAGCGCTCTGATTTCCCTTTCCCAATCAGGACCACTTGCAAAGGCATATTGAACAGTGGAATTTTTTTTTGTAACTGCACCATTTTGTGAAGCCATTTCGAACCCTCTGTGAAGAGGCCACGTGAGTCCATCTGTATTGTTCCAAATCCTGTAAATTTTACAAAAATAATTTTTTTTAATATTTGGTGGTTATTAGTGTTATATATATCAATTTTCTATACATATTATAATACTCAAACAATTACATTTAGTAAATCGATTTATAGAAAATTAGAAAAAACGAAATTTAGAGATCCACAAGAGACATTTCTATCCTAGTAAAGCCCTTTGGCCACCGCTATTGTGAATTTTAAAGCTATTTTCAACAGCAATTCTGTGTAATTTATCCTGTTCGTTAATGTACTTTCATACGAAACCAATTTCAAGAAACCAAGTCTTAATAATTTTCATAGATTTTTTTTTATAAATTCAAAATCATTATAAGTACCTACCTAATTTAAATATTGTAAGTGACCAAGTTTTGTTTCTCTGGTGTTTTGTTTGAGTTAACTATTTTAGTGGAATTAGATATGGGACATTGAGTTTTTACTTTTCAGGGGTGCCGAAGGTGAGCTAAATGGATTGGTGATGATGATGGTGTGACCAAGTGAAGTGAATTGACCAAAATTTGGATTCAAGAAAATTATAGTGCTACTTTTGTACTACGAAATTTTATGACATACCACTATTATAGCTGGATTCAGTGCCCTGCTCCGGTTATGTAGATGATATTATAGATGACACAAATAAAGGTGTTGATGTTTTTACTCCCTCCGACTTTATGTCAGGGAGTGCCGTTGAAGTTTATCACTGTTTTCTTGAATAGAATCTGGTTAAGTATATTGAATTTGTTGTGAAAGTTGTGGGGTGGTTTCTTTCTATTGGGTATGAATTAGCTATTCCTATTCTTCTTCAACATTCGAGAAACAATGCTTAGGTGGACTTGAAAATTGAGAATGTCCGGACAGATCTCTTGCATGATCTTATGGTAGTCTGACATGGTATATGACCTGATTTTTCAGTCTGGAATTGTGTTAAATATCTTATTAGCTCTTATCTTAACTGTCAATTTTATTTTATAATGTTTCTATGTTTAATTTCTTTTCAAAAGGAGTGATTTTGTATTTGGCAAGGAAAATTCTACGAAAGATATATACTCTACTTGAATACGTATCTTTCGGTTTTATGACTCAAAAAAAAATCTTTTATTTATATTCTGATTTATCAAATCTACTCAATGAAGGTAAAAAGGTAAAAATAATATGTATTAATATAAGAAAAATATGTATAAATATATAATCTAAGTTTCTAAAAACTTGAGGTTCCGGCTCGTGTACTATGTGTACTGTTACTTGGAATAGGTTGTCGATTTGTCAGGACGGTGGGTTACGAATATTGCCACGAAGTGAAGAGACGCACTCTACACAAAGTGTCGCTTAATTTTTGTTGTTTTCGAGGATCGGTGTTCCGATGGTTGTTGCGGCACGATGTTAGCATGTGTGCTTATGTGCACGTGCTCATGGGCTGTGCAGAATATGGCATGCGGTATAACAACCGCATGTGGTTTTTTTGTAATGCCTTAACGCATGCGTTTGTTCGAGATATGTATATTCCGGAGAACAAAAATGGTGTAACTTTGCTACACTCGAACCACTTTATAGCGATGCAAAAAAGATTCTGTTCTGTGTGTCGAACTACGTGATTCTTTTTATGTTTTATTTTAGAATTTTATAAAAATATCCACTGCCGAAGAAAAAAAAAGGTATTCGAATCGATGTGCTGCGGAATGACGTAGTCTGAGGGATGATTTGTCGCTACGCCACACTCCTATGGCTTACGTTCCACAGTCACTCAAAGAAAAATAAATTTTAATTCCTTCGTCTTTTGATGGATTCCTCAAGATGTATTTTAAATCGTTGCGCTGGGGCGTTCTGTTAAAGAGATGTACCTTGTCTCGTGCATTTTCTGTCGGCAATGGTGCACGTGTTCGGACACACACGTTTGAACTCCTCTACCTACTCTCAGCGCCCTATTTCGGAGGCCAGGAGGAAGACATGTAAACGTATGTCGTATTAGAAACATGGCGAGTTTAGGCACATCGTATTTTACGACGTAGTTTGGCTTCCTTAACCACTTATCTATACTACGTATTAATGTTTGTACTCACGTTCTTGTTCAGATAAATGTAGATTTTTCTTTCTTGTTAAAAATTCCTTGTCTTCCTTTTTGTTGGCTAAATAGCACACTATCTCGTTTTATTTTAATTTATATTTTACTTTACTTGTGTTAATATATAATTTCTCAAGTCTTACACTTTATATTAAAACACTTCTTCAGCCAGGAATCTAATTTTTTTCTTCTTGGAAATCTTTACGATGGGCTGGCACAAATCAAATGAACGAATCTGGTAGGTACAGAATGCTGTGTTGCCCAATTTCCTGTCTGAGGGATATTTTATTTTTCCCTTTTCCGGCATTTCGATGAAACTTATCATACCAATCAACTGTGCGAGTGGTTAGAAATTTACTTAGGGATCAATTGGTTTGTTATATTGTTTAGCTCGTAGATGGAGCCTCAAGTAAAATCCCGTTTAATCCCGCTTAGCCCGTTTCGTATTTTGATAAATACAAACTTATTGAAAGTTTAGCTAAAGAAAACATAGTTGTTAAAACAGAAATTGAAAAAATTAAAAATGGAGCTGAAAAGCTTTTCAAAAAAATTAATGTTTTGAAATCTAGAGTGGCCCTACGTCCTAGCTCCCAAATCGACTAACTCCCACGAGGCAAAATGAACTAACTCCTACCAAATTTTGTAGTGGGATTTAGTTCATAATATTAGGAGAAAATTCAGTTGGGACATAGTTCATTACGAACTTATTCCCAATGAACTAGGCCCAACCCATCAACCAGTGGGAGTTAGTTCATATTGTGCACAAAGAAGAAGTGGCGCTGTTTTCGTGCTAAATGTTTGTAGGCAAAATAGGATAAACCTATAAGAAATTTAATTTTTAAAAAAGAATTGAAACTTAAGTAACGGCACGGCCGGCCGTGTGGACGCGGGTGCGGCGTGGGCGTGGGTGCGGCGTGACCGGGCCCCCCTGCGCCACGCGTCAAGCGCCCTTGCTCATTTTTTTTCATATAATTTTTGTTCCCTTTAAATTGTTTGGTATGCGATTTTTTACCAAAATAATTTTCCAAACACTGCACGAATTTTATTTTATTCGTCACTCTGTTAGGTTACTTAAATTTCAATTTTTTACTTTGTTAAAAATTCCATTAAAAATTTTATACTTTTTTCATTCCAAAGCATTAATTTTTGTTTTATTTTCTAACGATTGGGAGTTAGTTCATTTGGGAAAAACCAACAATACTCAACTCTTGGGATTTAATTCATATTTATGGGACTAAGTTCATTCTACATTTGGGACATAGTTCCTTAAAAATATGGGAGTAAGTTCACGTGAACCAAGTCCCATATTCGGTGGGAATCGGTTCATTGGGAGTTAGTCGATTTGGGAGCTAGGACGTAGGGCCATCTAGAGCAATTTCTAAAATAATTAAAGATAGAAAATCAATGACTAGAACAGATTTTTTGCGCCGTATAGCTCACAACATAAAACTTTAATCTTAATATTTCGAAAAAATATATAAAATCTTGAAACCTCATTTTTGTTATGTTCGATGTTCTTTATTTTTTTATTTGTTAAGTTACAAAATCAATAAAAAAAACTTCTCCAAATATTTGTTTTTTGTTTTCTTTTTGTCTCCTTTCATACGACATAACGCCCATGAACATTATGTCACCTCATCATCATCAGCACTGGGCTGTTAAATAAATTCAATCCCGCTTTTGGAATCAACACAAGGTGTTTCATTTTAAAAATCGTGGCGATTTTTAAAATAAAACACCTTGTGTTGATTCCAAAAGCGGGCTTATAAAAACGGAAATTTAATAAACGGGATGGTAAAAAACAGGATTTTAAAAGCGGGATTTTATAAAAACGGGATTTTTAAAAACAGTATTTTAAAAAACGGGATTTTAAAGACAGGATTTTAAAAAACAGGATCCTGAAAAACGGGCTCCCGAACCCAACCCGGGAAAACCATAGAAGAAGTTGCGTAGTATATGTGGATATGCAGAATTTAAAATAACGGATAGGTTGAGATCGGATGATCCAAACAATGTAGGAAGCAGAAAGAAGAAAAATCAGACGATTTGAATTTCGTGTAGATTCCTTTATCTCCTTACAATCAGCTTTTAGTCTATCTTCAACCGTGTCCGTGGTCAATTCCAACAAACTTCTTAGAGTGCAGTACAGTTTATTTTGTGTTCTTGAATTCCCAACATAAAGTAGGGAAATCAAATCTAAAGGTACCTACTGGTGTTGAAAAGCGGTTGAAGGAAGAAAGATTACCAAAATAAAAGTGGTCCATAATAATAAAAAAAAAAACTTTATTTATTGGAATATTGAGGTGTTCGATTTCGGCAAATTCTTCTGGCGGTGATAGACTACCATACCGAAGGTCGTGACCGCCAACTTTTATTGGAAACTCTAAAAGCGTTCAAAGTAAAGAAGTCGTATCAACCTGCACGGCTTTGGGAATTGCGGTCTTCTCCTTTATGACAAATTCTGTGCAACCCTTCACGGACGGTGTTATCAACGAGTGATTTTAAGAGCAGTACGAAGGACAGTTTTCCTTATCCAGACATAAGTTCTAGTTGTTGGAGGGTCTACCACCAGACCACGTGCAGCACCGGTCAAGCGCTCTGATTTCCCTTTCCCAATCAGGACCACTTGCAAAGGCATATTGAACAGTGGAATTTTTTTTTGTAACTGCACCATTTTGTGAAGCCATTTCGAACCCTCTGTGAAGAGGCCACGTGAGTCCATCTGTATTGTTCCAAATCCTGTAAATTTTACAAAAATAATTTTTTTTAATATTTGGTGGTTATTAGTTCTATATATCAATTTTCTATACATATTATAATACTCAAACAAGTACATTTAGTAAATCGATTTATAGAAAATTAGAAAAAACGAAATTTAGAGATCCACAAGAGACATTTCTATCCTAGTAAAGCCCTTTGGCCACCGCTATTGTGAATTTTAAAGCTATTTTCAACAGCAATTCTGTGTAATTTATCCTGTTCGTTAATGTACTTTCATACGAAACCAATTTCAAGAAACCAAGTCTTAATAATTTTCATAGATTTTTTTTTATAAATTCAAAATCATTATAAGTACCTACCTAATTTAAATATTGTAAGTGACCAAGTTTTGTTTCTCTGGTGTTTTGTTTGAGTTAACTATTCTAGTCGGCTATATTTCTTATTACCTACCCCTATATAGAACTCTGAATAGGCAGGAAAATAAGGATTAGTCCCTGTTTAAGGATACCATTGTAACGGTACCGACTTTTTTTTGGTTATGTATTGATCTAGCCGAAACAAATCTACGTTACCTGTTTTTGAATTTGTTGATGTTTATTACTTTCAGTGTTTAATAAAACTTTAATTTGCAATGGAAAATTTAGAATTGTCATTCCCACGAATCTGATGGAATTAGATATGGGACATTGAGTTTTTACTTTTCAGGGGTGCCGAAGGTGAGCTAAATGGATTGGTGATGACGATGGTGTGACCAAGTGAAGTGAATTGACCAAAATTTGGATTCAAGAAAATTATAGTGCTACTTTTGTACTACGAAATTTTATGACTTACCACTATTATAGCTGGATTCAGTGCCCTGCTCCGGTTATGTAGATGATATTATAGATGACACAAATAAAGGTGTTGATGTTTTTACTCCCTCCGACTTTATGTCAGGGAGTGCCGTTGAAGTTTATCACTGTTTTCTTGAATAGAATCTGGTTAAGTATATTGAATTTGTTGTGAAAGTTGTGGGGTGGTTTCTTTCTATTGGGTATGAATTAGCTATTCCTATTCTTCTTCAACATTCGAGAAACAATGCTTAGGTGGACTTGAAAATTGAGAATGTCCGGACAGATCTCTTGCATGATCTTATGGTAGTCTGACATGGTATATGACCTGATTTTTCAGTCTGGAATTGTGTTAAATATCTTATTAGCTCTTATCTTACCTGTCAATTTTATTTTATAATGTTTCTATGTTTAATTTCTTTTCAAAAGGAGTGATTTTGTATTTGGCAAGGAAAATTCTACGAAAGATATATACTCTACTTGAATACGTATCTTTCGGTTTTATGACTCAAAAAAAAATCTTTTATTTATATTCTGATTTATCAAATCTACTCAATGAAGGTAAAAAGGTAAAAATAATATGTATTAATATAAGAAAAATATGTATAAATAGATAATCTAAGTTTCTAAAAACTTGAGGTTCCGGCTCGTGTACTATGTGTACTGTTACTTGGAATAGGTTGTCGATTTGTCAGGACGGTGGGTTACGAATATTGCCACGAAGTGAAGAGACGCACTCTACACAAAGTGTCGCTTAATTTTTGTTGTTTTCGAGGATCGGTGTTCCGATGGTTGTTGCGGCACGATGTTAGCATGTGTGCTTATGTGCACGTGCTCATGGGCTGTGCAGAATATGGCATGCGGTATAACAACCGCATGTGGTTTTTTTGTAATGCCTTAACGCATGCGTTTGTTCGAGATATGTATATTCCGGAGAACAAAAATGGTGTAACTTTGCTACACTCGAACCACTTTATAGCGATGCAAAAAAGATTCTGTTCTGTGTGTCGAACTACGTGATTCTTTTTATGTTTTATTTTAGAATTTTATAAAAATATCCACTGCCGAAGAAAAAAAAAGGTATTCGAATCGATGTGCTGCGGAATGACGTAGTCTGAGGGATGATTTGTCGCTACGCCACACTCCTATGGCTTACGTTCCACAGTCACTCAAAGAAAAATAAATTTTAATTCCTTCGTCTTTTGATGGATTCCTCAAGATGTATTTTAAATCGTTGCGCTGGGGCGTTCTGTTAAAGAGATGTACCTTGTCTCGTGCATTTTCTGTCGGCAATGGTGCACGTGTTCGGACACACACGTTTGAACTCCTCTACCTACTCTCAGCGCCCTATTTCGGAGGCCAGGAGGAAGACATGTAAACGTATGTCGTATTAGAAACATGGCGAGTTTAGGCACATCGTATTTTACGACGTAGTTTGGCTTCCTTAACCACTTATCTATACTACGTATTAATGTTTGTACTCACGTTCTTGTTCAGATAAATGTAGATTTTTCTTTCTTGTTAAAAAATCCTTGTCTTCCTTTTTGTTGGCTAAATAGCACACTATCTCGTTTTATTTTAATTTATATTTTACTTTACTTGTGTTAATATATAATTTCTCAAGTCTTACACTTTATATTAAAACACTTCTTCAGCCAGGAATCTAATTTTTTTCTTCTTGGAAATCTTTACGATGGGCTGGCACAAATCAAATGAACGAATCTGGTAGGTACAGAATGCTGTGTTGCCCAATTTCCTGTCTGAGGGATATTTTATTTTTCCCTTTTCCGGCATTTCGATGAAACTTATCATACCAATCAACTGTGCGAGTGGTTAGAAATTTACTTAGGGATCAATTGGTTTGTTATATTGTTTAGCTCGTAGATGGAGCCTCAAGTAAATTCTAAGTATTTAATTGCCAATATGTCTCACATTTATATATTAAGTATCAGGATCGAAGCTATTTCGATCTGTAGGTATTTCTATGTCGTTGCCAATTTATTTTTTTGGACGTTAAGTCACTTAAAATGAATTTGTAAAATGTTCGCTTCCTTGCCTGATTACTTAAATCTGTGGCAGCACTGTTGCGTAGTTCGATGGAGGGAAATAAAAATGTGATGGGAAATTGTTTATTTCTTACGATGTTTTGTGTAGGTAGGATGGACGAAGATGCCTGTGGTGCGTTCGTTTAATGGATTTGTGTAACAATTGTCAACAATGTTTTACTTTTGACGTTCGTAAATTCCGAAATTGTGACAAAGTGTAACATCCGCGTCGTTCGTTTATGCACAATAAAGTTACATTCTGTAACAATATCCAACCCATCTCCAAGACATGAGTTGAGAATGTTGATCTGTCAAAAGCGAAAAAAAAGAAAAAAAAAAAGAAAATTTTACATTTGACAGGAAGTGTGATTGTGATCCACTAAAGATTCTGAGAACGAGGACGCCAACCAGGACGATGATAGTTCGGATTCACAAAATTCAACCTCATCGCAAGTTGTAAGTACCTAAATAATAATAAAAATTATTTTCCAGCTTTATTTTCATACCATTGCTACGAACTTTCAGGTAATTCCTCCTCCCAAACCACCAACTCCAGTTGCAACCCCTCAATCGTCTCAGACCATGGACCGAAAGCGAAGAGGAAAACGTTGTCGAAGCTAACTTGCCAAAAGACACTAATGATAAGAAAACAACTCCAGCCAATGAAGTGAAAAAGAAGAAGAGTTCAGCGTTGGAAAATCTCCAAAAAAGGAATCCAAAGACGATAAATACGCTCACTATGGTTTCTCATTGCCTCCGGAGCCTAAAGGCAAACCAACCGTAGAATTGGTTGATAAGATACAACATCTGTACGATAAGATGGAAACAAGTAACATGGACATGAATCGGATAATCCAAGAGCGGAAAGACTTTCGAAATTCTAGCCTTTATGAGAAACTCATTTCGTTCTGCGACATCAATGAATTCGGAACGAACTATCCGCCAGAAATGTATGATCCCTTGCAATGGGGTCAGGAAAGTTTCTACGAGGAACTGGCCAAAGCGCAGAAAGTTGAAATGACGAAGAGGCAGAAGGATAGTGATAAGATTGAACAAGCCACAGCAGCAGCGAGGAAAGTCGAGGAGGAAGCTAAAAAGAGGTGAGTTTGTTTTTTGTCACATTGTTTAGTAAAGTTGGTGCTATTTTTTGTTTATTTTGCTTAGAAAATCAAAATGGGATCAACCGGCTGCAGTCAAAACAGCACCACCAGCTTTAACAACTACAGTTACCGGAACTAAGGGAACGGTCATATCAAGCGCTCCTTGTGGCATTCTGAACACTGATCACTGATCACTGGTAATACTTTTTACTCTTTAATAATTTTTATTTTATTGTAACACTTATGGGACATAATATTAACACTTTGTTATTTCGAAACAGTTGGCTTCTGTGAGATGGGCACATAAAATGAATAAAATACATACTTATGATGTTCTACAAGATGTTGTGTTTGTATTTGGTGAGATATCTTTGCGCTGCGTATCCGTTCGAGTAGGTCTTCCTTCCATCGTTTGTGTGATTTAACTCACAAATACAAAGTATTGTTTTTTCTTTTTTTTATTTCTTACGGATTTACATTACATACAGTTAAGATATCAAAAATAAAGAGGATTCATAAAAAAAAAATTTGTAAATCTAGATAACAGAAGATAGCGTCCCCTCGACTAAGCTAAGCTCTCATCGTCTTCGATCTTTGGCGCCAGGTAGTAGCGGATGTGTCCCAAATCGGGAATACGATATTCAACTACAAGGGGAACATCTGCTGACATCGACAGCTACACTTGGTTTGACAAAGGAGTCGCCTTTGTGAATGCGTTCAGGTAGCGGCAAGCAAATGTAAGCGTTACTGGTTCCTGCATTTCAATTGTGACGGCATCTTCTTCCTTGTCAACATTTGATGTTTATGCCAACTTGACGTTAGCCGATCCAACATCGCCTGAAGCTGAGAATTTGACACCTTCTTTGGTGCAGCAGATGACCACAGATTCACCGAATTGCGCCATATCTCTGCAAATGCGAGCAAATTCCATTGAAGGCTTTCGCACCACACAACTGTATTCAGTTTCTGGAATTCCCAACTGCTCCTGATCTAGATTCATCAGTTTCATCTCATAGTCGGAAACTTTTTCTTGATTCTGTATTTGAACATAAAAATGACTGTGTCGGCGTTGTCCTGAGCCTTAACCGTTACGTTGTCCTCTTTGTTTGCACATTTAAGGATTTTAGCCATGCTGCCGAGATTCATTCCCATTGAGATGTTTCGGTCACAGCCATATTTATCAAAACCATCTGAGCGAAGACTAAGAGACACTAAGGAGACGTGGGGATTGTCCATCGCTTGCAGCTGAGGTGAAATACTTTTTATTAAAAACACAATTGAAGGAACTCATGAACTTACTTGAATTCCCGAATCAGTGCATTCGAAAGTTCCTTCATTTAGGAGATCCTTAATGGCATCAAGGACTTTCTTCAGTGTGATAGCAGAAAGGAGGCATGCTTCGAACATTTTTGTTGCATAAAGTTACAAAATTAAAACTTGAGGATAGATATAAATAAAGGTACTTTATCTTTTTGAACATTTTGTTAATTAAAGTAAAATGTGGCTTATTAGCTTATAATTGTTTGAGATCAAGACAACTTTCTTGTTGAAAACTATTTCACAAAATTAATAAATGAAAACATCTCGAAAAACGTGAGCTCCATGTGATTTTGGTCGAACTCAAGTGAGATGTTTTGCTTTTTTTATTATTAAATTTCATTTGACAGAACAACAGAAGTCGTTCTTAAATGAAATTGTTACAATCGTAACAATCTCTAACATGACACTTCAACACTGATTTTTGACATAACAACAATGTGGAGAAAACGAACGCACCACTGGTGGAAATTTTGAGAGCTGGTAGGTGGCGCCATGAAATTGCTGTCAATTTCTTTATGACACATATGACGTCACGTGTGTTCGGTGTTTGCTTTAAAAATGTTTTCCCTACACAGCTTGCACGTTTGGGTTAAGTCACCACTGACTCAAACGTGTAAGAAAAAGGAAATATGACAACTGCGTTCCTATACCTATATACACTATACACTCATTGAATCTAAAAAGGGCAAAAAGAATGAATCAAAGGCAAATCAAAGCAAAATCATATTTATAATTTTAATGTGTCGATAAATGTTTACATAGAGCTTATGAGCCAAGTAAATATTTCTCTGTAGGTCAATTACAAACGTTTCGATCAACGTGTTTTGCCTTCTGGAAAGGTATTTAAGATACGAAATTCGATACCATAGAGGCAGTAAATGCCATTCGACCTGAAAAGAAAAGTTTACCAATTATTTCAGAGATCTGGTTTAAAAATTGAAAACACATGAAAAAGCTCTATCTGAATGTCAGTGTAATTTGTCTAACGTAACACATTAGTGATTTTTGATAACTTGAATGAGGAGATATAAACATTCATTTTCATGAATCAATATTTAGATATAGCATAAGTCAAGTTAAATTTAGTTTTATGAAATATTTTGATTAAATAACTTACGAATAGTATTAAGATTCTAGAGTTAAGATCAAACTACATACAACTAAATTTTGAATAAAGTATAGAATAGTTATTTGAAGTTTATAACGTTAAATATGCGTGTTTAAGGTATAACAGGTTCGAAGGGGGTTGGAAGCATCTCCCTCCCTCTCCTCTCATCGGTGGAGTGTAAGTTAGTTTAATTGGTGTGAATGAAATGAATTTGATATGAACAAGACGTTGAAGTGTGAATGTGTATGAGATTGAGTAAATAGTGGTGTAAGTTTAAGATGAGGTAATCTTTTTCAAAGATTATCTCTTCATGTTCAGGGGTTTCACAAAAATATTTTCAGTGCTGAGTGGAGCCAAGGTAAGCACAGGTTTTGTCCTGTTGCTTTATGGGAGGGTTAAGAGCACGGGGTACCAATTCCATCTTTAGGTATCCCCAGTCTTCAAGTGAGACACCGAAGTTGATCATCATAACAACAAGGGAACATATGGTGACAAATTTTTAGTCGTTCCAAGTAGACGCTACCATCTAAGACTACCTTTTTAGGATACTACGTGGATTCATGGGGTATGAGGAGTAACATTTTAGATGTTTGATATGTAGGTTCATATAGGTGTCGGTGCGCCTTTTTGTTTATTGTCACGGAAGCTATGGGTTGTGCCATTCTGTGGTACAATCGACCGCCAGGTCGCCTAAGATGACTATTAGGTTCGGGCCCCCAAACAGAAGAACATCACGAGCAACAACATCTAGTCTCGAGGTCTGCAGAGAAGGAAAAATAAGAGGTAACACGGCTGCCTCAGGGTTGCAAGGATTCCACCCCTATATGCTCCTGGGTGAACCAGGGCCACGCGCTGCAGACCGACGCAGCACTGGCGAGCAGCATCTTTAAAGTGTGTGTCCACTCTCTTTTGTGAATGGAGTGAGGAAAGGGGATTGATACATCTTTAAAGTTTCGCACAGATGAGATAGGGACTGTTAGTAGAAAGTAATTCGGGTAAGATAGAGACGATGCTAATAGGCAAATGCTGGAATAGCACACCTCAGAGGGAGTATAGGTGTACAGCAGAGTTTGTTCTTTCCAATTATTTCCTTTACAGATTCCAACACATGAGACCGCACCCTATTCTGGAGGTAGCCAGGATGATTGAGTTGGGTGGTCGAATGTTTCTTCTTCTTTTCATAACATTTCAAAATTCGGCTCTTCCGCATTTCGCAGAGTCGAGCGTTAGAGGTGAGGGATGCGGAGATATGAAGGAAGGCGAGAGGGACACTCGGCTGCTGAGACGACTCAAGGTTTGGGAATGCGACGTGTAGAGGAACAGGCGGTTATTCCATCGACAATTGCCATCCCGTGATATTAATGTATCACACATATATTTCTGTGCAGCGATTTCGAGGAGTGGAGTGGGATCTGTGAATGCGGGTTTTGCCGTGTGAAAGTGAATAGCCTAACCTTTGGACGTGGGAATACTAAGAGTGTATATGGGTTTGTATACTATCTTGGGGGTACATTGCGAAGGCTACATAATAGTGATGATAATATAGGTAAACTCTCATACTCAGTTTCCAAACATCCCTTGGTTCGGGTCCTTTATCTATTTCTGAGAAATTCTCAGGGATGAATGGAAGATATGAATCACTCATATGATAATTGGTTCTTGTATTTGTTGGCAATTGGGGGAAGATAATGTCAGATGAATTTCGTTTTCATTTATATTTTCAGTACTGATGCCGTTGTTTGTTTTCACTACAGATGGCGTAGGGGGCATAAGATTTTGTGTGTCCTACAGACCACCATTTGAACATGGGATGAATTCTATTTCTGAATCATGGTGATAACCAATACCGATCCCGTACGAGAAGCGATAGTCGTACATGGAGATGTCTGCTTTGCTTTCTCGGTTGTAGGGAAAACTTTCTCGCCAATAAGTTAAACATAATAAAATAGCATTTGCCACTGGTGCCATCTAGGTGCGAAACCCTCATTTTACTCGCACATTGCTGAACGCATCCGATGGGTTCCACCAGAGAATGGTTCCACAAACAGGAAGCCATTTTGGAAGATGGATTCCACTTCAAATTTGGATCCACAAGATTTCCCCTATCAATGCTACTTCCAGTATGGTCTGATTTCCGTGACGTCATCAGATGCAAAATTGGCTCCCAGGAGACAAATACTCGCTAGTTGGTACTGAGAAATTTACACGCCAAATATATTGAAGTAGCGATCACACTAGATAATTTTGGCAGTAATAGCGACAGTCATGTCACTAGACATTTTTGAAACACAAAACTGACAGGCAGCTGTCAGATGGACAATACGAGGAAATTAGTCGATGCGGCCGATGTATTTCTCCCGTGATTGTCATTATGGACTTATAAATTGGCTGTCACTCTACTGTCCAAATATTTGAATTGTCATTTCTGGTTTGTGCGGAAAGTGTTCTTTAAGTGACGTGTCAGCACAGGGAACGAAATCTCGTTCGCAGAACAGCAGAACAATCGAACACTAATTTCTATGTTGCTACACATTGCAGAAACCAAAATCCCTACACTTAACATTTTCTGCAGAATTGTTATACGCTAAAGTCAAGAAGTATAACGTTGACAGATACTTACCAATTGCTACCTAATTAGATACCTTGACATCTAGACCACTTGGAAAATATCGTTTAGTACTCAAGCAAGTATGGTTAGAACTGTCAAAAGCTGGATTTCTCAAAATTGTCAAATTACCAAGAGCATTACTACTTCACAAGATGTATTTGACAATTCAGAACTTCACCGACAATATATTGCTCTCAATGCCGAATTTCCATTCACTAGTGTAACTAGAGCCTCAAGATATGATAGAGCGTGCAAATGCCCATCATAACACATAATTTCGCGTGTAAGTCACGCCTGGGCAAAAATAGCGCAGTGTGAACTGAACATTAACATTCGTTACTTCGACCCATTCAACTCGCTGAAATCAATGGAATGGCATCCTGGAAAGCAAAATATGATTGGAAGTAAAACGCAATCTGATTGGTGCCGGCTATTGTGGAACTCGTATTCGTCTGCTAACTTCATTTTGAAGACAGACATCGGTGAGATCACAACTCCTCGTGCAGAACTTTATTTAATTTCGATGCAGCAGAGCCACTTCCTAAATTTATATAACGAGGACCTGCAAATTAAGAAATTGCTTAGGCAATGGGAATTGCTTCCCTCAAAAATAAGGAATTCGATCGATATTCATTCGAGCTAAGGTAAGAAGAAAAAAAAATAAATTTCTTTAATCTCCGAAGCAATTTCTTTTTGCTCCGCCGATTAATGACGAAACGACACCACATGGTCATGGCACTAAAAAAGCACTCTTTCCTTATAGGAACCAAGGATACTTATCCGGCAGGACAATTACTATTGTCTCACCAAGGCGAGGTGGATGAAGCTGCATCAATTTTCCTATTTTTATTATCCTCTTACATGAGGTAGTGAACGCTCTACGCCCTGTTTATGGATGGATCATACTTACGTGTACCTACTCGTGCATTTTTACTCCATTAAAATCCATGAGGCGCATCTAATGTTGTGCGCCTAGAAAAAAAAACGGAATTTTTTTTTTCTTTCAATTGCACCGAATTTTCTTTTCTACTTCCTTTGAGACACGTGCGTCCACATTGTATGAGACACGTGCGTCCACATTACACTAGGCACATCGTCCTGCAGTTGTGCAAATCATTCAAGTTGGTCAGATCGACGTTGATCCAAATACCGGCTCGTCGACGACCACAAAAACCTCAGGAATTTTTATCACTTAACCCCTACCGGGTACCTATACATTTCTTGCACGTGTCTGAATCAAAACACATTAACTTGTATTCATCAATGGCTCCTATGCCCAACTTGTATTCATCAATGGCTCCTATGCCCAACTTGTATTCATCAATGGCTACTATGCCCAACGAACAGCTTTAGTATCTGTTGGTTATTTGATATCAGCATTGCTGACAGTGCTCAACGGACGTTTTGGCGCGTGCAGAGGCACGGATGCCAGTCCCCATCAGTTCACCAACTCCACAGATAGATTCTCTGTTGGAGCAACGCTGGAGTAAGCTGTACACAACTTCAAGATCTGTATCCAGAAGCAACAGTTCCTGTGTATCTGTGTATATTTATAAAATTATTGAATCCATAATACAATTATCAGAGCCAGGTAACGAAAATTTGCATGTCCATTTGTATTTGTGTTATTTTTGTTCGATCCTGAGTGGGAGCCATATGCTCGTACCACTCCATAAAAAAAAATCCTCGGATATATATAAATCCATTTGTCACTCGACGCAGCGATCGACGTTGTCGGTCGGAACCAAGCAACCACGGACGGTGGTTGGTGCACTATATCACATTTCATAAGAGAAGTAAAGTGTGAGGACTTCACGCCTCCTCCACTCTACGGCATTCTGTACACTTTGAGTGCTATACTTTATATATTTTGGAAGACTCAACTTGAATTTTTATGAATTTGTTTTAATATCAAATTTGTGCATGAAGAGTGAAATATTTTTTTTTTATCCGTGTCTTCGGTCTGAATAATTCCTTTTGTGTATTGAGATTTCCTTTTTTTGTTGAAGTGAAGTGAGTACGATTTTCGTGTCGATCGATATAATATCCTACTTCGTCATAAGATTAGTTCTTATCCAATTTTCATGGTATAACAACCTAATTTTCGTTTGTGACCAAGGGACAGTGTCGGACGTCCACATTGAATCCCCATTATTAACGTCGCTGTTATAAGCATCCTTAACAATCTGTCTACGTAGGCAGTTGTTCAGAAGCCAACTTCTTACTCGGTTTTTATAACTTTTTATTTTGATTTTAGTGTCGGTAGCGACCAGTCGTTCGCGTTTCAACGCCGCGTTGATTCTTTTGGAATCACTTTCGGAGCACATCGCTCATATTGAATACTTATTTACACCAAATACTCACTTATAACAAATGCTCACTTATTTTGTCGATTGTTTTAAAGTCTTGTTTCGTCTATATGTAACTTTAAATCGAATTGTTTTTGATAACTTTTTTTTGATCATATCCTAAACGCAACGGATACATATATGATCCATTTAGTACATCGGTTTTATAATCAATCCTAATACCGAGACACCTGAACAACTAGAGATTCGAAATCAATTTAATCACTGTACGCTCTATAGCCCTAGTAGCTAAGAAACAGAGAGCGACGATAAGAGAATATAGTGCTTTTAGTAGATAGATAACAATATATATATATCATTAACAATTTTTACAGGTACATTTCTGGAGTGCACTTCCGAAACGTCGTAAAGAGAATTATAGAGATTCGAATCTACCCCATTGGTAGAAATCTCAGCTACGATCTTATAATATATTGAAATTTATAGATTATCATTTTACACACTATATGATTTATTCTTTTGCAATCGATTACACGAATGAAGCCGAATTGGATTCATACGTGTATGGTACCTTTACATTTCTTTTGATTTCCTTGAATAAAATTTTTGTTCTCGAGTGGGAATTCTGATACTTCAGTCTTTCGTTTGTCGTGTTTTGTCCTCGTTTTATAGTTATCCTGTCCTCACACAGGACCATTTTGAATATTTTTCGCGGTTTAAGAAATTGAATATATAAGAATAGTAGCAACAAATAGCGAATTTTTTGACGCCGCGTTAGAAAAGTTTTAGCTACGAAGAGCTTAGCTACCGGTAATTAGCTCAGCCCATATAAGAGACAACGATCCGCGTATCGTTTGGAGAACGACTCCACATTCACTTTTGAATTTACTCGATATTGATTATGAATATTTCACGCTTTCATAATTCCTTTAATATTCCAATTAGCTTGTAAGAAAACATCCATAGTTTTTTTTGTTTGATTAAAGTTCCAAAGCACATAGAATAAAAGCGCAAGTACTTAATTTCTTTGAATTTTAATAAGATAAAGAAATATTCACTTATGAAATTATCTCTTTAGTGTACGATACAGTTACCTTTTATTTGATTCCATATATAAGAATAGATTGTTTAAGATTTTTTTTTTACCAGAATTTATAGATTAGTCCTAATTAGGTATACAAAACACTTTATTTAAGATTCTTTTGATGCTTTTAATAAATAAGACACCGTATTATAACGTTTTCTGAAACTTTTGTGGTTAAATCATTTCGTTAAATTTTGTTTGAAGACTTTCAGAATTTCATGATGACAGTTTAAGTTAATTATAGGGAGGGTGGTATCCCTCACAAAACCTTCGGATGGAGTAAGTGGGTGTGTGTTCGATTTTCTTTTGGAGGTTGTACAGCTTTGATATTTAGTTTTAGATTATGATTTTCGCGGTATAGACAGTTTATAGTTTTCAGACAAGCAGTTTTTAATCTGCTTGTTTATTATGTTAAGGGGCTGCCCACAAACATTGAAGAGTCATGGGGACTCGATAGGTCCAGGGTCAGCCAACGGATGGGTACACAGGAGAGATGATTTCTGTGCTCATTATGGGAGGGTTGCGAGACTAGGAGGGTCTGCTTTACACCTTAGATCCTCCCTCCCCATATAGTTAGACACCTCTTCTGCCACCTTTTGCATTTCATCGTGGCAGCAAAAGGGGCGGAAGTTAATAAAATGCCACAGCAGTCACGAACTTCTATGACTTGCTTGCATTAGAATTCTTACGTGTTGCGTTCACTGGGGTCAATGAAATAAAGATAATCGCGAAATCTTTGTCTTCAATTTACGATTTCACTCTTATGATGAAGAGGTGCAATTGAGTCAGCTTTTCTTTCAAATCAATTCTGGTAGATCTTTGCTTCGATGGTTATGAGGGCCAATAAGCGTATTAATATGGAATATTCGAACATGCACATCTTATGTTCAACGGTCGGCAGTGAAAAATAAGAGGTAACACCGGTCTGATAGATCCCGGAGCAAGTGCCTACGGCCTGGCTGAGCTAGCTATGGCTATGGTACTGCCGGCCACCGCGACGGTTGATCTAGGCCACGACCTTACGTTGTCGCATGCCGTTCTCTTCGTCTGCTCTTCTCGGGTAGCTGATGAGAAAGGGGGCGTTGCCGACGAAGGGTTGCTTCCATCCCATTCACGCGAATACAGTTGACGTTTTCGAAACTCAAGCTTGCGGACTGGAGTAGAACCTCCGGGGGAAAATAAAGCATTGGTTATTAAGGTCGCATAGCAAGTTTAGAAATGTCAGCAGGGATATTAGTAGGGTCCTTGGTTTATAGGTGTAGGCTACTGTGTGAACTAGCTGCGAGCAGAACACCTAGCACTCGTAGCGGATAGGCGGGAACATGCTGTCAGGTACCCTCTAGGCTGTTCTACGGGGTTTTGTAGTCAGTACCTATGGTAGGCTGGTGGATGGTTCTCGCTTCTGTGATGAGGATGGAGATGAAGTTGAGGGAGAGTGGTAAGAATGGGAAGAGGAGCGGGAAGAGCAAGGTGCCGTGTTAGCGAAGTGTAAGTATGTCTGCTACAGGGATGCTGAATACACCGATACACGGGTGGTTGCTGGTGGAGATATCGTTCTTTGATATAGGAGTCAAGAATAGGTATGGGTGCTTGTTTCTTCCGGCTTCCTCTTCGGTTTGTGGTGACGATAGGCATTGGATTCAGGGCTCGGGTGCCCATAGGACGTTTGAGTGACGGGGTTCGGTGTCTGTTGGTTGACCATGAATTTTCTATTCATATTCCTATTATAATTAACTTTACGACGCCCAACGTGAGGCTAAGTTTTTAAGTCTCACGGGCCTCGTTTTGTGCGTGGAGGAATAGATAGAAACCATTTTTATTTATAATAAATTAATAATTTTTTATTTTCTTTTAACTTTATTTTTACGTTACAGATGGCACCCAACGTGGGGCTCGAAATAGCCAGAGAAGTTTAGTTCAGAATTGATTGAGTTAGGTCGATTCAGAGTGACGTAGAAAGAAGTTAAGATTTTTCAGAATTTTTCGAAATTTGTCAGATTTCTGAGTTAAAGTTTGTTTTGTTGTTCAGGATTCTTAGATGGAGGAATACCATCGGGGTTAACAGTATAGGCACTATTTTGTCCAGTGGTTTGGTGACTTTATCCTGAGCCAGCTGTTGCATTAGGTCTATCTACTTTCCCTCTGCCTTTATTCACTTAGGTATGTCTTCGATCTCTGTCCGGATTGAGTTGTGATGTTTGCTTGATTGTCAGTTGCTGAGGTGGATAATATCCTGGAAGTGATGTCTAAGAACCCGGTCGAACGAGAGTAGAATGAGCAGGTCTTCTGACCGGTGGTTGGTGCTTATTGCCCGACGCACGTCAGCTGCAGAAGCTGGTCACTCGCTCAAGGACGACTCAATTTGTTTCAACTTAAAATGGTCTTGTTTCTGTTCTTTTATTATTGCTACCCAGATTGTTGTTTTGAAAGTTTACAGATATTGTTGATAGATGTTAGGAAGTGACGGTATGCGGGGAGACATGAAGCGCTAACCGGTAGTTGGAGTTTTATACCCGATGTACGTCAGAAGTAGCGTAATGTTATCTCCACATACCCGATCAACTGATCGTTTAGAAAGAATTGTCTTTTCTCTTGCAATAGAACGCCGTAAAGTTTTACCTTGTCTAAACACACTAATAATTTTTTTTTTGAGTCAGTTTTGTTGAGAAACTGAAAAGCACACACACACTTTATCCTGATGAAGGGAGGGCTACCCTCTCCCGAATCTTTTTATGGAACATATTTTTATAGACATTTAGATATTTTTGAAATATTTTTCCAACTAAGTATCGATTTTTTTTTTGAGTCCCGTCAATTGAGTTGAGACGAAAACTTCTCAATTGATGTGTAAGTTTGGGATAGTGCCCGCAATTTAGTCTTTTGGGATAGAGCCCACCTTTTTAGTAGATTTGAGTTTTTGAGTTTCCGTCAATCAAGTTGGGACGTAACTTCTTGATTGGACGTGTAGTTTGGGATAGTGCCCGCCATACAGTTTATAGCATATAGTTTGGGATAGTGCCCGCCTTTAGAATAAAGTTTAGATTAATAGTTATATATAATATAGAATTAGTTTTGATTATAATATAAGTATCGATTTCTGAAGTTACATTTAACCAATACAGTTAAGCATATATTAAATTTCCTTTTTAGTAAGATTACATTTAAGTATCCAGTCGTATATAGGATTTCTGAAAACATTTTTGAAGTATTGTCTTCGGTAAACGATTAACATACCTATATACTTACCGTTAGTATTAAGCACTTTTTATATTATTAATTTTTCTTATTACTCACCCTTATTTTTTTTTTTTTGAATTATTTGATCGCCAAATTACCGTTTGAGGTTTGCTCACGGTATATTTGAAATTTTTTTTTATTTATACTTATACACCTGACTTACTTTATTTTTACTATTATATTCTTGTGTAGATTCCGTTCGAGGATTTCTCACGGACTACTAGAATTAGTATTCACCAGACTTGCAATATACTTTGAGTTAGATTGATAATTGATCGTTTGAGGCAATTGCCCACGATAGTTTTGAATTTTCCTCTTTTTGATTTGACAATTTTTGTTTTACCTTGTTATCACTCGAGTAGTATCCGTCCGAAAAATTTCCACGGGCTACAAATTAATTACCTTTTTTATTAAATATTTGATTTACACGCTTGACGCAGTTCATCCGATTTCCTTTCGGTTACAATCGAATGAACGGTTCAAGACCGAGGCGCACAGTCAAGAGTACTTACCTAACAAAGTACAGGGATTTCGACGCAATGGCTCCTGGGGGATCGAAAACAAAACCCGGCAACGTTCAGAACGACGTCGTGGAAGATCACTCTGAGGACGATGAGAGCGTAGCCGAGAGCCTACCGAGAGATAACACAATTAATAGAAGTGTCGTAGTAGACGACGATGAGGTAGCACGAGCTGAAGAGCAGTTGCGTAGAGATGCTGCTGACCACTCAGCGTATATCCAAAAGGTAGTTTCTGCCACTATTGACCTACACCGGGTCGACGATAGGAAGTTCATGGCAGAAGCGCTGGAGAAGAGTCACATGCGCTTGCTTGACCAAGTAGCTCAACTCTTACGAAAACGTACGGTCAAGGCAACTCAACCTGTCGCCCCTCCTCAACCAGTTGCTCCTCCAACAAGACCACTTATTCCACCTAACGCTTCCTCAACGCAGCAAGTCGCAAGACAAGTCAATTTAGCCAACACAGACACTACACGTGTCGTAAATTATAATGTTCCAAATGGAGCATCCACTTCTAGACATGTCCAGTCCGAGTATAGACCAATCGATGAAATCGATTTGGCAGACAGATATACACCACATTACGAGCCAGCTAGAGTGCCACCTATGTCGGATGTCAATCCAGCACAAATGCCTCTAGGCTCCAATTTAGACGAGTTTATGTCTCGTGTAAATGCTTTTAATTTCGACGACGAGTCACCTCTGTCGCCACCCAGGCCTCCACCCTCGAATGCCACATCATCGAACCGTGTCCATCCATTCCACAAATGGGGATTGAAGTTCGATGGGAAAAATATGTCCGTGGATGATTTCTTGTTTCGCCTGGGGTGTATCCGTAATAGCTACGGAGTGTCGTGGTACGAAATCACAGCGAACTTTTACCATTTTGTATCAGGTTCAATGGAATCCTGGTACTGGGTATATTTAAAAAGTAATAAACATACGACCTGGGATGAATTGAAAACTGCTTTGGTAGAACAGTACCGCAGTTTGGAAAGCGATACCAAGCTATTCCGCAAGTTATCCGATCGTAAGATGATGAATGGCGAGTCTTTCAATGACTTTTACGATGCTATTCAGTATTTAAACTCCAGGATGAGAAGTCCAAGACCCGAAAAGGAGTTAATAGAAATTATAAAAACAAATGTCCGTAGGCGCATGGGTGAACTACTCATCACTTACAGTCCGTCCAGTTTAAGGCAATTGGCCTACTACTGTCGAGCTATTGAAAAAGCTCAATCTCAATACGAGAATGTCCGTCCGAATTTTGTGCCGAATGCACAACGTCCACCTGCAAGGCGTTTTGTCAACGAGATCGTTGAAGAACCTTGTCAGGATCTAGTCGTGGCATTGCCCACTAACAGTCTTGAAGCGATCCAGAGGGACCGCAAATTACAAAAATGTTGGAATTGCCAAGTTCTTGGCCATAGTTTTCGCGATTGTGCGAAACCAATCGACAAAGTTTTCTGTTTCCGATGTGGCTTACCAGATGAATACAGCCCATCATGTCCAAAGTGTCTAACGGGAAACGAGAGGAGGAACAACCCATCAACCGGGGGGGCTCGCTCCGAATAGACATACCCGGAGTTCAAGCGGCTGAGCCGAAAACGCCTCTTGAAACTCCAAAGATTACCATACTTAAACCAAACATTGATAAGAATGAATTACCAATTAATAATAAGAATAATTGTAGATAAAGAACCCAAATCAAATTTGAATATGAACTTTAAGAATTATGATACAGAACCATTATATCGTAAACCATTCCATGAAAGGTTACGCAATTATAATGAGGTACGTAGGAAGATAGTCACTTTTCCTGAGTTATCTAAACGGATACGACGGACAAGGGAGTGCTTCCATCGGAAGCGGACTACTTACCGTAGCATAGCGTCTTCAACCATAGGCCGAGAATCTAACGACCCACGTCCTTATGTGACAGTTAGTCTGTTCGGTGATAACTTTTTAGGTCTTCTTGATTCAGGGGCAAGTATCAGTTGCTTAGGCACCGACATACTTCCCTATCTAAGAGACAAAAACGCTACGGTAAGGAAGGTAGAGACTACCGTGTCCACAGCCGATGGACACAAGCAATCCATAGTGGGAGTGATTACTACTCCAATCCAATACAAAGGAGTGACAAAAGATATCGATCTGTACATTGTGCCAACGTTGAGCCAACGACTATATTTAGGCGTCGACTTTTGGCAGAAGTTTCAGATCGCGCCTCAAGTAATTGCGGGTCTTTCTGGAATAACGACAGGTGGGCCAGACGAGAGACCCACCAACCAAATTAAGTTGAATGTTGAAGAGTCTAAACGACTAGAAGCAGTTGTTCGTGGATTTCCTTCTTTCACAGTCAATGGACTCGGGAAGACAAATCTAGTGCAACATTATATAGATACGGGTGATGCCGTACCCATAAAGCAAAGGTACTATCCCGTATCTCCAGCGATACAAACCCTTATGTATGCGGAGTTGGACCGTATGCTTTCGTTGGGAGTCATCGAGGAAAGTTCCAGTGCATGGAGTTCCCCAGTAGTGCTAGTTCGCAAGCCTGGTAAGAACCGATTGTGTCTGGACTTTCGGAAGGTGAACTCCGTGACAAAGAAAGATGCTCGTCCTATTGCGCATTTAGAGGGGCTGCTAGCACGTCTGACAGAAACACGTTATATTTCTAGCTTGGATCTGAAGGATGCGTTTTGGCAGATACCGCTGGAGCAAAGTTCGAGGGAGAAGACTGCTTTTACGGTACCTGGCAGACCACTGTACCAATTTAAGGTCATGCCATTCGGTCTATGTAATGCAGCACAAAGTTTGAGTTACCTGATGAGTCGCGTAATCCCATCAGGATTACGAGATCAAGTATTCGTATACTTGGATGATCTATTGGTTGTGTCGAAGGATTTTGACGAACATCTGGAGACTCTGGAGATAGTCGGAAAGTGTTTGACGAAGGCAGGACTGACGATTAACGTCGAGAAGTCGAAGTTTTGTTTTGATGAGCTCCACTTTCTCGGGTATAAGGTCGGTCAGGGTTGCTTGAAAGCAGATCCAGATAAGATCGCAGCTATAACTAGCTTTAACTTACCAACCACAACTCGCCAAGTCCGCCGATTTCTCGGTATGGCAGGTTGGTATCGGCGATTTGTAAAAGATTTCAGCACCCTAGCCGCACCATTAACCGAGACGTTGAAAAAGGGAAAAGTCTTCAAGCTCAGTCCAGAAGCTATTGAAGCATTCCTGCAAATCAAACAAGCTTTAACTTCGGCGCCTGTACTAGTCAATCCAGACTTCTCCAAGGAATTCATCATTCTCTGCGACGCATCCGCGACTGGCATCGGATGTGTACTCTGTCAGAGGGACGAATCCGGAGCGGAGCAGCCTATATACTACTTCTCCCGGAAACTGAACGCTGCACAGAGAAACTTTTCGGTGACAGAGCGCGAATGCTTAGCAGCTTTTGAAGGTATCCAGAAGTTCAGGTCCTACGTTGAGGGATACCATTTTCGTGTTATTACAGACCATTCCAGCCTGAAATGGCTGATGACTATGAAGGATCCAACCGGAAGATTAGCGAGGTGGAGTATGCGTCTCCAAGGCTTCGATTTTGTGGTGGAGCACCGAAAGGGAACATTGAATGTCGTGCCAGATGCTCTGTCCAGAGCATATGAAGACGATGAGTTGACAGTGTCAGCTTTCCTTTCGTGTCTACCACAGATCGGTACCTCGGAGGTACTCCACATCGATCTTGAGGATCCGTCCTTTAAATCCGAAGGTTACCTTGATATCATCAGTCATATCAGGAAGGAACAGGAGAGGTTACCCGATCTCAAAGTGTCGGAAGGGTATATTTACAAACGCACAAAACATGCGGTTGGTATTCCCTTGGCCGACGACCTAACTTGGAAGTTGTGGGTTCCCTCAGAGATGACGGAATCGTTAATCGCACTGGCTCACAATCCGCCGCGCGCTTCGCATGGTGGGGTGGTGAAGACCATTTACAGATTGAAAGATAGGTTTTACTGGCCAGGAATGTACACTCAGGTCAAACTGTACGTAGACCGGTGTGAAGCGTGCAAGACCAGTAAAGCAGCCAACATGACATTAAGAGCCGAAATGGGAAACTGTTTCGAAGTAGATAGGCCGTTTCAGCATTTATATGTTGACTTTCTAGGGCCGTACCCCAGATCGAGATCGGGCAATGTATATATCGTCATCGTGTTGGATCAGCTGACTAAATTTGTATTTATCAAACCACTACGCAATGCAACAGCCGCGAGCGTGGTCAAATTCTTGAAAGACGAAATTTTCTTAGTTTATGGAGTCCCGGAGAGTATTCTCTCCGATAATGGTAAACAATTTGTTGGGAAGGAGTTCCAAAAACTCATTGATGTTTTCGGGGTCAAACACTACCGAACGGCAGTGTATGCTCCCCAGTCAAATGCTAGACAACGAGTCAATCGTTCCATCTTGGCAGCCATACGGTCGTATGTCAACCCACGACAAACAGATTGGGATGCGTACCTATCCTCGATCAGTAGTGCTTTACGCACGACGGTACATTCAACCCTTACGTTGTCCCCATACGAAGCCCTATACGGACAACGTATGATAGAGCACGGGGCAGATTATCGCCTTCTGAGAGAGTTGGGTGGACTGAACTGTTCGGAGATAGACTGGCTTCCTAAAGTAGCCAAGATGAATATTATTCACTCGTATCTGAAACAAGCTTTAGTAAAAACTCATGAAGCGTATGAGAAAACTTATAATCTCAGGAGTAGGAACGTCTCATTCAAAGTAGGTGACGAAATCTACAAACGTAATCATGTCTTAAGCGACGCAACCAAGCATTTGAGTGCGAAGTTGTGTCCCAAATTTATCAAGGTTCGAGTAAACCAAGTCTTTGGAAATAACTTGTACGAAGTAGAAGATAGGCGTGGACACAAGTCACCGTGTCACACCAAGGACCTGAAGAGGTGAAACCCTGACATACCCAAATAAATATCTCGGACTCACTTTTAAATAACCTGACTTTCCCCGAATGTATGATTCAATAAGAGCATGATAGCATACTGGCTTTCACAATATCCAAGTACATTGTAACATGCAAGAGACATAGATGTTTGATAAAATTTTTTTTTATGCCCGGCTCTCAGCTGTGCATGAGACTCTTGGCTTAATGCCAAATCTTATTTTCTTTTATATTTTCCGAAAATCTATGGGATACACATTGATTGTCAAAATTACACACGAAAGAGTCGCAGTATCTTCACGAAACGACAGTGAGAGAACTCAAGATCAGTTTCCTTTTTTTTTTGCGAGAAATATTCCTTTTTCTTGGAAATTAGACCAAGTAGACTCGGTCTAAATTCCAAGTTTTGTAGGGAAAACTTTCTCGCCAATAAGTTAAACATAATAAAATAGCATTTGCCACTGGTGCCATCTAGGTGCGAAACCCTCATTTTACTCGCACATTGCTGAACGCATCCGATGGGTTCCACCAGAGAATGGTTCCACAAACAGGAAGCCATTTTGGAAGATGGATTCCACTTCAAATTTTGATCCACAAGATTTCCCCTATCAATGCTACTTCCAGTATGGTCTGATTTCCGTGACGTCATCAGATGCGAAATTGGCTCCCAGGAGACAAATACTCGCTAGTTGGTACTGAGAAATTTACACGCCAAATATATTGAAGTAGCGATCACACTAGATAATTTTGGCAGTAATAGCGACAGTCATGTCACTAGACATTTTTGAAACACAAAACTGACAGGCAGCTGTCAGATGGACAATACGAGGAAATTAGTCGATGCGGCCGATGTATTTTTCCCGTGATTGTCATTATGGACTTATAAATTGGCTGTCACTCTACTGTCCAAATTTTTCAATTGTCATTTCTGGTTTGTGCGGCAAGTGTTCTTTAAGTGTCGTGTCAGCACAGGGAACGAAATCTCGTTCGCAGAACAGCAGAACAATCGAACACTAATTTCTATGTTGCTACACATTGCAGAAACCAAAATCCCTACACTTAACATTTTCTGCAGAATTGTTATACGCTAAAGTCAAGAAGTATAACGTCGACAGATACTTACCAATTGCTACCTAATTAGATACCTTGACATCTAGACCACTTGGAAAATATCGTTTAGTACTCAAGCAAGTATGGTTAGAACTGTCAAAAGCTGGATTTCTCAAAATTGTCAAATTACCAAGAGCATTACTACTTCACAAGATGTATTTGACAATTCAGAACTTCACCGACAATATATTGCTCTCAATGCCGAATTTCCATTCACTAGTGTAACTAGAGCCTCAAGATATGATAGAGCGTGCAAATGCCCATCATAACACATAATTTCGCGTGTAAGTCACGCCTGGGCAAAAATAACGCAGTGTGAACTGAACATTAACATTCGTTACTTCGACCCATTCAACTCGCTGAAATCAATGGAACGGCATCCTGGAAAGCAAAATATGATTGGAAGTAAAACGCAATCTGATTGGTGCCGGCTATTGTGGAACTCGTATTCGTCTGCTAACTTCATTTTGAAGACAGACATCGGTGAGATCACAACTCCTCGTGCAGAACTTTATTTAATTTCGAAGCAGCAGAGCCACTTCCTAAATTTATATAACGAGGACCTGCAAATTAAGAAATTGCTTAGGCAATGGGAATTGCTTCCCTCAAAAATAAGGAATTCGATCGATATTCATTCGAGCTAAGGTAAGAAGAAAAAAAAATAAATTTCTTTAATCTCCGAAGCAATTTCTTTTTGCTCCGCCGATTAATGACGAAACGACACCACATGGTCATGGCACTAAAAAAGCACTCTTTCCTTATAGGAACCAAGGATACTTATCCGGCAGGACAATTACTATTGTCTCACCAAGGCGAGGTGGATGAAGCTGCATCAATTTTCCTATTTTTATTATCCTCTTACATGAGGTAGTGAACGCTCTACGCCCTGTTTATGGATGGATCATACTTACGTGTACCTACTCGTGCATTTTTACTCCATTAAAATCCATGAGGCGCATCTAATGTTGTGCGCCTAGAAAAAAAAAACACGGAATTTTTTTTTTTCTTTCAATTGCACCGAATTTTCTTTTCTACTTCCTTTGAGACACGTGCGTCCACATTGTATGAGACACGTGCGTCCACATTACACTAGGCACATCGTCCTACAGTTGTGCAAATCATTCAAGTTGGTCAGATCGACGTTGATCCAAATACCGGCTCGTCGACGACCACAAAAACCTCAGGAATTTTTATCACTTAACCCCTACCGGGTACCTATACATTTCTTGCACGTGTCTGAATCAAAACACGTGAACTTGTATTCATCAATGGCTCCTATGCCCAACTTGTATTCATCAATGGCTCCTATGCCCAACTTGTATTCATCAATGGCTACTATGCCCAACGAACAGCTTTAGTATCTGTTGGTTATTTGATATCAGCATTGCTGACAGTGCTCAACGGACGTTTTGGCGCGTGCAGAGGCACGGATGCCAGTCCCCATCAGTTCACCAACTCCACAGATAGATTCTCTGTTGGAGCAACGCTGGAGTAAGCTGTACACAACTTCAAGATCTGTATCCAGAAGCAACAGTTCCTGTGTATCTGTGTATATTTATAAAATTATTGAATCCATAATACAATTATCAGAGCCAGGTAACGAAAATTTGCATGTCCATTTGTATTTGTGTTATTTTTGTTCGATCCTGAGTGGGAGCCATATGCTCGTACCACTCCATAAACAAAAAATCCTCGGATATATATAAATCCATTTGTCACTCGACACAGCGATCGACGTTGTCGGTCGGAACCAAGCAACCACGGACGGTGGTTGGTGCACTATATCACATTTCATAAGAGAAGTAAAGTGTGAGGACTTCACGCCTCCTCCACTCTACGGCATTCTTTACACTTTGAGTGCTATACTTTATATATTTTGGAAGAATCAACTTGAATTTTTATGAATTTGTTTTAATATCAAATTTGTGCATGAAGAGTGAAATATTTTTTTTTTATCCGTGTCTTCGGTCTGAATAATTCCTTTTGTGTATTGAGATTTCCTTTTTTTGTTGAAGTGAAGTGAGTACGATTTTCGTGTCGATCGATATAATATCCTACTTCGTCATAAGATTAGTTCTTATCCAATTTTCATGGTATAACAACCTAATTTTCGTTTGTGACCAAGGGACAGTGTCGGACGTCCACATTGAATCACCATTATTAACGTCGCTGTTATAAGCATCCTTAACAATCTGTCTACGTAGGCAGTTGTTCAGAAGTAAACTTCTTACTCGGTTTTTATAACTTTTTAATTTGATTTTAGTGTCATTAGCGACCAGTCGTTCGCGTTTCAACGCCGCGTTGATTCTTTTGGAATCACTTTCGGAGCACATCGCTCATATTGAATACTTATTTACACCAAATACTCACTTATAACAAATGCTCACTTTATTTTGTCGATTGTTTTAAAGTCTTGTTTCGTCTATATGTAACTTTAAATCGAATTGTTTTTGAAAACTTTTTTTTTGATCATATCCTAAACGCAACGGATACATATATGATCCATTTAGTACATCGGTTTTATAATCAATCCTAATACCGAGACACCTGAACAACTAGAGATTCGAAATCAATTTAATCACTGTACGCTCTATAGCCCTAGTAGCTAAGAAACAGAGAACGACGATAAGAGAATATAGTGCTTTTAGTAGATAGATAACAATATGTATATATCATTAACAATTTTTACAGGTACATTTCTGGAGTGCACTTCCGAAACGTCGTAAAGAGAATTATAGAGATTCGAATCTACCCCATTGGTAGAAATCTCAGCTACGATCTTATAATATATTGAAATTTATAGATTATCATTTTACACACTATATTGACTTATTCTTTTGCAATCGATTACACGAATGAAGCCGAATTGGATTCATACGTGTATGGTACCTTTACATTTCTTTTGATTTCCTTGAATAATATTTTTGTTCTCGGGTGGGAATTCTGATACTTCAGTCTTTCGTTTGTCGTGTTTTGTCCTCGTTTTATAGTTATCCTGTCCTCACACAGGACCATTTTGAATATTTTTCGCGGTTTAAGAAATTGAATATATAAGAATAGTAGCAACAAATAGCGAATATTTTGACGCCGCGTTAGAAAAGTTTTAGCTACGAAGAGCTTAGCTACCGGTAATTAGCTCAGCCCATATAAGAGACAACGATCCGCGTATCGTTTGGAGAACGACTCCACATTCACTTTTGAATTTACTCGATATTGATTATGAATATTTCACGCTTTCATAATTCCTTTAATATTCCAATTAGCTTGTAAGAAAACATCCATAGTTTTTTTTGTTTGATTAAAGTTCCAAAGCGCATAGAATAAAAGCGCAAGTACTTAATTTCTTTGAATTTTAATAAGATAAAGAAATATTCACTTATGAAATTATCTCTTTAGTGTACGATACAGTTACCTTTTATTTGATTCCATATATAAGAGTAGATTGTTTAAGATTTTTTTTTACCAGAATTTATAGATTAGTCCTAATTAGGTATATAAAACACTTTATTTAAGATTCTTTTGATGCTTTTAATAAATAAGACACCGTATTATAACGTTTTCTGAAACTTTTGCGGTTAAATCATTTCGTTAAATTTTGTTTGAAGACTTTCAGAATTTCATGATGACAGTTTAAGTTAATTATAGGGAGGGTGGTATCCCTCACAAAACCTTCGGATGGAGTAAGTGGGTGTGTGTTCGATTTTCTTTTGGAGGTTGTACAGCTTTGATATTTAGTTTTAGATTATGATTTTCGCGGTATAGACAGTTTATAGTTTTCAGACAAGCAGTTTTTAATCTGCTTGTTTATTATGTTAAGGGGCTGCCCACAAACATTGAAGAGTCATGGGGACTCGATAGGTCCAGGGTCAGCCAACGGATGGGTACACAGGAGAGATGATTTCTGTGCTCATTATGGGAGGGTTGCGAGACTAGGAGGGTCTGCTTTACACCTTAGATCCTCCCTCCCCATATAGTTAGACACCTCTTCTGCCACCTTTTGCATTTCATCGTGGCAGCAAAAGGGGCGGAAGTTAATAAAATGCCACAGCAGTCACGAACTTCTATGACTTGCTTGCATTAGAATTCTTACGTGTTGCGTTCACTGGGGTCAATGAAATAAAGATAATCGCGAAATCTTTGTCTTCAATTTACGATTTCACTCTTATGATGAAGAGGTGCAATTGAGTCAGCTTTTCTTTCAAATCAATTCTGGTAGATCTTTGCTTCGATGGTTATGAGGGCCAATAAGCGTATTAATATGGAATATTCGAACATGCACATCTTATGTTCAACGGTCGGCAGTGAAAAATAAGAGGTAACACCGGTCTGATAGATCCCGGAGCAAGTGCCTACGGCCTGGCTGAGCTAGCTATGGCTATGGTACTGCCGGCCACCGCGACGGTTGATCTAGGCCACGACCTTACGTTGTCGCATGCCGTTCTCTTCGTCTGCTCTTCTCGGGTAGCTGATGAGAAAGGGGGCGTTGCCGACGAAGGGTTGCTTCCATCCCATTCACGCGAATACAGTTGACGTTTTCGAAACTCAAGCTTGCGGACTGGAGTAGAACCTCCGGGGGAAAATAAAGCATTGGTTATTAAGGTCGCATAGCAAGTTTAGAAATGTCAGCAGGGATATTAGTAGGGTCCTTGGTTTATAGGTGTAGGCTACTGTGTGAACTAGCTGCGAGCAGAACACCTAGCACTCGTAGCGGATAGGCGGGAACATGCTGTCAGGTACCCTCTAGGCTGTTCTACGGGGTTTTGTAGTCAGTACCTATGGTAGGCTGGTGGATGGTTCTCGCTTCTGTGATGAGGATGGAGATGAAGTTGAGGGAGAGTGGTAAGAATGGGAAGAGGAGCGGGAAGAGCAAGGTGCCGTGTTAGCGAAGTGTAAGTATGTCTGCTACAGGGATGCTGAATACACCGATACACGGGTGGTTGCTGGTGGAGATATCGTTCTTTGATATAGGAGTCAAGAATAGGTATGGGTGCTTGTTTCTTCCGGCTTCCTCTTCGGTTTGTGGTGACGATAGGCATTGGATTCAGGGCTCGGGTGCCCATAGGACGTTTGAGTGACGGGGTTCGGTGTCTGTTGGTTGACCATGAATTTTCTATTCATATTCCTATTATAATTAACTTTACGACGCCCAACGTGAGGCTAAGTTTTTAAGTCTCACGGGCCTCGTTTTGTGCGTGGAGGAATAGATAGAAACCATTTTTATTTATAATGAATTTGAATTTTTTTTTTAAATTCATTTAATTTTTCATTTTCTATTAACTTTATTTTTACGTTACACGGTCTCATCATTAAATACGATTTAAGTATCGTTACAGATGAAGCAACCGTTACAGATGGCGCCCAACGTGGGGCCCGAATTTAGTCGACCTTAGGTGTAGCTAGTGATATTTTTGAACTTTTGAACAACTAAAATTTATTCAGGGGTGGAATCGGCTAAGGTGATTTGTGATAAGTGATAGTCACAATCAACAAATTTCGTCTGACTAGATGATAGTCACATGTGACAATCACATTTTTGTGACTATTTCTTGTGACACCTAAATAGCTGTCACAAGAAAAAGTCACAAAAATGTGATTATCACATGTGACTATCATCTTGCCAGACGAAATTTGTTGATTGTGACTATCACTTATCACAAATCACCTTAGCCGATTCCACCCCAGGTGTTTGGGCAAAAATAATTTTTTTTGCTCATGTTTTTTTTTTGAAGAAGAAGATTTTTTTTTCAGTGTTGGATATTTTGTTAGGAGGGACAACATCTAGGTTTGGTTGGTGAAGACTATTTCGTCCGGAGAGTGAGTGAACAGGTTCCTTACTCTTGACTGTTGCGTTAGCTTCACTACCGAATTCTTTCCTCTCACTATAGCAGATCTGTCCTTTGGTTTCATTGTCCGGATTGAACGTGTCATGTTCAATCGTCCGTTGCGATGGCTACAAGTAGATCGTCAAAGTATTAACAAAATAAAGTTTTTTTCATAGTTTCAGGCCGCATGACTTTTGACCGGTGGTGGGTGAACAGGTTCCCTACGCACGTCTGTTGCGAAAGCTGCATCCTGAACTCTTAGAGAACTTTACTCCACTTGAAATTTCCGTCCTTCAAAACATCGTGTTTACGATGAGTAGAATCCAAACTTGAACCTTTAGATGATTATTTGTTTTTCTTTAGATAATGTTGTCCGAATTCCAGTAGGTGTGGAAGCATTATGGAATATTGACCGGTGGTTGACGAACAGGTTCTCGACGCACGTCTGCAGCAACGCAATGATATTTGCGACCCTATTTGAATTTCGTCCATCATAAGAGCTTTTGAATGAATGTAATTATTCTTATTGAACCCGTAGTGAAGACAACATCCACTAAGATTTTTTTTTTGATTGAACAGAATTTTGTCGCCAGGGGCGAAGCTTCGAAAATTTTTCTACCGATAAGAGGGGATCTTTCCAGCCCCCGAACCGTATTTTGCATGACATAGTTTGTTTTTTAAGCGAGTATCATTTTTTTTGAGTGAAATTTAAAGATTTGAATGAACCAAGTATTAAATATTTTTTAGATTTTTGAACATTAAGTATTTTTGAGATTTTTGAACATTAAGTATTTTTGAAATTTTTCGTATTACAGTTTATTTCAGTTACATGACTGGCTGCCAGATCGACGGTGTCTGACGGGTCGTGGGAACTTTAGATTTTGATTGAGACTTTTTTTTAACCTTTTTGAGTATTATAGTTATACAAGTATATTGAGTTGATTGATTGAAGAATTTGAAAGATTAAGTGTATCTATTATTAAGTATTTCTATTATTAAGGATTTATAGGATTAAGAAGTTTAACATAATAAATTTTCAATTATATTTTGAACTATTCAGGTGTTATGACTACACTTGGTATTGATTATTGATTTAAGCCCATGATCTTCTCTGCAAGCTCATGAATATTAGCAGAACCCGCAAAAAATTTTTTCTTTGTAAAATCGCAATTAGCTTTTACAAAACTTTGGAGAGATTTAAATTGTGTTTGCAAAACATATAATCTTTTGCAGTACTCAAACTTTTTGGATTTTATATTGATTTGAATTTCCCCTTTTGTAAATTGTTGAAGAGTCCCAAGAAGAATTTTCTTACGGACCAAGTCAACACTCTACTTTTAAATTTAGTATTATAAGTTTTCTTTTTGAATAAGTTTCAAAAATTTTTTTTTTTTTGAATTTTGAATTTGACCCTTGTCTGACTAAGTGTTATACCGTTGCACTTAGATCGCGTTTGTTTTCCAGTTAATTCCGTCCGTTTTATAAATTTTTCGAGCTGTACTACCGTATAGCTTATACCTGTTTTAACGACTCGACTTCTATGCCTGGAAGAGGGAGAAGGTACGTTTTAAAGAGCCCGTACAACCCGGCATACAGAGATGTTATAATTGATTCACCACCAGATATGCAACAAGGTGCGGCAGACGAAGAAGGAGCTTTGGCTAACAACCAGCCCTATGGAGGAGGTAACATTACCGATGGCGACATGAGCGCGCCACTTGAATTGAGTAGCAACAATACTACCAAACAGGGACGAATAGATCAAACAGCACAAGATGCTTTGAATCGTTCCGCTGCTATTCAAGAAATGGTGTCAGCTTCGGTGAATTTAAGCAGGCTCAATGACAGGAGATTTATCAGTGACGCGTTAGCTCGCAGTCAATCCGAACTCCTGGAGCAAGTCACGAATTTAATCAGAGGATTGCATAATCCTTCTTCTGGTAGTAACCTCACTTAAAACGTCAATCCATCTTCTTCCAACTGCCCACCTCCAACGCATACTACTAATACCCGTCCGAATAATGCAAACAGATCGGAAAGAACAGGACCTTCACGGTTAAATATGACGCCACATATCGAGACAATAGTCGGAAACCAAATACAATTTAATACAGATCAGAACCAAGGTGATCTAGCACCACGGCCTACGCCAGCCGTTGGACCTACAAGCCAGCAATATATGCCTCCTGTTCATCCAGTAGACATGGCTCAGGGATCCAACGTAGATGACTTTTTAACGAGAATGAATGGTTTCAATCTTGATGGTTCGCATGGATCTTCATCTCCGCAAAGACGTGCTCCATCAAGTTCAACCACAATTATAAAGTGTCCTCAATTCCACAAGTGGAGAATAAAATTCGACGGCAAAAATTGTCCTGTCGCCGATTTTCTTTTTCGACTCGATCGAGTCAGAGCCAGTTACGGAGTAGTGTGGGATGAAATCCTTGCGAACTTCCATCAATTTGTGTCCGGATCCGCCGAGTCATGGTACTGGACGCACATAAAGAATAACCATCATACTTCTTGGAGTTCGTTCCAAACTTCCCTCGTTGAGCAATACCGTAGTCTAGAGACGGACTCGGAATTGTCTCGCAAAATTAATGACCGCAAACAACAGCTTGGCGAACCTTTTAATAATTTTTATGACTCCATGATGAGCCTAAACTCACTTATGCGTGTCCCGAAGCCTGAGCGAGAACTCATAGAGATTCTCAAACTCAATGTTAATAGACGACTAGGTCCGCATTTGATTACGTTCAATACTACTAGTTTACGTCACTTAGCGTATACTTGTCGCAACATCGAGCGATACTACGAATATAAGCCAGACGGCACGCGTACCAATAATTATACACCAAATATTCAGAGAAATCAGCAACCAGGTCGCTATGTCAATGAGATAGAAGAAACACAAGATGAAAAGATGATAGTTGCAGTGCCAGGTGCTGTGGAAGCGTTCCACAGAGAAGCCAAACCCATTGTATGTTGGAACTGTAAAGCCATAGGACATACGTTCCGAGCCTGTCCCAAGCCACCACTACACATTTTTTGTTGGCGATGTGGCAAAGCAGGTGTTTATAGCCCAGACTGTACAAGGTGTGCGGGAAACTCCATGAGGAACAATCAACCATCCGGGGGGATTCGTTCCGTGGAACAGAACCCGGAGTTGAAGGCCCTAATAAAGATTTTCCTCCTACCACTCCCATATCAATTCTGAAACCTGACCGCGACAATACAAACTTAAGCAAAGAACAAATAAATTTGAAGATAAACTTAGATAATAAAATCAGCAAAAATATTAGTAATGAAGATAGTAAGAATTTAATTAAAACAAACATGAAATAAGAATTTTTTAAAAAACCGTTCCATGAAAGGCTACAGAACTACTATGAAGTTAGAAAAAGACTTGTAACCTTTCCGGAACTATCGAATCGCATTCGCCGAACACGGCAACGTTTTCAGCAGAAGAGAACTGCATACCGCAATATCGCATCTGCAATCATTGGAAAGGAGTCCAATGATCCTCGTCCGTACGTGACGGTAGAGATTTTCGGGGATAAGTTCCTCGGTCTCTTGGACACCGGAGCCTCAGTTAGTTGTCTGGGTGAAGATATGTTACAGTACCTTCAAGAAAAGCATATTGCGATGCAGAAAGTAGAGACAACGACAAGACAATACGAAAGGCGATAGTCGGATTGGTTACAACCAAAGTCTTCTACAACAATATAAGTCATGATTTACAATTTTACGTAGTACCGTCACTAGCTCAACGGCTTTATCTAGGCGTTGACTTCTGGCGGAAGTTTAAGTTAGCACCAAACATAATATCGAGCATTTCGGGAATTTCACCGGATGGAATTCCCAGTAACCAGTGTAAACTAAGTGACGACGAATCCTACAGACTTCGAGAGGTTGTTCGTAGTTTTCCCTCGTTCACGAGCAAGGGACTCGGGAGAACACACTTAGTTGAGCATTACATAGACACGGGTGATGCAGTGCCAATCAACAAAGGTACTACCCCGTCTCTCCAGCGATACAATCCTTGATGTATGAGGAATTGGATCGTATGCTTTCGTTGGGTGTCATCGAAGAAAGTACCAGCGCATGGAGTTCCCCAGTTGTGTTAGTTCGCAAACCTGGTAAGAACCGATTGTGTCTGGACTTTCGGAAGATGAACGGGGTAACGAAAAAGGATGCAAGACCAATTGCTCATATAGAAGGACTGCTAGCCCGCCTTTCGGATACACATTATATTTCTAGTGTGGATCTTTAAGACGCATTCTGGCAGATACCTCTGGAGATGACGTCTTGGGAAAAAACGGCGTTTACGGTACCAGGGCGACCTTTGTATCATTTCAAGGTTATGCAATGCGGCGCAGAGTCTGAGCTACCTCATAAGTAAGGTAGTGTCATCAGAACTGCGCGACCAGGTGTTTGTTTATCTCGATGACCCCTTGGTCGTGTCGAGGACATTCGACGAGCACCTACGAATTCTGAGTCTAGTGAGTCGAAGATTGGCTGAGGCAGGACTGACAATCAACGTGGAGAAATCCAAGTTCTGTTTCGATGAACTTCAATACTTAGGTTATCGGGTCGGACAAGGCTGTTTGAAGGCCGATCCTGACGAAATTGCGGCAATCACAAGATTTCCGTTGCCAACCACTACACGCCAAGTAAGGCGATTTTTAGGCATGGGTGGCTGGTATCGGAGATTTGTGAAAGATTTTTCAACACTTGCCTCCCCCTTAACCGACGTATTGAAGAAGGGCAAAGCGTTCGAGCTTAGCCAGGAAGCTCTAGAAGCATTCTCCAACATCAAACAGGCGTTGACCTCAGCCCCTGTCCTAGTCAATCCCGATTTCACGAAAGAGTTTGTGATTTTATGCGATGCATCCGCGTCCGGAATCGGATGTGTTCTTTGCCAACGTGATGAAGATGGAGCGGAACGCACCATTTACTACTTCTCACAAAAGCTTAACGCTGCGCAAAGGAATTTCTCCGTGAGCGAACGCGAATGTCTCGCCGCGTTTCTTGGTATACAAAAGTTCAGATCGTATGTGGAAGGGTATCGTTTCCGTGTCATCACGGACCGTTCCAGCTTGAAGTGGCTGATGACCCTCAAGGGACCTACTGGTAGATTGGCCAGGTGGAGTATGCGACTCCAAGGATTCGATTTTGAGACAGAGCATCGAAAAGGTACTCTGAATGTAGTCCCTGACGCGCTTTCGCGCATTTATGAAGACGACGAATTAACCGTCGAAGCAGTATTATCATATCTATCTCAGGTCGAATCCGAGGAGGTGCTCCATTTGGACTTGGATGACCCATCATTCAAATCGGAAGGATACTTGGAGATCATCAACCACATCAAGAAGGAGCAAGAACGATTACCTGACCTAAGGGTTTCTGAGGGTTTCGTGTACAAACGCACGAAGCACGCCCAAGGAATTCCCTTAGCGGACGATCTGGCTTGGAAACTGTGGATTCCATCCGAGTTGACAGACTCGCTAATCTGTTGTGGATGCCTGTTATAAAAACAAATATTTATTTATATTTATTAGGTGATTGAATAAATATTGCAAAACAAAAAATAAACAACTTACCCCACCTGCATAGTGCATAGGCTGCCGCTGCTGTCATCGAAATCGACCTAGAAAGAAAAAAAAAAGTTAAATCACAACCCGAGAGCATAAATAAGAAGCAGAAACCATGATACAACTGCTGAGGATAGTGCCTTCCAGTTTTCGTTTTTGATTTGCTCTGCGCCACTACTGTGGTTTTTTTTTGGGAAAAGGAAATTTGATCAAAAATTTGATCAAATTTGCTGTCCAATAAAACGGCAGATAGCTAAGATAAGTTTTTGTTATTGTGTGTGTGTTTCTTTTGACGTTCTTAATTTGAGGCGTGTTTAACCATACGACAATGTCTAACGAGATTGATTTTTCTGTCATGTTATCTTCGTTGGAATAATCTTTAAGCAATTTTTTTTTAGATTTTCGTGTAATATATTTCGACATTAATATAATAATGTAGCTGCAATTAATTATTTCATAAGTTAAAATGTACTTCAATGTCTTTTTAATGTTTTGTAAGTCGGAAAGTTTTGTTCGCAGTTGAGTCATAATTTAATATTGATTAAATAAAGTTCACCGGCTGAACACACCCAACCAAGCAAATGTCAAATTTTTTATCACTCAAGCACGAGGGAATGCAAACAATTTATAAACGGAATTTCGATTCGGGTGGACATTATTTAATTTTAGTTCTGCTGCAAAGTAGATAGTTTATTTAAATGGCCTCCCACACCCTTAAATATGTCTACATATATATAAAATAACAACTACCTAGGATTCGTTAAGGGATGCATTAAAATCACTTCGTCATGAACATTGTCAGAGTAATAAACAAAAGTTTACAAATGACTCGTTGTATGGGAGAAGTGTTCCCGGAAAAAATGAAAAGCCATCGAATAGAAAGCTATAAAAAACTATACCTAACAAATCTTTAGTGAACTCGACACAACCGTTGCCAACTTATGGAACAGCTATGTTATGAAGTAGGAATAAAATCCGGGCTCAATCACTGCATCCTTTTCAAAGCGATTCAATTCATTATACACTCTGTTCATTTTAATTTTGCAAGTTCATAGTTCATACCTATTTATTTTTAAATTGTCAATTAATTTTCACTTCAACCGTTTGTATTTATTTGTTATTATTTTAAAACTTTGATCACTTATCTAAAAAGAATTCTTTTTCCACAATGAAATTCACAGAATGCTAAAAAAATAAACAACAAAATTTGACGTTTGAGAAATGTCAAATTATTGTAGTGTGCGTGCAAATGTGTGTTAAATCTCAATTTAAAATGAGATTTCATTTGGGAGGTATGATTTGATCAAACACCACAAAAAGATATGATCATTGCCCAAAAGAAAAACCCTTTTTGATGTTTGATCATATTTCACACGAAAAAGATTTGATCAAGCGACCCAAAAAAAAATCACATACGTCATAAGAACACACGGAGTTTGACAATGGTTTGACGTTTTGTATAGTCTCAAGGCCATTTTCTTATTACAGTTGTATCATGAGCAGAAACCAAGTACCTACATTAATGGTTTAGCGAAGTTTGTTTAGTATAATGACGATGAGTGACAACATTGTATATCCCTATAGAGGTTGACGGTTAATTGACATAATTTTGAATTTGGAACGAAAGTAGTACGTTACGAAACCTGCCTTTCAAAAAACGCGCTGTGGCGACCCCAGGGCGACCCCAGGGTGACTTCAGGGCTCAACAAACAAAGCTAATTACAAAACAAAAAAAAACTCGTTTTGGATCAAATATCTGACATTAAAATCTAGTGGTGATTTTTATTGGTAATCCTAAGCTTTGTTTGTTGAGCCCTGAAGTCACCCTGGGGTCGCCACAGCGCGTTTTTTGAATTACCTCAACTCGCCCTCAAAAGAAAATTCTCTGTTTTTTGAAACCTGGGGTCGCCCTGAAGTCACCCTGAAGTCGATCTTGCTATTTAGCTGGGGCGAGTTGAGGTAACGAATCAGCTGTTGAATTGACTTTTGCTGTCAAGCATTTCTTGTGTATTTTTCTTCTGTATTTGATTTTTCAGGTCTTTTTTTCGATAAAACTAAATGAAATGCAAGTGAATGCATTTATTTTGATGGAAGTAAATACAAATCGAACAAATAAAGCAAAATGGAAACTTTTGATTTTGTGCGTTGTGAAAAATATACAATCAGCAGCCGTCATGCGTTTTTTGAGACCCGAAAAACCCAGGTTTTTTTGACAACTCTTATAGTTGTCAAGAAAACCCAGAACGACCCTGGGTAAAGTTCAACAAACAAAGCTCTAGATTTTAATGTCAGATATTTGATCAAAAACGAGATTGATTTTCCTAAATTTACTCGAGTTGCCCCGAATCGATTGATACAAAAAAAGCCATTTTTGTGACTATGTGCTGCTAAGTATACGCCAAATTTAAATTATTAATTGTTATGTATGCGAATACATAAAGAAAAAAAGATATCTTTATTAATTATAAAATTGTATGATCTTTATTATATTGAAAGATTCGAGTCTTTTACAATCGATCACGGACCAAGAAGATACAGACCGCCAACTCACCATATGGTCTCTCTTTTTGCCCCCAAGCAAAAAATCAGCTGATATGCCATTTATTTTGAGAGTGGGACGCTCTCCCTTGCTTTAAAACCACTGATCTCTATATTACACTGGATAGCGTATTCATACAAAAAAGTTGTGCCGATTTGAAGATTGTTATACTATGACAAAACCCACTTCATTATAACAGTATAACAATGACTCAATTGCCAAAATGGCGGCTTGTTTTGTTTTCGTTTTTAGACAAATGTCAAGAGTCAGAAGACATTTTTTTCAATTTCCTCTATTAAGCGTGAAAAATATAAAATTTCGTATTTTTACGTTTTGAAAATACTTAAATAAACAAAAATGTCATCAGAAGATTAGTTAAGTCCTAAATTTCGACGTCGCAAAGATGTAATTACCTGCAAAAACCTTTTAAATTAGCAAATTAATTCTAACAAAAATTATTTTTCTTTCAGCAATGAAATTCTCCGAACATCTTGAAAACGATAATGGAATTCATTTAGGAAAACTGAAAGCAAAGTTTAGAATGGACCAATATTTCTATATAAAAGTAAATTCCACAAAAAAATCTCACATTATTTATAAAAGAAGTCAACGACTACCACCACCGGTGCGCACAGTCGAGGCGGGTTCAATATACACGTGTGCTCAATCGAAGTTGTGGAGACAGCAATTCACCGGCTCCTCCAATTGATCTACTCAATTTTGAAGCCAATCATTGTCTCAAGAATCATCAACATCTCAAAGTCAGCCTTTCGTTGCATCGACAAAGGAGGCTAGCTTTGATTTGTTGGGATCTTTTGATTCAGGTGATTTGCGTCCAGCTCCGATACCTGATATTTTGGGTGAGTACACCGAACATTTAAATGATATGAAAAATTTAATAATGCATCATTTTTAGTAGATAACACTCCACCCAAATCCAAACCAAAGTATGGAAATCATATTTAAGCCAGAAGAAGTAGATGTCTTAATATGATCTTTTTTTTAGATTCTATCCAAGTTCCCTGTTATTCAACATGTCTACTTTGGAAGTTTGATGGTCTTTCAACCGGTGAAGCCTGGAACTTCCTTGCCAAATGCTCGTTTAGGCTTCATGCCACCTCCTGCAACACCAGCCAAGCGCCCAGCAGAGCAATCAAATCCAACATAGAATATGAATTCCTTATTGGTTAAATGCTGCGTTATTTATTTATCACATCGGTCATACCCTGTTGTTTATGACTCGTGTGTGCCGATTATTATATTTTACAAAACTTGACTTAGACACATCATCTTTCTGTGAAATTTTTATTTGTCTTCCTTACTTTCCCGAAGGAACCAGATAGACTCTAAATACCGTATAGTCTATATCAATGGACAAAGACTGAATAAAAGGAATACCTGTGAACTTTTCCTAGTGTAAGAGAGTGGACTACGATAATGCCAATTAAGTGTGCCGAATGGCTGCCAACAAAAGCAAATAACAAATTGGTCATACCACAATCTTGTCCTAGAGCAGTACAAAAGGCTTCATAAAACCAGAGGAACTGGACATTAGAATGCGGGCAGTAGTTGATGTTCTCACCGGCTAAAAGAAACTAAATGGAGATGGAAATCATAGCAAAATGTTGATGCAAGGATTAAGGAGAAGGAGTGTTAAAGGAAGCATGCTCGTTGTTTGCTAGACACGATCTGTGAATACAACAAAATATGCAAAGGTGGAGAGAATACTTTTGTGCACTCCTCAGTTATGACCCTAGAGCATCAAGGAACATTGATATTGAGGTCCCAGCAAGTGCAACCATAAAAACCAAGATCCTGCTCCTTAGAAACAAGAAGTGCAGGGTGCTCCTAAAAGCTGTCACCTCAAGGTGCAAGGCTACTAAGTCGACCGAGAACAACATAAAGGTCAAGTGCTTTGGCAGGACCTCAGTACCACAGACCAATACAGACCGCCAACTCGTACTCTTGCCTGAAACACCCTCCAAATATTTTTTCCTGTCTGTGAATACATGTACATCGCTGTCTGTGCATTTTGTGGTGGCAACCACCCCTACGTATGCCATTTATTTTTTTGGTGTGTTTGCTAAATGGGTTTAAAAAGCAAGGGAAAGGGTCGCACTCTCCATACCAGACCATACAGTGAGTTGGCGGTCTGTATCCTATTGGTCCGTGCTCAGTACCAGCACTGAGATACAGAACAGAGAGATGAAGGGACCTAATTACCAGCTTATGCTCCAGCAGGAGAAAGAATCGCTAATAGCAAAAGCTCCGGACAATCCCAGCAAAGACAAAACGTGGTTAAAAAAAACGAAAGAAAAATTCAAGTCCAGCAATAACACAAAAAAAAAACTTTTTATTTCAAAGCAAAACCTAACCTAAAACCTTACAAAAAAAAATAACTCCAGATTCAGACTGAATCAGTGCTATCACTGAACAGCCTTAACTATGATCTAACAATCTAAGTTAGTTCTAAAATAGCAGCTTCCACTGGTGCTGTGCTGGTGCTTGTGATGTTATTGTTAAAGGCTCAATCATATGACTGACAAACAAAATCAACGCTTAAGTCTCTTAGCCGGTGACTTGGAGGAAGATGTCGATTTCGCAGGACGCTTTTCATTCACTGGTTCTGGCTTCGCAGCTATTTTAACATCCTTATTTACTTTGTAAGCTTCGCTCATCTTCTTTAGATTCTCTTTGTGAATGGTTTCATGGATGACAATCCTTTTAGGATAGTCCTTGCCAATAACACAACCATACTGCATCTGGGCAATACCCGATGCCTTCCATGGTTCATAAATGATTTTTTAGTAAAAACTTATAACGAAGTGCTGCAAAGTATGTGACCTGCATATACTTATATGTAGTTATACATACTTTATATATAGTTATAGTTAATATGAAAAAAGTTATTAAGGATCGAAGTTGAAAAATGCTTTGAAAAAGTGTTAAAATGCGTCTGGCAAAGGGATGGCTGAAAGAAAAACGTCTTGGACACACGTTTTTACAATCAAAGGAATTCTTCTGATATTTTGGTATATGACTCTTTTGGTTATAGTTAATATGAAAAAATTTGTTAAGGATTTAAGTTGAAAAATGCTTTAAAAAAGTGTTAAAATGCGTCTGGCAAAGGGATGGCTGAAAGAGAAACGTCTTGGACACACGTTTTTACAATCAAAGGAATTCTTCTGATATTTTGGTATATGACTCTTTTGGTTATAGTTAATATGAAAAAAGTTGTTAAGGATTTAAGTTGAAAAATGCTTTAAAAAAGTGTTAAAATGCGTCTGGCAAAGGGATGGCTGAAAGAGAAACGTCTTGGACATACATTTTTACAATCAGTGTAATTTTTCTGATATTTTGGTATATAATTCTTTTGGTTATAGTTAACATGAAAAAAGTTATTAAGGATCTAAGTTGAAAAATGCTTTAAAAAAGTGTTAAAATGCGTCTGGCAAAGGGATGGCTGAAAGAGAAACGTCTTGGACACACATTTTTACAATCAGAGGAATTCTGATATTTTGGTATATGACTCTTTTGGTTATAGTTAACATGAAAAAAGTTATTAAGGATCTAAGTTGAAAAATGCTTTAAAAAAGTGTTAAAATGCGTCTGGCAAAGGGAAGGCTGAAAGAAAAACGTCTTGGACATACATTTTTACAATCAGTGTAATTTTTCTGATATTTTGGTATATAATTCTTTTGGTTATAGTTAACATGAAAAAAGTTATTAAGGATCTAAGTTGAAAAATGCTTTAAAAAAGTGTTAAAATGCGTCTGGCAAAGGGATGGCTGAAAGAGAAACGTCTTGGACACACATTTTTACAATCAGAGGAATTCTGATATTTTGGTATATGACTCTTTTGGTTATAGTTAACATGAAAAAAGTTATTAAGGATCTAAGTTGAAAAATGCTTTGAAAAAGTGTTAAAATGCGTCTGGCAAAGGGATGACTGAAAGAAAAACGTCTTGGACACACATTTTTACAATCAGGAGAATTTTCCTGATTTTTTGATGTATCACTCATGTTGTTATCATTTCGACCCAAAAAGTTGATTTTCGCGCATTTTGGTGGCCGTCTGGCGAGGGGAAGGCTGAAGGTAAAACGTCTTGGACACACTTTTTTGATATCAGTGGACCATCCACTACTGATTATATATTAATTTAAGTGGTTATCATTTCGACCCAAAAAGCTGATTTTCGCGCATTTTAGCGGCCGTCTGGTGGGGGTAAGGCTGAAGGTAAAACGTCTTGGACACACTTTTTTGACATCAGGGCACCATCTCCTATTGTTTATATATAAATTTAGGTGGTTATCACTTCGACCCCAAAATCGAAAAAATGACCATTTTCGAACGCCCAGCCCCGCCCACGGCTGAAAAAAAAACCTGCCAGACGGTTGAATTTGGCATAATGTTGCGTATATCTACACATACATGTGTATACATTTTGGTTATCACTCCACTCCCAAAATTCGCTGCCGGCTCTTAGACTAAGTTATAAAATAGCAGCTTCCACTGGTGCTGTGCTGGTGCTTGTGATGTTATTGTTAAAGGCTCAATCATATGAATTCCTGTCGAGGATTGCCTTCAGTCTTTTATAAAAGAGAAGCTTCTCAACCAAAGACAGGAATTTCTGATACGTCAATGGAGGTTTTCCCATATTGCGACGCAATACAATTTCTGGATTGTAAATAGTATGGGAACTAAATTGAAACACTTCTACATCGTGTTCCTTGCACAACTTCACAATGGCAGCGTCACGCTTCCGGGCATATGGCTCGATGTCAGTTTCGAAGGTCAACTCTTTAACATTCCATGCTTTGAGAAGTTTAGGAAATACATCTTCGGGCTTACCACGGATAACATATAGTCGAGAGTTGATTTTCAGGAGATTCTCGTGTAGTTGTTGAAGTGATTCCTGCAGGAAACGCATACGATTTGGACCGACTCTCATCCATTTGCGAATACCTGGATCAAGAACAAACACGGGACGTAATTTGTAGTTTGAATGTTGATTGATTTGTTCACAGGCCTTAACTAAAGCAGGATTGTCGTGGATTCGCAATCCTTTGCGAAACCAGTGGATTACTGTGCAATTTTTGTCCATAATTTCAAGGAACACACAATACACAAACAAAATAGAGAGCGACTTTTAAAAATACACGAATGACGTAGTTCGATATTCGAGATGAATTTTGTTACTGCGACAGCGACTGCGGACGCAGAGATGGTGATGGCGAAACCAAGACAGTATGCTGTATAGCGTGCATGCCCTTCCTGTCTTGAAAAGCATTTGCGTTTCTATTTCACAACTTGTAGAAATGTGGTTTTATAAAGGCACAGATGGAAGACGCTGTTTTTCTATTTTGTTATGTTTCAAAACGGCGGATTAAATTGATAAGGCGAAGTCTCTGGTTCCTGCTATAATTTCAAGAAAAATTTTCCACTTTTCTAAAGTGTGTCTTGTGGTCCTGCGATCTATCTTTTCGTCTGTTTCCAACTACTGTCTTGAATTAATTCAATTTTTCTTGAGCACTGCACTATCTGTGAAATTTTGTTTTTAAAATAAGTTAAATTTATAATAAAATCAAACAAAAACAAAAACAAATTGCAATTAATAAATAATTTAAAATGCTCACGTCTCACCTTCTAATAATCACTTTTTCTAGTAATAAGAAGTGTCAAATAGGTTTGACGTCTATGACAAAACCCACTTTTCTTATAAAATGTCATTTTCAAATGGGAACACAAAAACTGTTATACCTTATATGGGATACGCTATCCAGTGTAATATAGAGATCAGTGTTTAAAACCCATTTAGCAAACACACCTAAAAAATAAATGGCATACGCAGGTATAGTTGCCATTACAAAATGCACAGAGAGAGATGTACACGTATTCACAGACTGAAAAAAAAAATTCGAGGGTGTTTCAGGCAAGAGGAGTACGAGTTGGCGGTCTGTATATGGTCTGTGGTTTCTATATTCTGACGTTTTATTTCTTTTTATCTTACAGGGTGTTTAAGATATATGACATTAATAACTTTTAAACTAATTGTTAGCGACGCTGACAGCAGATACAAATAAATTGGCATCACATATCCTCATGGCATCAACAGCTCCACCTAACTACAATACACGAAGATACCTGTCGCCAAAATATAAGAACGAAGATTCGTTAAGTGAAGTTTCTAGAACCAGACACGCCAGCCAGATGCCAGAATGTATCTGAACGCCGTTGAAATAACTATAAATTTTTAAAGTTCTTTGTCCGCCATATCTAAAATGAAAAAATTTGTTACGTTTGTGAATAAAAAAAAGTTACTTATAAAGTATAGCGTTTAATTTCATTTGTTCAGAACATTCTTCTCAACATTTCTTTAAAAATTTATATATAATCAACTACAAAAAACATATATCTACGAAGTATACATATAGACATTGATTAAACAAAATGATACGCACGCCAAAAGCTAGCACTGCCCCAACGTCGTCGACACAACCAAAAAACTCTTGCAAACAATGCGAAGAGCCAGACACATCTGACATGGTGCAGTGCGATCGCTGTAATGAATGGTTTCACTTTCACTGTGTAGGCGTCACGCGTGAAATTGAGAATGAGCCATGGGATTGTGGAGCCTGTCAAGAGGGCTCCAATCAAAATAAGGAAACAAATAGCAACAAAAAGACCAAATCTCTGCCGTCCGCTACTTCCAGACGTTCGAAAAAGAAACAGATCCAGCTAGAAATGCAACGACTGGAAGAGGAGCGAAATCTCAACCAAGAATACCTCGAAAAAAAGTATCAGTTGCTGCATGAACTTAACCAGCCATCCGACTCAGTGGCACAAGAGACAACAACCTCCTACGTTCGAACCTGGCTGAACGCCAAAAGTATTCATCCGGATAATACTGAGCAGGAGGATGCTGAGCTGCCTGAACACCAAACAACATCACAGGTTGAGACACACACGTCCCAAATACCGCCACAGGTTGAGACAAACACCTTTGTCGACCAACAACGTTCATTACTACCAGACGAAAGAATGCTGAGGACAACTAGAGTCATCACTGACGTCGTTGGAATAGGTTCAACATCTAAAAATATACAAAATGTTCCTCAAACAATACATTCTCATCGGACGCTACAACGAGCAACAGAAATGGTTCCTTCAAACTTATTCAACTATCCACAAAACAGACAGTACTCTCATCATACCAATGCCAATCAACTCCAAGGAGAAATCCCATCTCAGACACAACATCAAGGCAACAGTTGTAATAACAATAATCCAATGGTGACAACAGCAGACTGCAAACCACCTCCATCTGGATTAATTACAACAGTTTCACGTCGACTCAGTTCCGATCAGATCGCGGCTAGACAGGTTATGTCAAAGGATCTCCGGCCATTCGGTGGGCGTCTAGAGGAGTGGCCCAGCTTCATATCATCGTTCGAGAGTACAACCGAAATCTGTGGATATTCAAATGGGGAAAACATGGATCGGCTTCAGAGATGTCTAAAAGGACCTGCACTGGATATAGTTAGATATAGGTTGAATTCTCCCGCTGGTGTGCCAGGTGCCATCGAAGCCCTACGACAGATTTATGGGCGACCGGATCTTCTTATAGATGAACTGATAGCTCGCATAAAACAAGAGCCACCTCCAAAGTTAGAAAAGTTGGAAACGATTGTTCATTTTGCACAATCCGTTCAAAATATGACGGCCTTGATGGAGTGTTCAGAATTACATGATCATCTATGCAATCCGAGTTTGTTAAAAGAACTTGTTGCCAAACTGCCGGCACAAATGAAGCTAGAATGGGTGAGATATAAGAACGGCACGCGAGCAATAACAATTGCTACTTTCAGTGAATGGATCTCACAAATAGGGAAAGATGCAAGTGAAGTTACTTTGCCTCCTGGAGAGAAATTGTTCACTAAAACGCGAAACTTCATCAACGTTCATTCTGAGGATGTCGATAGTCACTGGGGAGAAGCTTCACAAAGTGGAACGAGATGTCAAGTCTGCAACAAAAACTGCAGTGAAAGTAGACTCTGCAGCAAGTTTAAACAACTACGTCGACCACAGCGATGGCAAGAGGTGAAAAAATACAAATTGTGTCCATTGTGCCTTCGTTGTCATGAGAATGGTCAATGCAATTCCAGTGAGATTTGTGGCGTGAATAATTGCAATCGGAAACATCACCCGTTGCTACACAATGTCAACACTGAAAGTCGTGCCATCTCCGATCAACGTTCTAGAACATCCATTGTTAATCAGCACTCGAGGCAGGACGACGAGACGTGTGTTCTCTTCCGGGTGGTTCCAGTCATGCTGCAGAATGGAGATCTGAAAATCGAAACCTTTGCATTTCTCGATGAGGGTTCCTCTTTGACGCTGATGGATGAGTGCATCGCTGAACAGCTGCATCTTAGTGGTACTCTACAACCCATTTGTCTGAAGTGGACCGGTGACACAGAGCGATCTGAAAAGGAATCTAAAATTGTGACAATGCAGATATCTGGAATTTCTAATCAGAGTCGTCAATATACAATTTCAAATGTTCACACTGTACGCGATCTAAACTTACCTGTTCAAAGTGTTAACGTTGACAACTTGGCCAGAAGATTCCATCATCTTCGAAATATTCCGATTGAACCCTACAACAACGCGGTTCCAAGGATTCTCATTTGGCTCAACAACTGGCGCTTAGCCCTTCCAATAAAATCCAGAGAAGGACATATAGATGAGCCGATAGCTTCAAAAACAAGACTTGGTTGGACTGTCTATGGACCATGCAGAGGAAAATCCTTTTCAAATGCAACAAAGCAATACCATCTTCACTTATGCGAATGCCAACAAGAAAAGGATCAAAATCTGCACCAACTAGTCAAGAGCTACTTTGCACTCGAAAATATGGGAATCGAAAGGCCAGAAATAATGAGTATGTCAAAAGATGAGCAACATGCATTGGACGTTTTGCAAACAACAACACAGCGTAAGGGACTTCGATATGAAACCGGCTTGCTATGGAAGTATGCATCAATAAATCTCCCTGATAGCAGTGAGATGGCCAACAGACGGTTTCTGTGTTTGGAAAAAAGGCTAGCTAGAGAATCAGACTTAAGAAATATTATTCAACAACGTATTGCAGACCACATCGAGAAAGGATACATCAGAAGATTAAACGAGGAAGAGCTGAAAGTACCACACCCTCGAATATGGTACCTACCTATCTTCCCTGTGTCCAATCCCAACAAGCCAGGGAAAATACGTATCGTGTGGGATGCTGCCGCCAAGGTGAATGGCATTTCCCTGAATGATATGTTGTTGAAAGGACCTGACCAGTTACCGTCATTGACATCTATTCTTCTGCGATTTCGACAGAGACTGATTGCTATCTGTGGAGATATCCGGGAGATGTTCCATCAGGTGATCATCAGAGAAGAAGACCAACACTCGCAACGATTCTTATGGCGAACAAATGAGAACGATGAAAAACCTGATATTTACGCTATGCAGGTCATGACGTTTGGAGCCAAATGCTCTCCCAGTAGCGCCCAGTTCGTAAAGAACTTAAATGCCATGAATTTTAAGAATCATTTTCCCAGAGCAACTGAAGCCATTATTAAAAACCACTACGTTGATGATCTACTTGACAGTGTTGACACAGAAGCAGAAGCAATCCGACTTGCCGAGGAAGTGCGATACATCCACAAACAGGGAGGATTCGAAATACATCATTGGCTCTCCAATTCAACAAAATTTATGGAAAAATTCACCGATCCAGAAGTCAACAAGAAGGATTTAAATATCGCAACTGAACCAGGGACCGAGAAGGTGCTAGGCATGTGGTGGTCAACTACAACAGACACATTCACTTTCACCATTGCATTCGAGGGAAAGAACAAAGACATACTCACTGGCCAGAAAACACCAACTAAACGACAAGTTCTTCGTATACTGATGTCAATTTACGATCCGCTTGGTTTACTAGCCCATTTTTTGATATACGCCAAAATCATTCTCCAAGACATCTGGAGGTCGAACATCGAGTGGGACGATCCGATTCATGCTGAACAACTGGTGAAGTGGAAAAATTGGCTACGATTACTGCCACAAGTTCAGAACATACACTTTCCCCGATGTTTTGTTCAGGCCACTCCAAAAGAAGACACCAATATTCAACTCCACATTTTTGTGGATGCAAGTGATAGTGCTTACGCTGCTGTGGCTTATCTTCGCATCGAGAACGACAACAATATCGAATGCAGCCTGGTTGCAGCCAAAACAAGGGTAGCACCTCTAAAGATTCTGTCCATCCCAAGAATGGAGCTGGAAGCTGCCCTGCTGGGAACGCGATTAGCCACATCAATCCAAAGCTCACTAACACTTAAAATAACATCACGACATTTCTGGACGGATTCAAAGGTCGTCATGGCTTGGCTTCAGTCGGATCAACGGAAGTATCGTCAGTACGTTGCCTTTCGTGTTGGTGAAATCCTCGAAAGCTCAGATATTCTGGAATGGAACTGGCTACCATCAAAGCTTAATGCAGCGGATGCCGCAACAAAATGGAAACCGCCTCCTGATCTCCAATCAAAAAGCAGTTGGTACTCCGGACCAGAATTTTTGTACCGGACTAAAGAATACTGGCCCACTCATCCTTTGGAAGCTGAAACGACGGAAGAATTAAAATCCAATGTCATGCATATTTGCAAGACTTCGCACTCGACAATTATACAAGCCGACAGATTCTCAGACTGGAAGAAGATGATCAAGTCATGCGCATTCGTGTATCGGTATGTAGCTAATTTAAAACATACTTCCAAAGATCTTTCAGGAATCTATGGAAACTTGACATCTGAAGAATATGCCAAGGCAGAGCAATTTCTGTATCGACAAGCACAAAGTGAATATGCAGATGATATAGGAAAGCTCAAACAAGGCAAACCGTTAAGCCCTCAAAGTTCTTTATATCGACTAAGCCCATATTTAGATGATAATGAAGTGCTTCGAATCCGAGGACGTATAGATGCATCAAGTGTAGCTTCTCAGGACATTAAGAGGCCAATTATACTTCCATATCCAAACAGAATCACATCACTTCTCGTCAGCTCCTATCACATCAGATACTGTCATTCCAATCAAGAAACCATCATAAATGAGTTACAACAACGTTTTTACATCCCGAAGTTGAGAGCTGCAGCAAAGAAAGTAAAAAGAGAATGCCAATACTGTAAGAACAATTACGCTGTTCCGATACCACCTGAGATGTCTGCACTTCCACCATCACGACTGTCTTCATTTACACGGCCATTCTCCTACATAGGGATCGATTATTTTGGCCCCATGAACATTAAAATTGGAAGACGTCAGGAGAAACGGTGGGGAGTTTTAGTAACCTGCTTAACTACAAGAGCCATTCATCTGGAACTTGCAGCATCGTTATCGTCAGACTCATGCATACTCAGCTTGAGAAGATTCATCGCCAGGAGAGGCACTCCACTTGAGATACACAGTGACAATGGCACCAACTTCCGAGGAGCCAGCAGGGAATTGAGGGAAGCCTACCAAAAATTAAATCATGACGTCATTGCGCAGCACTTCATAGATTCTTCAACGCAGTGGAAGTTCATCCCTCCGGCATCACCACATATGGGAGGTTGCTGGGAGCGTCTCGTCCGCTCAGTGAAGACCGTTCTTTCAGAAGTCCTAAAAACCAGAGCACCAGAGAGGAAGAATTACATAGTGCTTTGTTGGAAGTGGAAGCTATAGTCAACTCTCGTCCTCTTACGTATGTACCTCTTAGCTCAGAAGGAGATGAAGCGCTCACACCCAATCACTTCTTGTTGGGTTCATCTAATGGAGCGAAAACTGTTGGTGAATTTACTGATGAAGGAGCAATACTAAAAAAGAGTTGGGCCAGAGCTCAGCAAATAGCTAACTCCTTCTGGCGACGTTGGATCCATGAATACTTGCCCACCTTAACGAGGAGAACAAAGTGGTTTCAACCCGCACGACCTGTGGAGAAAGGTGACGTTGTCATCATCATCGATTCGAATCTGCCCAGAAGCTCTTGGCCGAAAGGAATAGTCTTGGATACCGTGGTAAGCAAGGACAACCAGGTGCGACAAGCAACCGTACGAACCTCAACGGGAATCTACGTAAGGCCTGTTGTGAAGCTGGCCGTTTTGGACATCAGAGGCGCCGCTGAAATGGATGGTGAGACTCCAGGACCAACTTCATCTCACCAGGGGGGAGTATTAGCGACGCTGACAGCAGATACAAATAAATTGGCATCACATATCCTCATGGCATCAACAGCTCCACCTAACTACAATACACGAAGATACCTGTCGCCAAAATATAAGAACGAAGATTCGTTAAGTGAAGTTTCTAGAACCAGACACGCCAGCCAGATGCCAGAATGTATCTGAACGCCGTTGAAATAACTATAAATTTTTAAAGTTCTTTGTACGCCATATCTAAAATGAAAAAATTTGTTACGTTTGTGAATAAAAAAAAGTTACTTATAAAGTATAGCGTTTAATTTCATTTGTTCAGAACATTCTTCTCAACACTAATTGTTAATAAATTCTAAAAATGGGTTAGTAAATTTTCCTAAATCATTCCCAAATTATAGAACAACAAAAATTTAAAATCGGTGATATAGTGCTGCTAAGTATATGGCGGTATGAAAATAACATCAAATGTTAAAGCTATTGCACTAGAAACAACTATTTTGCCTATCGTTTATATTTAATAATAATTTTAAAATACATAAAATCACACCTCTTTGTTTCTAAACGCCACAAATAATGTTTTTTTTCTTGTTGGAAAGCAGCTGACAAACTATGGTGAAACCTTCGTCCATAGAAAAGTGTCATCTTCAATTTGCCACACAAAAAGTGTTATACTTTCTATGGAATACGCTATCCAGTGTTTATAGAGATCAGTGAAAATTTCATAAACTGAGTGAGTAACCGCTGTTACACTGCAAAACGTCAATTGAATTGACAAATAATTTTGAACTTAGGACAAAAGTAGTTACGTTACGTAGCGGAGTCTGGATTTTGTTTGTACATTTTCAATTGTTTATAGGAGCTGTCAAACTTTACTATTTGTTTCCCAAATTGAGCCCGATCGATTGACAACAAAAAATACTATTTTCGTTTTCATGTGCTGCTAACTATACGCCAAAGTTTAAATTGTTAATAACTAATAAACCATTGTTTTACAAATTCTTAAAATGGTTTCCAAAATTTGTCCAAATTTTTTCCAAATTATTTGCATCAAAAAAATCGAAATTCGTGATCGTGAAAACGAAAAAAAGATTATTTTCATCCCGTTCCACCTTTTTCGGTTTGGCCTTCTTTATCGCTATAACTAGCCCCTAAACTATACGCCGCCGGTCTCGTTTTCCCATACATTTTTGATACCCAACTCGTTTTGCAAAACGACTCGTTTTCCGCAAAACGACTAGAAAACGAGTTGCATTTTCAAGATGAAATACACGAACAGATCTTTTTATGATGTTATTGTGAATAGACACTCAAAAAATAGAACAGCTGATGGCTTGCATTGTATTGTATTTTGTTGGGTCTTTTAGGAAAATTTTACAGAGTGTAGATATACTTATACAATTTGTCAATTATAATTAGAAAACGGCGGCTGGAATGTATGGCCTGCACTGGAGTTATATTATGTTTGCCTCATGGCTGTCAGTTAATAGTGTTTGCTTGCTCTTGCTCATGGAGCTATATACTGTTGCGTGTAACGTGTTGTTACTTTTGAATATTTACATAAAGCTATACAAATAAATACTTAAACTAGCCTACGATAAACCTAAAATAAATAACCAGAAAATATAAACTATATAGACTATATAGATTTGTTTCGTTTGAGTGGAATTTTAAGAGCGAATACGCTCTATATCTTGTTGTATGTAAAAAGAAATCACATTGAAAATACATGAAATAAAAGAATTATCAAGTTAACAGAAAGTATTTTTTAGAGCAGGAACACTCTATTGAGTTACGGGAATTGAATAAATCACATGAAATAGTAACATGAAATCACGAATAACGTTCACATAAAATCTTTTCTTTTAGACGATTACTTTACTATATAAATTAACAATCACTGGTTAGATTAAGAAGAAAGTTTGTAAAGGATTTCTATGTGAATAGAATATTTTATAAACCAAGTTGCTGCATAATGACGTTGCTGCTGTTTGCGGTAGTGGTGCTTGTTGCTCTCACATCAATGTTAAATGTAGTGCCTTTTCTTTCAGTTGATGGGTTTTGGTTAAAACTCCAGACAATTATGTTCCTTGTAGATTTCTGTAGCCGATTAGAAATTATTTACAGTTGCTGCTACAGGATACGTTGTTCGCATTCGCCAAGTTTGCGGTGGATATTAATACCGAAAGTTTCCGCTCAGCCTGTTACTTTAACTGTACACTCTCCCCAAGGTCGCGGGACTTTCGGATGACGAGTTGCTGGTCACTGTGTGTGCCCTGGTTGTTTTTCGGTAGACCGATGAATTTTGTAAATTGTTACTTTCTTATTCACGATAAAAAAAGATGATTTGCAGTTGCTGCTACAGGATACATTGTTCGACTTCGCCACCAAGGTTGCGGTGGATGTTAAATCCGAAAGCTTACCGCTCAGCCTGTTACTTTAACTGTACACTCTCCTCAAAGTTACCGTTAATAACCGTGAAGTGACTTCTAGCGGTGCTGAAGGTTGCGGGACTTTCGGATGACGAGTTGCTGGGCACTATTTTCCTGGTTGTTTTTCGGTAGACCGAGGAATTTTTTAAAATTAAATTTACTCTGTTACTTTTTTATTCACGATAAAACATGAAAATAGTTGCCAATAAAACTTTTACTTTTTTTTGCTATAGATTAATGGACGGCAGTGCTTGGCACAGCACAACCGTCCTCTATCACGACCTCGACCTCGATAGCAAGCCATCAGCAAGCTGATGGCTTGCTGTCAAAACAAATAGTTAATTCATTAAGCAGCGTTCACACGCAGATCAGACTATGGGACAGTACTCAATTCTCTTGTCCGAGCTTCTTGAACGGGGTTGGACAAGACAATGCCAGCCAGTCGATATATCGATATTGTCCTCAGAGATAGCTTGATAGGCTAGCTCGGAAGACAATATAATGACAATTTGTTGAATTTATGAACCACTGAACGTGCCTTAAATGATATTTAGTTTAAGTTTCAAATACACGGTGGCGCTTGTGATCCTTAAAGGATATTCATTTTGAATTAACGACTTTTTCTCTATCCAGTGTTTGGTGTTGTGAGAAGCGGACGTGCTTATTTTCAGTCAATAAATTATTCTATTAAAATCTGGTTTTGTTTTTTTAATAACAACAGGTTATGGGCCCAGACCATACCAGAAATTAAGGAAATAGAGAATTAGAAATTTGTTTGGCAAAATAAATCGAGACATGGATGGAGAACGTTTCAATATTGACCGATTAGAAGGAGGATCTAATTGGCTTACGTGGAAATTTCTCATGAGACAGTTTTTGGAAGCGGGTGAGCTGTGGGATGTTGCAGATGGGTCCTTAGTTGCTCCATTAGCTAGTGCTGAAAACTATGCAGCTAATCTAGCTGTTTGGAAGAAGGCTGATGCGAAGGCACGGCGTGCAATTTCTGGTGCATGTCACATGCAGCCGCTGTTGCAGATAATGAACTGTGAAACAGCTTGTGAAATGTGGACTACCCATAAGAGCACCTATGAACAAGCTTCAAAATCAAATATTTTGTTTTTGCAACAAAGATATTATCGCTTCACAAAGGACCCGTGTGACGATATAGCTACTTTTTTGTCAAAGCTTATGGAAATTGTGCAGCAGATGAAGGATCAAAAAGAACACATTTCTGATTCAATGGTTATGACTAAAATCCTCATGTCATTACCAGCAGAGTTCAATCATTTCCACAGTGCCTGGGAATCAACAAGTGCGACTGAGCAGACTATGTCCAATTTACGTGCAAGGTTGATGGCTGAAGAACTCCGCTTGAAAGCGCAAGGTGAAGTGTAGAGCGTGGAAGCTTTAGTTATGAAGAGGCATTTTTCAAAAAAGAGCAATCCGTCGAAGACCAAGGAATGTCACATCAAAAAACACGGAAAACCCAAAGGAGCATGTTTTCTTGTGGTGAAAAGGGACACTGGAAGCGTGATTGTCCACGTAAGCACACTGAAACCAAAACAAAATCGACAGGTGCTTTTGTTAGTCACGTGTCTTTTTCGCCCGATGATAAAGATATGTGGGTCTTAGATTCCGGTGCGAGCGACCACATGAGTCATCGTCGTGAGTGGTTTCAAAATTTCAAGGAGGCATCATTGAGCGTAACTGTTGGCAACGGTAAAAAGATTGTAGCTCAAGGAAAAGGCGATATTCAAATACTTGCGTACAACGGCAGTGAATGGATTCGGAAGCATATTACGGATGTGCTGTATGTTCCAGAAATTCATCTGAATTTGTTTTCTTCGGAGAAAGCTATGGATCGCGGGTATTTGTTTCGCTCGGATAAAAAATGCTGTGAGCTGTTGAATGGCGATTAAATTGTTGCAGTGGGAGCTCGACATGAGAAGCTTTTCAGGATGTTTTTCAAAGTAATTGAAGAAACAAAAAACGATACGGTGAGTGCAAACGTAGTCATAAAGAAGGATTCTCTTCGTATTTGGCATGAACGTTTGGGGCATCAACACATATTACACGTAAAGAAGTTTTTGGAACGAAAGGGAATCGAGTTCATTAACGAAGAGTTTACCTGTGAGGCATGCGTTTATGGAAAACATCACCGAAGCAGTTTCAAGAGTCGTGAAGAAGTTTCTAAAACATGTGGACAGGTTATTCATGCCGATGTATGTGGACCAATGGAAGAAACATCTCTTGGTGGATCAAGGTATTTCTTGTTGCTGAAAGATGACTTCTCTCATTTTCGGCGTGTTTATTTTTTGAAGCAAAAATCTGAAGTGGCGCAGAACATCAAGAATTTTTTGAAAATAGCGCAAAAAGAACAAGGCCACAACATTCGCGTTCTGAGATCTGACAATGGGACGGAGTTTGTCAACGATGAACTGAAGTCGTTTTTCAGCAGCATGGGTATTCATCATCAACGTACAGTGCCATATACGCCTCAACAGAATGGCTGTGCCGAAAGAGAGATGCGAACTATTGTTGAATCGGCGAGAACCATGCTGCATGCTTAGAACATAGAAAAGAGATTCTGGGCTGAAGCCGTGAATACTGCCGTTCATGTTTTGAATCGTTCTGGAACGAGTACTGTTGCAGATAAGTCACCGTACGAGCTGTGGTTCAACACAAAATCAAAAGTGGAACATCTTCGAATTTTCGGATCTGAAGTCTTCATACATATCCCAAAAGAGAAGCGACACAAATTGGACCGAAAAGCAACAAAATGTGTATTTGTTGGGTATGATAACGACTCCAAGGCATATAGAGTATGGAATCCTGAAACCAACAGCATTGAAGTGGCACGTGATGTTGTTTTTCTTGTAGAAGAAGCAATGGCTGTTGTAGATGTAGGTGGCATTGAGCAGAGTATGGATAAAGCAGACGAAGAGGTTCTTTCGGAATCAGAATATTGTGCTGGGGTTGATGAATCTGTTTTCGATTCACTAAAGACACCAGTGAACCAAACATATGATGGTGCTCATTGCAGCCTGGACAACAAAAACATAATCAAGAAACGCCTGAGAAATAAAGTTGTGTCACCGCCACGTCGACGTTTATCTTTTGATGAGTCATCAGCTAATCATGCAGCAGCATTAATGGCAGTTTACGAAGAACCAAGATCTTATGAAGAAGCGATTGCATCACATGACCATAAGCAGTGGGAGGAGGCGATGGACGAAGAGATGGAATCCCTTTCCAAAAATCGTACTTGGACGTTGGTTGTTCCACCAAAGGACCAAAAGATAATTGATAATCGTTGGGTTTTTAAGTTGAAGCAGAAAACAGATGGCAGCATCGAGCGATTCAAAGTACGTTTGGTTGTGCGAGGTTTTACCCAACAATATGGCGTTGATTATCAAGAAATGTTCAGCCCTGTGGTTAAGTTTACATCAATACGTACCATACTTGCAATAGCAGCTTCAAAGTGTGTGTTGTTGAAGCAGTTTGATGTGAAGACCGCATTCTTAAATGGCGACTTGATTGAAGATGTGTATATGAGACAGCCGATGGGGTTCGATGATTGCAGTGGAAAGGTGTGCAAACTAAATAAAAGCCTTTACGGTTTGAAGCAGGCTTCCCGTTGCTGGAACAAAAAGTTCACTGCTTTTATATCAAAGTTTGATTTTGCTGCAACTGTTTCGGATCCTTGCGTTTTTGTTCATCATGGTGCTGATGGGATGATGCTTTTAGCTATTTATGTGGATGATGGGCTGATTGCAGCAGAAAGTGAAACGGCTGTCACAAGAGTTATTGAGCATCTGCGAAAAGAGTTTGAAGTCAAATTTTTTGAGGCGAAATGTTTCCTGGGACTCGAAATCGATCAGAGGTCAGATGGTTCAATACACGTTAACCAGAAGGCGTATGTTGAAAAGATAGTTCATCGCTTTGGAATGGAAAATTGCAATCCAGTTGCAACACCATCAGACACATCACAGAACTTAAGTGATTTTGATGGGAGCAAGAAAATTGATTTTCCATATAGAGAGGCAGTTGGCAGTCTGATGTATTTGGCTGTTGCAACACGCCCAGATATAAGTTTTGCGGTTGGAAACGTTAGCAGATATATGGAGAATCCTGCAGAAGCACACGTTAATGGATTGAAAAGAATCTTAAGATACATCAAAGGAACACCTGAGCTTGGATTGAAATTTGGTGGCGGAGATGACTCGAAGTTAAAAGGTTACAGCGATGCAGACTATGCAGGATGCAAAAAAACGGCAAGGTCCACTTCTGGATACGTCTTCTTATTTAGTGGCTGCGTCCTTAGCTGGGTATCAGAGCGTCAGCGAACAGTGGCATTGTCGACAACAGAGTCGGAATACATGGCAGCTTCACATGCCATAAAAGAGCTTGTGTAGTTAAAAAGTCTTCTTACCGATTTGTTGCAGCACGAAGTTGAAACTCCAATTTTCTATATGGACTGTCAGAGTGCAATCCGTCTTGTGAAGAATCCAGAATTTCACAAGCGGACTAAACACATAAACGTTCGATACCATTTTATTCGGGATCAATTTGAGGATGGGATCTTCAATCTTGAATATGTGCCAACAAGCCAACAACTCGCGGATATCTTCACGAAGCCTTTAACAAGGGTCAAACATCAATCGTTTTGTTCATTGATGAACATCATTCCTAAAAAATGATCCGAGCCCAAACGATTGTTTTTAAAAAATGAATTAATATAATGTTTTATTTTTGATTTGATAAACCAGTTTGCTTTTTTTAAATTCAGTTATTTAAGCAAAGTATTAATTTATTTTTTTTACGTTTTTCATAAATTAGATTAGGTACTTAGATTTTAATAATTCTTGATGTTATTTTATTTTATAGAAACTTATAACTAAAAGTGGGAGTGTTGAATTTATGAACCATTGAACGTTTAAGTTTCAAATACACGGTGGCGCTTGTGATCCTTAAAGGATATTCATTTTGAATTAACGACTTTTTCTCTATCCAGTGTTTGGTGTTGTGAGAAGCGGACGTGCTTATTTTCAGTCAATAAATTATTCTATTAAAATCTGGTTTCGTTTTTTTAATAACAACACAATTGTCTTTTCCTGGAAATAGTTGTTCACATGGAACAATGATTGTCTTGTCTCATTGTTTTGCCTCTGCCTTGTACCATGTGAACTCCGCTTTATTGTCGATTTTTATTGGTCACGTTAGATCAAACTTTTTTGATCCAGATCAATATTTGTTGATCTGACAGCTAGATTTTATGTTCTGTTGGTCATCAAATCAATTTTTTTTTCGATCTTAGATCAAAATCTTAAATCTCATTTTTTTCGAGATTTAATACTTTTTGACATTTCTCGAACAGCAGATTTTGAAGTTTTGTTTTTGGCATTGCGACATTGTGAAAATTAAATTTTTTGGTGTTAAGCTACCATTAGACGGTCCTTGTAATGGTCCTTGCAAGGACAGCCTGACGTCATTATGACTTATTTATCTGTCCTAAAATCGACATGTCGTGTAATGGACATTGTAAAATGCTGTCCTTGCAACGACAACCACAATGTCCACCACAATGTCACAATGTCATGTGTCCTTGCAAAGACAAATTACAAGGACCGTGTAAAGGCTCGCGCAAACCAAAGCGGCCGCGGTGGCGACCTAGCAGGTCGCGCGATAAAGAGGCGGGCAAAAATCTGCTCAAACCAACGCGATATTTTCAGTCGCGGCCAAGCCGTGAAAAACATCATTATTAGTTGAATTGAAATAATAATATTGATTTAATAATATTTAATAATTAATACCTAATTATTCCCCCAAAAATTGATGAAGCCCTACTACTTTTAGACGAGACAAAAAAGTAAAAAAAAAATTTCATAAGTGTATCTTGCATATTTCTCATTATATATTTCAAAAATATTTTTAGTTTTTAAATATTCAAAATGGCTTGCAATACTTTCAAACAATAAATAAAAAGATATCACGAATGGCTCCTGCGATACGGCGGGCAAATGGTGCATGCAGCGTTCTACATAAATCGCGTGGCTGAACGCAGCAGTGGATCGTATTCACAACCCACATATCGCTTAGGTGTGTGCCATTTGTATAGTTTACATGTGCATCATCTGTTTGGTGATCGCCACCGCCACCGCAGCCGCTTTGGTTTGCGCGAGCCTTAATGGTCCTTCCATTGTTGATGGGACACAAGGACACATTTTTTTGACATCTGGTCCTTGCAAAGACCATGTCCCAACAATGCAACAGCACGAATTTCTGCCGGGACATTGTTGCTTGGAATGTCCACTTTTCAGGGTGGATTTGTTGTTGTTAAATTTCAATGAGCTGCCAAATTCAATTCAATTCAAAAAGTGACATCAGATTTTGACAACCTTGCGTGCATTTGCTCTGTTCCCACTCTGAACTTTCTTTTGGACCACACAGAACGAACTCTTCGTGTTGGCCCTTGGTTGTTGTCGTCGTCGTCGTCGCTGCTCTTCAATATATGTGCTGCGAGAATCGCCATCTGCAACTTTCGATTGTAGTACGACATACCTAACTGTTATAACTATAATTTTATTATATTATATTTAATTGAAATTATTTTATCGAAAAACTTCACACACATACCTTTCGTGAATATTTTCTAGAGAAAAAAAAATACGATAGTCACTCAATTTATAAATGTCCCCGAAACGTCAAATTTACTTTTTACAAGGACCAATTTATAAATGTCGTGTAATGGTCACGGCAAAATATTGCATTCTTCAGCGCGGTTTCATTCACCACCAACTGTCAAAATTGTCATGTCGTGTAATTGACATTGTTAGGCTTGTCCTTGCAAGGACACCGAAATGCAAAAGTAACAATGTCCACTTTGGTGGACATTGTACTTTGGGACAAGAATGCCAAATTTGTTTCATTCGTGTAATGGACATTCTTACTAGCAAAGACACGGTGAAGAATGTCCACATTTTCTGTGACGTCAGACTGTCCTTACAAGGACCATTTACAAAGACCGTCTAATGGTAGCTTTACAAATTCCAATCCCACGGGCAAATAAGCTGTTGGTCATCGGAAACCTTGCGAACAAACAATGCTGCTGAAACAGCACATTCCGATCGTCCACTAGTAACTTATTTGCCCGTCATTGGAAACCACACTCTGCGAGTGTGGGAGAATTAAGAGTTAGGGGCATAGCCGCATAAGGAAATTATTGACAGATTAAATAAAGAAGCATAACGAAAAAGACGTGATTTTTTCTGAATGTATTTTCACATATCAGAGGAATATCCTGCATGCAATGAAGTCCAAAGTACTGAAATAAAATGAAAGCTTACCTCCAATATTTCAACAATGAGAATTTGGCTAAAATCTACAGCTATAAATAACGACAGTTGTATAGCTTTAAATATTTTTATAATAAGTTCTTCTTTTTACTTGCGATTATAGGTACTATAAGGCAAGTTATGCATTCGTCGAAAAAAAAAGTTTTGAGATAATAATCAAACATGACATTACGATGATAGCGAAGACGAAAAAAGATGGTCTAAGAATTCTGTCCGTCTGTATGTCTGTCTGTCTGTCTGTCTGTCTGTCTGTCTGTCTGTCTGTCTGTCTGTATGTAGACCTACAGCCCAAACGGGTGGGCCGAATTGCTTCAAACTTGGTATATAGACTTTTTTAGGTATTGTACAGAAAGGAAATTGAAATTTTTTTTTAGCTCAAAAAATAACGGTACCTGCCATACAACCGTTACGTTAAAGCTTATTTTTCTCAAAAACGACTCTAACGATTTTTAATTAAAAAAATCAGTGTTGCTTTTTAGGTACGACCAATCATATGGCTGAAAAAAAAAAATTTAAAAAATGGCTAAGAACGGTACTTTCCATAGGACCGTTTTTTTTGCTTTCGACTATCTCGAAAACGACTCAACCGATTCTTTCGAAATTTCACGCACATATAGCTGTAGGTAGCTCAATTTGTATTGCATACCAATATTTTTGAAAAATATTTTTTTGTATTTATAAAAGCATTTTTAAAAAAAAAATTTAAAAAATTAATATTTTGAAAACTGCTTATTAAATTTTTTTTTTTAAATTTTAAATAAATGTATTTGCTGAATACCTATGAACTGGCGTTTTTGAATTTTTTTTGAAAATTTTTTTCAAAAAGTTTTTCAAAAAAAACTTTTTTTCTCAAAAACCGCTCCACAGATTTTTCTAAATTTATTCTCATAAATTCAAATTTATCCAAGAAATAAAATAACGTCCTTTTTTTTCAGCTCAAATTAGTTTAAGTATTTATTTAGGAATTTTGAAAATTTTATTTTTATCAAAATCTCAAGCCCATAAACCACTGTCACCCATTAGAGCAAGTTAATGCGACCCAGTCGTGCATTTTATTTATTACTATTGCCTACATTCAATAAAAAAAAACAATATTAAAAATGATTTGTGATAGTTTTTCATTTGCATTAGAATTATAAGATAATTATTCCGTTACAATATCTAACTCATCTCCATGATGTGAGTTGAGAAATGAGAATGTTGATCTGTCAAAAGTGACATTTGTTTAAAAAGTGAACTCGATTTATTAGCTTGCTAGATATTTTAATTTGTTTTCTTGTAAATATTGTTTATAATTTAATTAAAATCTCGATTAAAATGGATTGTACACCGATTCGATCAGAGAAAGGTAAACTGTTTGTGTAAGACTGTTCGATTTAGATTATTAAATTTCGCTTGACAGAACAACAAAAGTCGTTCTTAAAAGAAATTTGTACAATCGTTACAATTTGTAACATGACACTTCAACACTTACTATTGACATAACAACCATCTGCAAAGAACGAACGCGCCACTGACCACTTCATTTGCGTTTGTTCTATTTTCAAAACCTATCGGAGAACAATACTAGGGCTTGAAGTAATCGATGGCTCAACATCTTGAAGGATACAAATGTTACCTGCTTAAATCTCTAGAAAACATAAGGGAGAGCTACAGTACGTTTTCAACGAACTTTTGGATACCATATTCCCTTTTTATTTGCTCTATACGGCAAGAATTGGTTTCGTGCAGACAAAAAAAATCGAGGTTTTAATCAAACATGACATTACGATGATATAGAGAAGTCCAAGAATGTGGTTTTCGCCATACCGTTCTTGCTATTGTCTGTGCGTCTGTACGTCTGTGCGCTTTTTCACGTCATCCTACAGCCAGTGTTGGCAAGTAAGTTACATGAAGTAAGTTACTCGTTTAGTTACGCGTAACTATAATATGAATTAGTTACGCCCAATATTTGGCGTAACTAATGTAACTAATGTAACTAAATGTAACTAACTGTAACTTACTGTAACTAAATAAAACTAACCGTAACTTAATAATAAAAAATAAAAAAATCACATTTCATCCTGAATCACAATCCACTATTGACAAAATTCTTTTATTAGCAAGGGCAACGGCAACCTGGCAAGGAATACATTATTGAAATTACTATGTTCCTGATGAAAAGGAAATCTAATAAAATATTATATTCTTGGAGCATACAATAGATTTTTACTTACATTTAAAGTTTTCCCTTCTTTCTTGAGATTCCTGGACATTTCTTTGTTTATTGTGTATTTGTGTATGGTAAATTCAGATTTGATCTCAGATCTGGTCTCAAATTTCAGATTTGGCTCGCCCAAAGGAAATCAAACGAGATCTATTTTGTTTTATTATTTTAAAATTTTTTTTTGCAGAAATATAGTAATTTAAAAATGTATTCCTTGCCAGGTTGCTGTGGCCACAGCTGGCAGCTGGCCCGACAGCAATATCAGTCATCCAGCTTTGCCATAAAACAGTGTAGTCAATCGTCATTCGATGGGGTTTGTGGACGGAACTTCTAAATTTCAATTTATAACATAAAATGTGAGTTTTTGTATTTGAAAAGTTCTATTAGTTATAGTTAGTTACATTTAGTTACAATTAGTTACATATAGTTACATTAGTTACATAAGTTGCATAAGTTACATTAGTTACGTTTAACTAATTAAAATTTCAAAGTTACGCGTAACTATCCAACACTGCCTACAGCATAAACCGCTTGACGGATTTTCTTCAAACTTCATGTATAAGTTTGAAGAAAAACGGATGTCGAGGTGTTTTTGATTTCGGTTTAGCCCGGCTCAAACTAGTACCTTTCGAGTAACGGTTTTTCCATTTTGGATTTGCTCAAAAACGGCTTTAACGATTTTCCTTAAGCTCAAAATTTACCAAACCTAAGGCATTTTTGATAAAAATGGGTTTTTTTGTTTTTGGCTTATATGGGCATAAAGAAAATCACGTTTAAACGGCTTTTTTTTTCAATTGGCCATAAGTTGGTTGATCGAATTCACTTAAAATTTGTCTAGCATAGTTTTTCAAAATATCCTATAGAATGGCGTTGTATTTTTTTCAGTAAAACCTTTCTAAACGGTGGCTCCCATACAACGAGCTGTTCAGTTTTAGCCAACTTTTTTTTTTTGATTTTTCTAATTTGCTCAGAAACGGCTCTAACGATTTTAATTAAACTTTGTGTTTAATATACTTTGAGTGTTCTTTAGAAAACTGCGTTATTTAGTTTTTGGCTAAAAATGCAAATAACGGAGATCTGGTCATAACGGCCTTTGTTAAATAGCCATACATTGGCAACGGTTGTATCAAGCTCACTTAAACTTTGTTTGGTATAGTTCCGTAAAAATTCCTATTAGATGGCATTGCATTTTTCAGTTAAGCTATTTTAAATGGTGGCTCCTATACAAAACCACTAGGTTTTGGCAAATTTGTTACTTTTCAAATTTGCAATTTGGTTACAAATGACAATAACGGACATTGGTTTTAAAGGTTTGATTAAACTGGCCATAAGTGCTCAACGACATAGACGAAATAAGACTTCTTTCATAGCACCCAAAAGAAGGCCTCTATATTTTAAATATGAAAGGTTCTATAACGGGGTTTCCAGTTTTAGCCAACAAATGTTAAGTTTTTACCAAATTTTCCAAAAGTTACTAACAATTTTGAATTACTTTTAGGGTATTTTTTGGGAGTATTTCATTGATAACTGCATTCTTAAGTTATTGCTAAAAAACAAGTAACGGACATCTGTTTATAAACGACTTAATTTAATTGAAGGAGATAGTTTAACGAAATAACTGGACACATTAAAGTTTCTTTAATAACAACACTTCCTATATGCTCAAAATACGGAACACAAAGACTTCTTAAACAAAGAATTTGAACTTTTTTGCTTATCTTATACAACAAATGGTATTCGTTTTTGGTTGAAAAATTTGTTATCATTGTGCTTGCACCCACAGAGCTAGTACGTGTGACCCAGTCGTGCATTTTATTCTGTTATGTGTATGCGTTCCCCTCCCGCAGCCATCTGCTGTTCCAGTTTCAGAAACAAAATTCTTCTTAAGCAGACAGGAAAACCTCAATAAAACTAATTTTGTGTGGCTGGTGTTCTTTAACCACTGGCGCAATAAAAAAAGGCATGTGCCACGCCCAAAGTTGCAATAACTATGAGCTAAGTGACAATCAATTTTAAGGTTTGTAGAACGATTTGAAGAAAACAAGACACAACTTAAATATTTAAAAATTAGATTTTGAATGGAAATAGCGATTATGGGTGTATTTAACAATTTATTCTTGGACTACACTCTGCTACGTAACCAAGGAATACAAACCGAAACGTTCATCTCCTTATTTCAAAACTGCTACCGATAGTTTAAAACATTAACACAATTAATGCATATTACGACCTTTGACGGAAACGCCCCTTAAAGTCGGGAGTGTCCTAAAAATGTATAAAAAAAAAGTTTAAAAAACTAACTGAGCTTTGATCATTAGTCAGTTTTTAGGCATATGTGAAAGACAGCTGAATCGAGTAGTTCTTAAACGATCTTACTTGAGGTATTTTGTAAAATTTGCGCCCTTAAAAGTAAGCATATTGAACAAATTAATGTTTATGTACAAGTAATACCCACAAAATTTGATGTTTTTTGCTTTATTATAACAATTGTTATTTTATAAAAACTATATTGACGGTTTTTTATGAAAGTGTGCGTCAGCCACGCCCAAACTGAGAACTGAGAACTTACTTTTGAACCAAGGATTATAAATAATTTTTTTCTACGGCACACGCGCTCAATGGGTTTGTATAGCCCTTTTAATGATTAGTCATAGCGTTAGCGATAGGAAATTAGGAAGTAAGGGAAAGGAGGTGTCGATGAACATTGGTTTTAAATGTTTGAAGATCAAAATTGCAAGGAAAAAGAAAGAATCCCTATATATTACGGTACGTCCGGAATCGGGCTCAAGTGTAAACTGATGAGCATTCCTAGCAGAAGTGTTACGGGGGAAATGTTTAAGGGGTTTTTATAAACTCAATAGAGCTCTTTGTTGGCACTTGGTGGAATACATATGATGAAAGCTGTAACGTGCTAGTGCTGGCTTGTGGGTCGGTGCTGGCATGCGAGCCTCCGGCTTATTTGCTCGTCGATGGGGTAGGTTCTTGACCCGGTTAGCACCGCTACAAAAATTTGGACATGCCAGTCTTTGCGTTAAGGTGTTGTTAAACGCTACGAGATGTTTTTCTTACCCTCCCTTCCTAAATCGTCATACTCGCCTAGACGATCCCGTAAGTGGCATCATTCCCTGTCTATCTGTCCATACTATCCTCCCACACTACTTCCCATCCTCTTTTGACCAAATTAGTTAAAACTCATATTTTGTGTTTTCTATCTTCAATTTGAAATTTTATTCAACATGTTAATTGAGTTGCTTATTCGTTTAAGTTTACGTTAATTGAATTTTCGTTTATTTTGTTGCGCTTTCTTTGAATTAAATTTATAAGGATAATTTACTTTGCAGACAAAAATATATTAACAAGAATGAATTTATAATTTATTTAAACTAACAAACGATTTTAAAATCTTTACTCCCGAAAAATAACCCCTTTGTGCTTCTATACCGTACGCTCAACGGAAAACGGAATATGGGAATTTAAATCCTCTTTTAAACAAGACGTTATATATTTACTATAGGCAATTGTCCCCTCAAAACCCTTACCAGAAGAAATTTAAATACAAAAAATGAATTATATAATCAATAGAGTGACAGGGATCATAAAAAAAACTCACCAGACTTACGGAGCAATCTCCAATCCTGTGGCCACAGTATCCAGGTTGCTCCAACGGTGGTACCCAGTGTGTGGTACTTCTTACTTCTATTGATAAAATATTTTATATAAATCACCTTCTGGTATTTAGAATTTCTTCTCAAATATTAATTAATTGATTACTACTCGCGCGCGTTAGTATGTGCGATCACAAACGATTTTTTTCAAAGCAAAGATTTAAAAGAAACCAAAAGAAGTAACTTAATGTAAAACAAAAAAAAAATTAACAAAGAACAATTAAACCACAGCACGAGATTTCGGTTAGCTCCAATTGTCCGTTTATCCAACGGTGGTAATCTTCAATCCGCCAATTGGTGCCGTTAAGGACTTATATAGTTGGATGACGAACGTTTTAAAATTTTGCTGGATAGGACCCTTTCACAGCTTTTCCTTTGAAGTACAAAAAAAATCCACCCAAAAATGCAGATTCTGGCTTTAAGGAATCTGATTTTAAAGATTTAATTATTAATTTATTTTTGCCTTAATCGGAAATAACAATTATCATTAATTAGCGAAACAAATCCGTTCAAACAATACAAATTATTTATTAAATGACTACTGTCGACTGGACAGCGAAAAGTGTACTTTAATAATGATTTGTTTCTGAAACATTGCCCGTACTTTTTCCGCTTCTTCAAAATACCAAGTCGTTTCCCTCTCATTGTTCTTTGCTTGAGATTAGTACCTATACATTCAAAAACAAAGAAATGTATATATTCAAAAACTAAACGTTTTCATCATCAACCTAAAGCAGCAAAAGTTGGTTCTGTAAATTCTATAAACATATTTAGACGAAGCTATCATGTACGCAAACCATAATTACTATCAGTGATAACCGCTGTGCCCAATAAAAATATCACTATTGTGACCCAGCTCCCCTTTGACAACTTGTCAACATGACATTGAAAATTGTTTGTTTACCTTTTGTTTTGCAATTTTCTGTCGGTCGCGTTTCCTCGTGTGCAATTTTCTTTTTATTTTAATTAAAATGTTGTATTTATTCGCGGAAATAAATAGTTTCGTTACAGGGCTTCGCTTATTTTGGATGTATAAATACACTCAAAACATGCGAACGAACCCACTAATCGCGTATCTAATTGAAAGTGAAATTTTAGTGAAGTAAAAAAAAAATATATATAGCCTGCAAATCTATATTAGTGCCATTTTAAATGCACTATAAATAGCAAAACAAATTTGCAACTTAAGTGAAGTGCTGTGTTCTTCAGTTTTAGTTTTTTTTTTCCTTTTTTTTTGTTGGTTTGTTTATTGCAAACCATAGTGAAACTCAGCACCTCAAAACCAATTTGGACCCACAAGCTACCTGAATTAAATTACTGCTGTCAACGTGGGAGCCGAACCTACATAATTTTGTTAGCCGGGATACGATCATAGTCAGATAAGTTGGACGAGTAACTACTAATTTGAAAACGATTCTTTGTGGAAATATTTTGTTTGCTTTCAGAACATTTTACTGTCGGATATCTTTGGCATGATAAACACCAATCCACTTTCCACCAAGCGTCTCAAGTTCGTACATACAACTGCCCAATACCTTACGAACCCTGGATTTTACGAACTTGGGCAAAAGTTTAGCATTTATGCCCTGTGCAAAGCTGCTTTGGGTGAAATTTCTATGGAAAACCTCCTGTCCAACACTATACGACACAGGTTTAGAACGTAAGTTGTATGTTTTTTTAGACTTAACGTGTGCCCTGAGTAAGTTCTCCGACAACTTTTGTCTGGCAACGGCTGTTTTAGTCGCACTTGGCACAACCAACAATTCTGAGTCAGTCAAAGCGTTCAAATCTCTAAGAATGCGATATGATGATCCATGTGATATCATCGTCTGTCCAAATAAAGCAAAATATGGCTGACATCCTATGGATTCGTGCATATCGGATCTTAATGCACATGCAATACTGGACAGATGCATATCCCAGTCGTTTTGTTCTTTTGAAATAAGAACTCTTATTTTGCTCAAGAGATTACGGTTGACTCTTTCAGAATTGTTGGCTTGTGGGGAATATAATGCTGTACGCACATGACTAATGCTATAGTTAGTCATTAAATTTTTGAACTCATTCGAAACAAACTGCCGTCCGTTGTCGGAGTGAACAAACTCAGGGGTCCCGAAAGTATGAAATATTTCACATTCTAAATATTGCACGATTCGTGCTGCTGTTGCTTTTGGTAAAGCTTTTAGGAACGTAAATTTTGTGAAGTGATCTAATACGATAAAAACACACACATTTCCTCGTTTTGTTCGCGGGTATGGTCCTAGGAGGTCTATATATAAACGTTGCATCGGTCTTTCAGATACGATCTGTTTAGTTATTGGCGGGCGAAGGATTGAATTTGGAGCTTTAATGGTTTTGCACGTTTCACACCCACTCACGAAGGCCTTGATATCTTGCACCATCTTGGGCCAATAATATTTTTCTCGAATGCGAGCGTAGGTTTTAGCAAAGCCGCTATGGCAAGTTAATTTGGTGTTGTGAGACATTTCGATACATTTGTGAGTGAGGGCGTCAGGCAACCATAACCGCCACAAAGAATCCTCGTCGTTTACTTCACCATTCCTGAACCTTACTCTTTTGTATATAAAATTTTACGATACAACGAGGTCAGGAAGTGAAGATTGATTTGAAACAACTTTTTCTCTGAGCTGGGAATATTGCGTCGAATTGAACTGATCCGAATCGAGGTCAACCTCTGCACCTAAAGGTGTCAAAGAAAGCTCATCCATGTCTATTCGCGATAGAGTATCTGGAACGACGTTAAGGGATCCCTTTCGGTGTTCGATCGAAAAATCAAATCCTTGAAGTTCCAAACTCCACCTTGCCAATCTTCCACTCAAATCCTTCATAGACATAAGCCATTTGAGACTTGAGTGATCTGTGATGATTGTAAAGGGTAACCCTTCAACGTAGGCCCTGAATTTTCTTATACTCAATACCGCAGCAAGACATTCTAACTCAGTCACCGTATAATTCTTTTGAGCTTTATTTAGTTTCTTAGACATATAGGCTATCGGTTTTTCATTCTCATTCTCATCCACCTGAAAGAGGACCCCACCTACACCCTCCGAAGAGGCATCACACTGTATAGTGAATGGTTTTTTGAAGTCCGGTTGTGACAACACTGGAGCTGAGGAGAGTGCAGTCTTCAGTTTATTAAAAGCTACCAATGCTTCAGGAGTAAGCTCAAACTTATTTTTCTTTTTAAGGCAATCGGTGAGAGGAGCTGCTAAGTCGGAATAATTCTGAATAAAACGTCTATACCAACCGGTCAAACCCATGAATCTACGAACCTGTCTTTGAGTTTTGGGAATGGGAAAATCAATCATAGCTTCAATTTTCGCCGGATCAGTTTTTAAAGTTCCCTGGCCAATAATATACCCCAGATATTTTATTTCCCGCATGCAGAATTTACTTTTGTCAAGGTTTATAGTTAAGTTCGCCTTGCGAAGACATGCAGCTACTTCATTTAAGATCCGTATATGCGAATCGAAATCCTCAGTACATATGAGAAGATCATCAAGATAAACAAGAACATTCTCTCGAAGTGATTGAGGCAGCATTTTATCAATGACTCTAGACATCGTGGAACCAGCATTGCTTAAACCGAATGGCATGACTTTAAATTGGTATAATGGTCTACCAGGAACAGCGAATGCTGTCTTTTCTCTTGACTTTTCCTCAAGAGGAATTTGCCAGTATGCGTCTTTTAAGTCCAGTCCAGTGATAAAATGTGTGTCCTTGATTCTACTCAACAATCCCTCTATATGCGGAAGTGGATAAGCATCCTTTACAGTAACTGCATTTACTTTTCGAAAATCCAAGCAAAGGCGAACTTTACCAGGTTTTCTAACTAACACCACGGGACAACACCAAGGAGAATTACTCACTTCAATGACACCAAGTTCCAACATGCGGTCTAACTCCTTGTAAGCCTCTTCTTGGCGTACGGGTGACAAAGGATAATGGCGAGATTTTATTGGAACTGCGGTACCTGTGTCAATAGTGTGACAACCTAAGGTTGATTTCCCCAAACCCAAAACTACAAAGTTGGGGAACAATTTTTTTGTGGCTTCTAACTGCATCGATTGTTCTGGAGTTAGCCAGATCAATTCAGCCTCATCCTTCAGATTTACTTCACCTTCGTTTGACCAGTCCTCATGTTGGATTTCGCTGATTTGTGGCATAAGGTGGAACTCCCTCCAAAAATTCATTCCAAGGTACAATTTTTGAGTCAGATTTGGAATCAAGTAATAAGAAAGGAATTTAGTGATACCATTGTACTTGGTCTGTATTTGGCAGTGACCAACAATGGCATGGGACTTCCCATCGGCAGTACGTACAACGTTCTTGTAAGACTTCACTTCAACTCCAATTCTCTTTACTAGCTCCCAACACTCGTTACCTAGCACAGAAATTGATGCTCCGCTGTCCAGTAAACCAAAAACTGACTCATTGTTCAAATGAACACTAGCGTACATCCTACCATCTGTGTCCGATGAAATTATGGAGTCCAGAATGTCTTTGCGGAATTTTTGACGGTTCCGAAACCGATGCCTGCACTTTTGAATTTGAGAGCTGACTGCACCACTACCAGATCCCATAATTCGGGAACGAACCTGATAATAGTTCAATTTACGCTCATGAAGTGATTTTAACGCGTAAGTATCCACTGGATGAGACTTGACATTAAATATTTCTTTTCGTTCTAGAATCTTGATCGGGACTGTTTTGTTGCTGGTATTGTTTTGGAAGCTGTTTACTGTTGATCGGAGTTGCTGGAATTGGTTCTCATCGGACGAAGGTCCCCGCTCTTCCTTTCGCCCCTCTGGGAGTTTCCCGAATGCTTAGGGCACTCCAGAGTGCTTATTCCCTTAGTGCCACAAAAGTAGCAAAACATTTTTCTTGCAAGAGGACAGAAATGAAAACTATGGCCCTTTTGATCACAGTTCCAGCATGTAAAGTTGGCAGTATAAGTGGAACCAGATTTTTTAAACATATTGAAAGCCGCGACTTCCTCCCCAGTCAAATCTTCAGTTTCCTGATTTTCCTCAACGGAAATCTCATGTATTGACTTTTGGGAAGAATATCGTTTCGCTAAAAACCTTTCTGCTTCCCTCGCCTTATTACGTAGCCCCTCCAGATCCTTACAATCAGCAGACAACAAAATTTCTCCAAGTTTATCTTTGGCATTGCTTCGTATAACATCTACCAATTTCGAATCTTCAAAGGGTTCTTTTAAACGGTCGTTAAGACCGACGACGGAACTATAAAAGTCGTCAAACGATTCCTTATACCCCTGTCTACGAGTGAGTAAACGCATGTACACATCTACGTCATTTTCCTTCCGCCCAAACTCCTTTTTCATAGCTTGCTTTACTTCCTGAAAAGAAGCATTGGGATTTCTCCTAAGAAAGCTCCAAAACCATTTGTTGGCCTTCCCATCTAGCATGGTGTGAAAATTTCCTACTAACTGCTCGTCAGAATACCCTGAAGAAGTCTGCAGCCGATGCACTTTGAAAAGGAAATCGCCGACGTTTTCAGCACCGTCGTATTTTACATTCCACCTTTCTAATCTGCAAGGCTCGGACGTGTTTTGGAAAAACGGAGAAATGGAATTTCTGGGCCTAGGAGCAGGTCGTGGTGCGGTGGAGGTGCTAGTCCCTGCACCTGTGCAGGTCTGGTCTCCCCTCGCGGTATCAGGGGCACTCTGAATCGAAGTTGGTCTGCTTACCTCTTCCATTTTCTTAATGACGTTGACCATAAATTGGTCCATTTGTTGGAAGAATCTGACTTGGTTCATCGTAAGACTTCGGTCAATTTGAAGAGCTAGATTCTCAATGGCTCCTTGGCCATTAGGACGAGGTAAATTTTCCCCAACAACATCTTGATTTTGTTCGAGGACTTCATTGGGTTCATCTTCCGGTAACCCGATATTTTCCATTGCTGAAGACGAATTAGAGACAGACGAATCCAACTCTGAAAACCTAAACGACTCGTCAAAATTAAATCTGTTGATGCTGTTATGAAAACGTTGATAAAAACGCTCAAACTGTTCAGCGGACTGGGCTTGATACAATTCGAAATTGTCAACAGTTGAAGCCCTTTGACCTGAGCTCATAGCTCGGGTTCAAATGCTAATCCCAAACTCAGACGCGAACTGAATCTCTAACCCACCAAGCCAAACCAAAAAGAAAGCAAAATCAAATATCGATTACACCTAGATACAATCAATCGAACCAAACGGAAAGAAACTATAAGAACAAACAAAACAAAAGAGACTAATTAAAAAAAACTCAAATATTGTATTAATGTGAACCTAATCTCACATGTACAGACAATTTTTCAAAAACGACGAATCAATATTAATAAAAACTCAAGATATTATTAACTGGCAAACAAATTTTCATATAAGTCTGAGGATGAGAAATATGTTTAAGAGGATATAAGGACTTTCAATATTGACAGGGAAGATGCCGTAGACCTGCGAGCCAAATAAAAAAACAACATTTAAAATAAACTAATAAGGTATGTATACCTATGTATATAAATTAAACTATTGAAACTATTTGATGTGAAATTGAAATCTTCCAGATCATATGTTACCAAACACACACATAGTAACAAGGACTCTGGATTTTAAATTACTTCGATTGGGACCTCTTGACGACATCTTCCGGACATTATCGAGTCTCCAATCGACCGTTTGTGAAAGGTGCATGCCTATATTCCAGGCATAGGGTAACTCGTCACACAAATAATCCCATGGCTTGGCCTCTGCACCACCTTTTGCTAGACATAAATATGTTTGTATTTCTCCTCCCCATCGCAACGCGATATCAAATGCTTTTGATCCAATCATCGGGACTTATGTAGAAGGAAAACACCGTATTCAAATCAAAATAAATTAAAAAAAAAACAAAAATCTTAAAAGTAAAACTGTAACAAAGTGTAGTAGATTTTACTGACACATAAAAAGAATCGGAAAAAACAAAGAAAATGAACTGGCTCATACTACTAACCCGCTGCTTTAAGCGGGATCCACGTCTTTGGGCGCCATTTTGTAACGTGCTAGTGCTGGCTTGTGGGTCGGTGCTGGCATGCGAGCCTCCGGCTTATTTGCTCGTCGATGGGGTAGGTTCTTGACCCGGTTAGCACCGCTACAAAAATTTGGACATGCCAGTCTTTGCGTTAAGGTGTTGTTAAACGCTACGAGATGTTTTTCTTACCCTCCCTTCCTAAATCGTCATACTCGCCTAGACGATCCCGTAAGTGGCATCATTCCCTGTCTATCTGTCCATACTATCCTCCCACACTACTTCCCATCCTCTTTTGACCAAATTAGTTAAAACTCATATTTTGTGTTTTCTATCTTCAATTTGAAATTTTATTCAACATGTTAATTGAGTTGCTTATTCGTTTAAGTTTACGTTAATTGAATTTTCGTTTATTTTGTTGCGCTTTCTTTGAATTAAATTTATAAGGATAATTTACTTTGCAGACAAAAATATATTAACAAGAATGAATTTATAATTTATTTAAACTAACAAACGATTTTAAAATCTTTACTCCCGAAAAATAACCCCTTTGTGCTTCTATACCGTACGCTCAACGGAAAACGGAATATGGGAATTTAAATCCTCTTTTAAACAAGACGTTATATATTTACTATAGGCAATTGTCCCCTCAAAACCCTTACCAGAAGAAATTTAAATACAAAAAATGAATTATATAATCAATAGAGTGACAGGGATCATAAAAAAACTCACCAGACTTACGGAGCAATCTCCAATCCTGTGGCCACAGTATCCAGGTTGCTCCAACGGTGGTACCCAGTGTGTGGTACTTCTTACTTCTATTGATAAAATATTTTATATAAATCACCTTCTGGTATTTAGAATTTCTTCTCAAATATTAATTAATTGATTACTACTCGCGCGCGTTAGTATGTGCGATCACAAACGATTTTTTTCAAAGCAAAGATTTAAAAGAAACCAAAAGAAGTAACTTAATGTAAAACAAAAAAAAAAATTAACAAAGAACAATTAAACCACAGCACGAGATTTCGGTTAGCTCCAATTGTCCGTTTATCCAACGGTGGTAATCTTCAATCCGCCAATTGGTGCCGTTAAGGACTTATATAGTTGGATGACGAACGTTTTAAAATTTTGCTGGATAGGACCCTTTCACAGCTTTTCCTTTGAAGTACAAAAAAAATCCACCCAAAAATGCAGATTCTGGCTTTAAGGAATCTGATTTTAAAGATCTAATTATTAATTTATTTTTGCCTTAATCGGAAATAACAATTATCATTAATTAGCGAAACAAATCCGTTCAAACAATACAAATTATTTATTAAATGACTACTGTCGACTGGACAGCGAAAAGTGTACTTTAATAATGATTTGTTTCTGAAACATTGCCCGTACTTTTTCCGCTTCTTCAAAATACCAAGTCGTTTCCCTCTCATTGTTCTTTGCTTGAGATTAGTACCTATACATTCAAAAACAAAGAAATGTATATATTCAAAAACTAAACGTTTTCATCATCAACCTAAAGCAGCAAAAGTTGGTTCTGTAAATTCTATAAACATATTTAGACGAAGCTATCATGTACGCAAACCATAATTACTATCAGTGATAACCGCTGTGCCCAATAAAAATATCACTATTGTGACCCAGCTCCCCTTTGACAACTTGTCAACATGACATTGAAAATTGTTTGTTTACCTTTTGTTTTGCAATTTTCTGTCGGTCGCGTTTCCTCGTGTGCAATTTTCTTTTTATTTTAATTAAAATGTTGTATTTATTCGCGGAAATAAATAGTTTCGTTACAAAGCATTATGTTAAATAAAACACTTGTTTAATTTCCACTTATATCACAGTTTTTTAATAATTTTAATAGACGCGTTTCGTCTTATTAGGACATCATCAGGAGACTAATTATACATAGAATAAAAAAGTGCATGCAAAGTACATTTAACAGTGTGTCAAGAGAATTAAGTTCGAGTTTCATTTACTGTAAATACAAATGTATACATATAATAAACAAGTCATGAAATTACAAATTTAAAAACATTATTTTTATTTATCAAAAGCAAAATTGAGCAGAGGGCTTTTATTAGTTAAGTCTACTTGGCAATTAAGGATGTTCAGATGTTTGTGTTTGTTGATCTCGAAGATTTCAAATTTATCAAGAACACGGTCGGATGGGAGACAATGGAGTAGTTGTATATTATCTGGGGAACAAGAATGTCCTGTAGCCTTTATATGCTGGGACAGTCCGGAAGAATGGTCCGAGTGAACTGAGGCATTCATATATTCATTAAATCTTTTTTGTAAGGTTCTTGAAGTTTTTCCGATTTATACACCATCGCAACCTTCGCAGTTGATTTTGTAAGCCCCACTTTTTTGTAAGAGTTCAGTAGATCTTCTTATTTTGTTGTTGCAAAGGTAGTTTCTGAGAGTGTGTTTGTTGAAAAATGCTGGTTTAATTTTTGCAGTTGAAAGGGGTTCCACTAATTTTTCGCATACTCCAGGTAAGTAGGGTATTTTTGCCAAACATGGTCATCGTTCTCCACACCTTTTGGAAATATAGTCTTCAATACTTCTCGCCTAGACTTATTTCTAAATAGATTATATACTATATTCTTCTTATAACCATTTGCAATTGCAATCTGTAGTATTGTGAGGAATTCCTTTTTAAAATTATATTGGCTTAGTGGAACTCTTATTAGTCTGTCTAACATAGAATGGAACGCGGACATTTTGGTACTCCAAGGATGGGCTGAAGATGCGGGAATTATTGTATCCGTACAAGTTCCTTTTCTAAAAATGTCAAATTGGAGTTTGTTATCCGATATGGATAGCGTCAAGTCTAAAAAGCTTAGAGAGCCTGAACCATATTCCACAGTGAATTGGATATTTGGATCCAGTTAATTTAAAAAATCTTTGAGGAACTTATCAAGGTTACGTTGTGTTCCTGTCCAAATACAAAATACATCATCCACATATCGAATCCAAAGAAAAACATTTTGTAAAATTTGGTTTTTTGATGCGAAAAGAACGCTATCAAAATGGTTCATGAAATATTCCGCTGCAAATGGAGATAAAGAAGATCCCATGGCCAAACCAGAAAGTTGAGTATACACCTTACTGTCAAACTCAAAGTAGTTTTGATCCAAGCAAACGGAAAGTACATCTATATATTGCTAACATCTTTCAGGGTCCGAAACTTTTTCTTCAAGATGTTGAATTAAAAGTAATTTCAATTTTTCTGTCGGTATAGATTAGAACAAATTTTTTACGTCAAAAGAGACAAGTTTAGCGTTGGTTGGTAGAACCAGATCTTTAGTTTTTTTAATTAGTTCCATAGAATTTTTGATAGAATATTTGGGATCAAAATTTAAAACGTTTGGGAGAATATTAGACAATTTCTTTCCCAGTTTTTGCGCGGGGCATTTATAGAAGAGGATACAGGTCGCACCGGGACTTCTTCTTTATGTAATTTTGGTAATCCATAAAGCACTGGAATGGAGGGATTGCTATTTCTTAATCTGTTTTTCTCACCTTCATCGAAAATCAAATTTGAGGAGAGTATAGTCTCATAAACCTTCTTATTATACTTTTTAGTTGGGTCAGAGTTTATTTCCCTTACTTGCATTGTGCCCATGCACTCTCTCATTTTTATCAAATATTCTTCTTTTGGAAGAATACAGATTGCATTTCCCTTGTCAGCCTTACTAAGAATTAAATTATTGTCTTTTATCTTGCCTTTCAATGATCTGATTGTCTTATCAAATGATTTTGAACAGAGTTGTGTGCTGTCGTTGATGTATTGCCTTTTTAAGCACTTTTGCACAATCGACTCTGCATCCTAAATTTGCATCTGGTAAGGCAGCATCTGTATGTACAGCAAGATTAATAAGATGCGTTGCTTTTGTGTTTGGTATGTATGCATAGTTTAGACCAAGCTTCAGTACATCAGTTTCAGTGGAAGAGAAATGAACTTCGGACCTGTTCACCACTCGTTCGTTGAAATTAAACGTGCTTGTGTGATCACTTCGAGCGGTTATATTGTTGTTGTTGTTTTGTTTTAGGCACAATTTCTCTAGTTTTGAATTCTGTTTTATGTGTTGATGGTGTGATAACTGATCAGCTTTGTCATTTGCCTCTTCATGAACTAAAGAGAATTCAATGAAATGCAATCGAAAAGATAATTCAGAGTGAATTACTTTAAGGTGTACGCTTAGATTATCTCGCTGTTTATAATGTTTTTTAATTTTAGCATTTATCCATAACAATTTAGATTTGAAGACAGCATAGCTACTCACTCTTATTTTGCAACAACAAAACAAGAAGATCAACTGAACTCTTACAAAAAAGTGGGGTTTACAAAATCAACTGCGAAGGTTGCGATTGTGTATATATCGGAAAAACTTCAAGAACCTTACAAAAAAGATTTACCGAACATATGAATGCCTCAGTTCACTCGGACCCTTCTTCCGGACTGTCCCAGCATATAAAGGCTACAGGACATTTTTGTTCCCCAGATAATATACAACTACTCCATTGTCTCCCATCCGGCCGTGTTCTTGATAAATTTGAAATCTTCGAGATCAACAAACACAAACATCTGAACATCCTTAATTGCCAAGTAGACTTAACTAATAAAAGCCCTCTGCTCAATTTTGCTTTTGATAAATAAAAATAATGTTTTTAATATATGTAATTTCATGACTTGTTTATTATATGTATACATTTGTATTTACAGTAAATGAAACTCGGACTTAATTCTCTTGACAAACTGTTAAATGTACTTTGCACGCACTATTTTATTCTATGTATAATTAGTCTCCTGATGATGTCCTAATAAGACGAAACGCGTCGATTAAAATTATTAAAAACTGTGATATAAGTGGAAATTAAACAAGTGTTTTATTTAACATAATGTTTAAGGGGTGGATCGCAGCTGGCTACCTCGAGTGAGCATTTTTTGTAGAAGAACCGGCAAAATAAGAAAAGACATGAAACATTTCGACGATGTTCAAGGGATGGAAATGTTTCCATAATGCTTCCCTCTCCTATCAGTCTTAGGTCTTTTTTCTGAACTATGTCAAGCAGTTATAAGAAAGTTTGAAAAGCACCTGCCCAGAGATCTGAGCGATACTCAAGTTAAGGGCGTATAAACGCTTTGTAAATTGAAGCCAGATCAGAAGGGGCGAAAATTTCTCGCATCCATTAAGGAAGCCTTAGCATCTTGCAGCATTTTTGGCAATCTCAAGTATAAGGTCATTTCAACGAAGGTTGTCACTGTTACACATACAGAGTACTGATATATTTTCGACCTCCTCGATGCAAGTACCATCCATGGATAATGGCATAACAACAAAAGACAGCATTCAGTTTTTGATGCATTTAACTCCACACGATTTCTAGTACCCCAATTCACAATGCTGTTTAAATCAGAGTTTAATGAGTTGATCATACAGTATCGTTGTAATAACACGTCCACAGGCGAGGGCCATAAATTATCAAACGTAAATGAAAAGCTGAGGGTTGAGTCGTCGGCAAAACAATGCCACACCAGCATTTATTTTGTGGAGATCAGACTTGAAACGGTCTAATAAAACTTGTATTGAGCGGTCTAGAAGAACGCTTCTAATCCAACGAATACGAGTATCATCGATACCAAATGCACGCATTTTCAATAAAAGAGCTTCATGCAAAACTCTATCAAATGCCTTTGAAATATCATAAGCAATAATCTTGCTTTCGCCAAAGCGATGCAAGGATTTGTTCCAGTGTTCGGTAGGATATGCCATCAGATCACCAATGGAACCATTGCTGCGAAAGCCGTACTGCCGGTCATTTAGAAGCTCTCGATCTTCGACATATTTCTTGAGCTGACGATTTATCAGTGTTTCCATGACCTTGGAGAGAAGCGACGTAAGTGCAATTGGTCGATAGGAGGAGCGGGAGGAGGAGTCACCTTTAAAATCGTTCAACTGAATGTTACTGAGTTTTAACTTCATTTATTGTGTTGCTTTTAGGTATTTTACAACACGTTTCAGCTGATTCCAGTCTTCTGTTGATACCTTTTGTGCCAAAATACGGACGCTCGCTGAAATATCGTGTATTGTATTTACTGATAAGTACATTAATCTTCGAATCAACTGTCAATACTTCGTGTTATTTTCAAGCTGAGTTGATGATTCTGTTTTTCCGTAATTTACTTATTTACTTCTAAAGGTGCTTTAACTTCCTTTGCTTCTGTTAGGACAAGATCTGATGCTATTTTCATGATGTACGTTGACTGACATAAAGTTCGAAATTTTCACTTGAGTCTTTGCTAATTTCCATCCCCAAATAATGTTTTATTGGTCCCAAATTTTGCATTTGAAATTTTGACTTCAGAACATTTTCAATCACCTTTAATTGATCGACTGTTAAGCAAACCACTATAATGTCATCAACGTAGACAATGATATAGCAGTAGCTGCTGTCAATCCATTTGGAATACATGCACGGATCATTGTAACTCTGATGAAAATCTACTTCAACCAATACATCATGAAATGCACTATTTCAGGATCTGGCTGCCTGCTTGCGTCCGTTAATACTTTTCTTCAACAGGCAAACTTTTGACTCGTTGCTGTTTTTGAGACCCATTGTTTGTTGCATGTAAATGGTTTCATTTAAATTGAAAAGCAAGAAAGCCGCTTTAGCATCCGGATGATAAACGTTCTTTTTTCTTTTCGCTGACACAGATAGCAATATTCTGAATGTGGTATGTAACACAACAGGTGCGAAGACTTTGTCGTAGTCTTTCGGTGCCACGAATGAATACATTTTTCGTTGTGATGCAACGGTGTACTGATTTAGGGTCAGGCTGCCGCAATATACACATATCACAAACAACGTCTGCAACTCCTATTTGTTTGCCTTGGTATTTGATTTCTCCAATTCTATTATCAAATTCAATGCGATAAGATATTCCCCACCAAACTCGAAGCAAATAGGACATTTGCTACCTTTGCTCTGTGGATGTCCCCATTCTCAATACAAAATCGCTAAATCCTGTTCCAATTCCTTCCACTTTAGATGTTTCACCATTTGCTTATTTAATTGTACTTTTATATAACTCATTTGTCGTTTACTGCATGTCTGGTCGCTCCTGAATCAACTGTCCATCCATTTTACTAAGAAGAGCAAACGGTAATAAGAAAATCTTGCTCGTACCTAGCTGGAATTTGATGTTCTACTTGGTGATTTCTCTTCCATCGTTTTCACTTTATAAGTTGAATTCTTCTTGTTTCCTTTGTTCATTTTGTTTTTCGCTAACCATTCTTTATATTTTGGACAATTCTTTTTGAAATGATCCGTCTTTTTGCAGAAAAAACAAACATTTACTTTCTCTACGACTTTCAATACTGAATCACCTGTACAACTTTCTATATGCGAATGTCGCTCATACTCACCAATCACTCGTTATTGATCTAATGCAAATGTGGCTTCTTCTTCTTTTCATGATTCAAGTGTTGTGATTAAAGCATCATTACTATCGGGTATACTGCTTTAAAGCATCGCTGCACACCATTTATGATAGAGCCTCTTCACCAATGTCATCTTATTTTGTAAACAAATCTTGAATTCTATGTTGTGGTCTTTTACATTGCCTCCTTCTTCCAGCATGATTCCTTAGCTGTCTTTTTTGTACGAAATAGCGCTAGTTGGTTGTCTTCAACAGACAAACCTTTTGTTCCTCTGGCTTCATCATCCAATTGATCCCATTCATCAATATCATTTTGATTAGTGACTTGTGCGGGTTTCAACTGGTTGCTTTTTAATGATCGCCCTTTTCCACAAATTTCGGTTAAGAAGCAATAGCTCTCTTTTAAATTTCCAATTTTCATAATTGGAGTTATTAAGTTTTGCAAATTTTGGTGCAACTGCTTCCGTCATTATCCTTATGCAAACATTCTGCTTTGTTTCACCGTCTAAATTAGACGGTGAAACAAAGCCGGTCTTATATGGCCTTCAATATTTTCAAGAAATATTCTTTTTAATTTCTATTTTGTTCCACAATAAGTATCATAATTTGAAACTTTATTTTATGCGCAAACAAAATAGAAAATTCAATATAAAAAGGACTTAGCTATTCAGTTGCAAAATTAGAATAAAGCGGAAAACACAAAGTTGCTTTACTGTTAGCGTTGAAAGACGTTTAAAGTTGAAACATAGTAATCTATTGTAAGCAATCGCAAAATGACTTTGTCGTCCATACTATGTTTTGACAAACGTAAAACAACGTAATGTACGTAACGTGGCAATAAAAACAAAAGCAAAAGTTGAATATTTTTCAACTTTAAAAAATACAATTGGCTGTTATTTTTGTTTGTCATTCATATTCTTAGTTTTTATCTAAAAAGAAGCGCGTTTTCAAAGGAGGGTGGGCAAATTGGTCCAGCCCACCAACAGAAACAAGACAAACGTCGCGTCGTTGGAAAGGTCTTCTTTCCCATGGTTTAGACGTTTAGAGCTTGGTGCCCATACTTAAGTCTGACTTACTCTAGAAAACCTTTCCAACGATATGCATCTCATTTCCGTTGGTTTGGAAGAAGATAAATTCCAGGATGCATAACAAAAAGTGAATAACATTATTTTGTATCTCTGGTCTGATATTAAAAATGTTTAAAGCTAATACTCTTTTGCATTATCTTGCTGGACAGGGTACATAAACCTTGACCAGCCGTAGTAATAAATACACCCCGTTCTAAGTAAGAGTGTATTATCGTCGAATAATGTTCTTTATTTTGTACCAATGCCCTTTACCTCTGGTGGGGGGAAGCAATAGCAGAAATAGTTTTAAGCCAATGCCCCTTACCTCTGTTGGGGGGAAGCAATAACAGAAATAATCGAAAAGAGTTTGATCGTGAATGATAATTTGTATTTCCTTACAATACTATTTATACACAGTTTTTGCAAACTAAGCTAAAATTAAATTAACAATAACAATAGTCGCATAATGCTGACTTCTAAAAAATAAACAAAAAACTCATAAGGTTCAATAAATATATCCAATATTCGAATGCAATAATTTTGCTGACAGATGCACACAATTATTCATTCTATGGGAATTGGCTATTGAATGATACAAGATACACACATTGGCTACGAAAATAAAAGCAATGCAAAAGGCGTTAAATGAAATAACATGCAGAGAAGCTACATGACTAATGTTGCTATGCAAATGCGTTAAATGAAATGACATGCAGAGAAGCTACATGACCTATGTTGATATAATAATATCAACATTCTCCGCGTGTTGAACTATGTTCGAAACTATACCAAAACCTCGAATGTGACGGTGTTGGGGTCCTCAATGTTGGGTTCTTCCTCTTCATTTTCGTATTCTGCCTTGTCGGAGGGAGCTGTCTTGTTGGTATCAGAGCGGTACATGCTAAACAATTTCCACAGTAGGAGGATCAGTGCCGTGATTGATATGAGAAGTCCCATATAACCCACTGCAAATTGGTGTGTATCGTTAGAGGATGTGGAGAACGACAAATTATTGGTTATGTTTAACAGTTGCTGCTTTAGCTCATCAAGCTCTAGCAGATGTTTTTTGTAGCTCGAGGATTGGTGAACTACCGGATTGAATTTGTCTGGAACAGCATAATCCGAAAGGTTTGCTAGGGGTGACAGTGACATTCTTGAGTAAGTTGAATGTATTGAATAACCACGCAGCGTCATTAGGTCATCCTTGATTACACAGTTGGGTTGAATTTGAAGTATTCCTGAGCCCTCTAAAATGCTCGGTGTTGCAGTTCCATTGCAGACGACGTTTAAAGTAATTCTTTTCTTTAGTACGTAAATCCATTCGTTTGGAGAGCAAAGCTGAATCCCATGAGGTCCTTCGATGGTCTTCGTTATCTTGCATGATGGAGATTGTTGATTATGGCTCAGGTAATGGATTTCGCAAGAACTTATTTCTGATCCCTTAGTGTATATTGAATGACGTTGATTGCACAAGTGATTTTCGTGAGTAACTGAAAAGCATTTTTGGAACTCTCCTCCTGAAAGCGGATAGTACTGATCACGGTGCAATGTTACGATGATATGTTACGACAGCGTTCGATCAAATCACCTGAAAAAAAAATATTAATAATAACAATAATAATTTAAAAAAAAAAAAAAAAAATACAAATGTACCCAATCAGAGTACCCCGAGTGTTCGATACTTTATTGTTGCTAACAAAAAAATACACATCTTCTGTATTCAATTAAAATAAAATAAACTAAACTAAATATCACTTCACTTCACTGTGATGAGAATCCAAACCACGAACCACGATGTACCTACCTGAAAAGAAAAAAAAATTTGTATTAACAAATAATAAACTAGAAATGAATGGAATTATGTGTGTACTTACATATTCTTTCATTTATCATTGGTATATGTCTATAGTAGTTTTTTTTAGTAGGTACAACAAAATTTCTAGTTTATGTTACCTAGTTAAGTTATGTTTAGGTAATTACATAAATCACTGTTGCACATTTTATTCTTTAAACATTCAAAACAAATAAAATAATCACGACCGACTATCAAAATAATAGTAAACGTTTACAAACAACAAGGAAAATGACATTTGTCAAAAGATGACACCTCAAAGTCTGAAAGCTTTATCGGGCGAATTCAATTCGCCCAGATAATGCGCGTTCAGGTTGTGTTGATATCGTTGAACTTTGAATGCATTTAAAGTTACGATTAAGATTTATAAAAAAAAAAAAAGAGGAAAAAGAACTGATTAAAGTATTAAAGTGCAATAGGGATGGGAGGTGCAATAATATTAGGAAATAAGTATTTAGTAATGTAATAGGTATGAGTTATGGTTAGGTTTATTTATTTTTTGTTGTTGTTTTTTTTTTTTTGAACACGCATTTCCATGATATGGAAGAAATGTTTTTTTTTTCTGGAAGAATATTTTTATAAAAAACTTCTTTTTCTTGTTTCTTGTATCCGTGTTCTTTTTCTAAGAAACTTGTTTCACAATATCCATGGTTCCGATGTAAGAAACACACGCTATAAGAAAAAAAACTTGTGTCATTTCGGAGTTTCTTATAACCGTCATTCACTGTATTTTGTTTTGTTTACTTTTGCCGTTGCCTTGGGTTTTCTTTCCAAATTGACATTTTAGAAAATATTTTTGTTCAATTCTTTCAATTCAGTTGGGTTTGATTTTGTTTACATTTGCAACATAAATTTCGCCCAAATGAACAAATTTCGATATTTGATTTTGTATTGGAAATGGAGTCGAATTTGGAAATTTGCTTCGAAAATTTCCTCTTTTGCTTTAATGAAAACGTAGTTGCTCAGAAAAATATTGTGTTTTGAATATTGATAAACCTGAAATTTTGATTATAAATTTAGATACAGCTATTACCATACTTTCATGCACAAGTCGATTTCGACTAAAGTCGTTGGAACTTTTTATCACATATCTAGGTAGGGTTATTTACATTTTAAATGTTGATATTTAATACGTTTGAAATGCAAATCGGTGAAGAATAACATAAACATAATTTTATTAAAGAAAATTTTGGTTTGAAAATGCATTTGTTGCGGACAACTAATAATACGATTTTACTGGCGATAATACATTTTATTGGCCATTTATAGCAAAGATATGCAAATCGGTCACGAACAACACTTTGCTAATCAGCTGATTGTCATGTCCCCCAAATGAAACAATTCATTCCACTTACTGATGCATTTCCAACCAGAAAGAATAAAAAGACGATGTATTGTTATTATTATTTTTTACTACCATAATTCCATCAGCAAAAAAACTTCTAATTCATTCGTTTCCAATTCTCACTGATTAATTCTTCTAATCGCTATAACTGACCCCTTAACGGGGTTATTACATATTGTTCAGTTCTTACAAATAGATTTTAACAACCTCATTCTTATTCTCATTATCATATTACTTATTATCTATTTATTATTATCTTATATATTTTTTTAAATTTTGTTAAAAGATTTGCTTAAAAAAATCAAATTGCTGCAAGTGTAGTCGCAGCTTTGTTTACTTCGTGAACATATCCGTGTTTCTGAAAATTCACCCTAATGCATGAGCAAAACTCCCCACAGCTCATGAAATGTCAAACAAATTGGCGGCAAATAGGTATATTTTAAAAACTAATTTCAAGTTGATAAAAAGTAAAAAAGTGAATTGTTTTTTTGAAAGCAAAGTATATAAATCACAGAGGACCTATAGGAGAGTGAAATGTTTCGTACGTATCACCCTCCGACACCCATTTCCAGTTTTTTTTTGTTATTATTTGACATCGTGTCTGTGAATAAATGTGAAAAACAACAACACAAAACGACGAGGTGAGTTTTGTTTGTTTTGACATTTCATTTTTTTTTGCTTGATGACAGATGTGAGTAAACAATTTTAGAAATTATTTGTTTTTTTCTCAAAATAAATCATTTTTTATAATTATTTATGAATTTTGCAGTGATAAATCGAATCCCACATCCAGGAATTAGTGACCGAGACCGAAGCAGTACATATCTTATGCGAAAAATGTGTGAGCAAAACCAAGTTCCATTTCATTTTCTAGACTTCAAGATCCTCTCTGTGCTGAAGATTCATCAAAGAAAAAGTAAATTTCTACAATCCAAATTATATATGCAATTTTATTTGAATACTAAATTCCTAATAATTACTTTAGAACACACAAGGAATAGAAGTTTAAAAACTGAGAAGGAAAAAAATCCGTCAAAGGATTGCGGAAGAACGTAAAAAACGACACCGAAGTTATACTGCTACTCGTAATTATGATTGTATATTTATGTGCCTTTGTCTATCCATTTGTTTTTATGTTTTTATATAAAGGTATCTGCCCGGTTGAATGACCCAAATTACTTCCAATGGCTCCAAGAACAGGAAAAACTGAAAAAAACTTGAGCTCGAACAAGAACACCTAGAACAAGAAGAACTCTGGTTGCGTCAATAACTTTTGGCCAGAAAGAAATTCCACGAACAGCAAAAGAAACAAGAAGCCACTGCTGCCGTGAAAGAAGCGGAAGTTCTTCGAATTCAAAAAGAGTTCAATTTTCAACTCAATTATTATTACTCATTGCGTATAGCACAATAATTAAATTGATTTGTTAAACAAATTGATAATATAATATAATGTATTTATTTATTTTTAAATATAGAAACAAAAATTGTTGACCAAAATACACAATTAAAAAAAAAAAAAAAAAGAATTTGACTTTTTATCGAATCTTTGACAAAAAGATGCAATTGGAATGTGCTGTTTTTTCCAAACGGTTTGACTCAAAGATATGGTTTATACATATTTGTAATCTACATTAAATTGTGCTAATGATAGCATTTTTAAATTTTGGTTTAAAACTGAATATAATAAAATTGTACACCAAAAGAACTTTCCTTTCAGATTTTTCAGTGATATAGCGGAAAATCTGAAAGGAAACTTCTTTTGGTGTACAATTTTATTAAATTTTGCCTTAAACCGAAATTTAAAAATGCTATCATTAGCACTACTAAATGTAGATTCCAAATATGTACGAATCATATCTGTGAGTCAAACCGTTTGGAAAAAACAGCACATTGCAATTGCATCTTTTTGTCAAACATTCGATAAAAAGTCAAATTCTGAAAAAATAGACAATTACAATGTGCTGTTTTTTTCCAAACGGTTTGACTCACAGATATGGTTTATACATATTTGTAATCTACATTAAATTGTGCTAATGATAGCATTTTTAAATTTTGGTTTAAAGCAAAATTTAATAAAATTTTACACCAAAAGAAGTTTCCTTTCAGATTTTCCGCTATATCACTGAAAAATCTGAAAGGAAAGTTCTTTTGGTGTACAATTTTATTATATTCAGTTTTAAACCAAAATTTAAAAATGCTATCATTAGCACAATTTAATGTAGATTACAAATATGTATAAACCATATCTGTGAGTCAAACCGTTTGGAAAAAACAGCACATTGTAATTGTCTATTTTTTCAGAATTTGACTTTTTATCGAATCTTTGAAAAAAGACTTAATTTAGGCCGGATATGATTCCTGCTGCACATCACACCATAACGACAAGCATTTGTTTTCGCAATTAACGGGCTAACCGGTTTACCAGAATTCGACTGCATATCAAAATATCAATATTTCAAATATATAAAAATGTCTTTATGTACAGTGTGGACAAACTTTGTGGAATTTATATTTTTTTCACATAAATGATATTGTATATTATGTATATTGGATGTCAGTTCTTCCATCATGTGCTCGTGGTCTCGTTTAGCTGGTTCTCCGCGTTGCAGGCGTTTCTCAAGACGTTGTTCAGCTTTTTTCTGGAGTTCTTCGAACTCGTTTTGAATTCGAAGAACTTCCGCTTCTTTCACGGCAGCAGTGGCGTCTTGTTCCTTTTGCTGTTCGTGGAATTTCTTTCTGGCCAAAAGTTCTCGACGCAACCAGAGTTCTTCTTGTTCTAGGTGTTCTTGTTCGAGCTCAAGTTTTTTTCAGTTTTTCCTTTTCTTGGAGCCATTTGAAGTAATTTGGGTCATTTAACTTGGCGGATTCTTAATAAACATAAAAAAATTGATATATGTACATTAATGTGCAATCATAATTAAAAGTAGAAGTACCTTCGGTGACAAATTTTTTTCGTTCGTCCGCAATCCTTTGACAGCTTTTTTTTCTTCTTAGTTTCTTAAGTTCTTTGCACCATTGCTTGTGTGTTCTAGAGTTATTAATATGAATTTATTATTCAAATAAAATTGCACACAATAAGGATTGTAGAAATTTACCTTTTCTTAGTTTTCATCACAAACGGCGATTGGAGGTATTCTCCAAGATACATCCAAGCCAAACAAATGTAGAGATACTGCTTCGGTCCTGGTTGCCATTTCCTGGATGTGGAATTCGATTTTATCACGCCAAAAACTATAAATAATTACATAAAATGATTTGTTTTGAGAACAAAATAAATAATTTCTAAAATTGTTTACTTACATCTGTCATCAAGCAAAAAAAATGAAATGTCAAAACAAACAAAACTCACCTCGTCGTTTTGTATTGTTGTTTTTCACATTTATTCACAGACACGATGTCAAACAACTAAAAAAAAAATTGACCGGAAATGGGTGTCGGAGGGTGATACGTACGAAAGATTTCACTCTCCTATAGGTCCTCTGTGATTATGGCTGCCGAACACTTCCGGCATTTTCGTTTCTGCTTTATGATTGCTGTCCGTCCAACTGGACGCTTCGTCTCATCTCTTTCCTACCATCTTTCTGTTTCTCTTGGAAATCTGATTGGAATGAACTTCACAATGCATGTCCAATGCTAATACTACGTTTTCATTAGGGCCGAAATAAGGATATTTGAAAATTTGATAAAAAAGTGTTTTCATCTAGGTTTCCACATTTGTTTTGACATCAGGCTATCTTCTTTCTTTTTCTTTTTTACAACCTTTTAATTTTTTCTTCTTGTTTTGTTTTGTTTACTACTTCCGTTGCCCTGGATTTTATTTCAAAATTGTTATTTTGTATTGTTTACTTCTGCCGTTTGCTTTGCATGTTGGTTTGTTTACTTTTGCCGTTGCCTTGGGTTTTGTTTTAAATTGACATTTTAGAAAATATCTATTCAATTTGTTTCAATTTAGTTGCGTTTGATTTGTTTTCACATAATTTGCAACCTTGATTTCGTCCAAATCAAACAAAATTTTAATATTATTTTGTATGGAAAGTGGACTCAAATTTGGAAATTTTCAACGAAATCACATTTTTTGCCCTAATGAAAACGTAGTATAAGACAGAAGCCCGTTCTGACCAAATGTACAACTAAGGTCTGTTTGATGAAAACTAGTTGATTTCGATTTTTGACGGATCGTGACAGTTAGCTGTTGCATTGCTCATATCCATTATGTATTCCATAGGAATCATGATTTATATGCCCAGTGCAACTGTCCAACAAAGAAATTTCAGTCCTTTTCAAAAATTCATAGTCAGTACAATCATCACATCTTGACTGACAGTTGACATAGCTATAATTAGTTTTCTGTGCGATTAAAATGAGTTTAACGTCATATGAATGACGGTACTGTTGATTGGGAAGCGAATGTGTCAAATTAGAATCGATTTCCGCCCAAAATAAACTAAATGTCAAAATTTGACAGGTACGAAAAATCTCTCATACTGGAGAAAACATGACGCAAATCTATTCTACCAATCGACACAAACATTATAGTGTCAAAATAAGTTGACAAAAACAAAGATAAATGTCATTAAAGTCAATTTTCATTTTCACTTAATTGTCAGTGCGAAGCAGCATTACGTTACTACGTAACACTAAACGCACTTCGTATTGTTAACTTTTCCGAACGCAAATCTATTGTTAACTAAAAGAACGCGGGAAAAGTCTCGTCCAGTCATTATTATTACTATTGGAAACCAGACAGAGGCGTGGCTTCAGAAATATTGTCTGTGCCAGTGTTGTCACCAGAGAGCATATATGAAGAGAGTTTAATGTAGACCGGAAATGGAATTTTGCCTACAAGCTGATTTGACAGAAACCTCAGATTAGCTGCGAAAGTGTGCGTAAAAACTCGCATACACTCACAGCTACTATGAGGTTCACCACGGAAGCACTAAATTGACAGTTATTTTAAAAATTTGGCGGCTATTTTTGAAAGTTCATGAATTGTTATGGGTATGTTCAAAAGTAATAGGTTTTTCTATTATGCCCCTTTCACACATGGTAAGATTTCGTTCAACGTGCTGCACAATTTAGTTGTCTTATGATTTTGATATATTTTTATAGATATAATCGATTTGAAACATAAGATCGTACAGAATGATGTAAAAAGTATGTTAACAGCTGATTTTAAAATTGATCAAATAATTAAAACGCTTGATAGAAGATTTTCTGTCATAGTTTAACTTGTATACAATTTCGTAATACATTTTAGTGTTTCAAATACAACAATTTAATAAGTGATAGACTATAGCAAGCAATGTGTTTATTTTTGGAAGAATTATACTGCGTTTTCATTAGTGCCGAAGTGAGGTCATTTGGAAATTTGGTCATGAAGTGTTTTCATCAAGGTTTGCGCACTTGGTTTGGCCATCTTTTTGTTTTGTTTACCACTGACGTTGCCCTGAATTTTATTTCAACGCCAATCTAAATGTTCCGTAAATGTGAACACACCCTTAGAAAAGACATGAACACGCATTTCCATGATATGGAAGAAATGTTTTTTTTTTTTCTGGAAGAATATTTTTATAAAAAACTTCTTTTTCTTGTTTCTTGTATCCGTGTTCTTTTTCTAAGAAACTTGTTTCACAATATCCATGGTTCCGATGTAAGAAACACACGCTATAAGAAAAAAAACTTGTGTCATTTCGGAGTTTCTTATAACCGTCATTCACTGTATTTTGTTTTGTTTACTTTTGCCGTTGCCTTGGGTTTTCTTTCCAAATTGACATTTTAGAAAATATTTTTGTTCAATTCTTTCAATTCAGTTGGGTTTGATTTTGTTTACATTTGCAACATAAATTTCGCCCAAATGAACAAATTTCGATATTTGATTTTGTATTGGAAATGGAGTCGAATTTGGAAATTTGCTTCGAAAATTTCCTCTTTTGCTTTAATGAAAACGTAGTTGCTCAGAAAAATATTGTGTTTTGAATATTGATAAACCTGAAATTTTGATTATAAATTTAGATACAGCTATTACCATACTTTCATGCACAAGTCGATTTCGACTTAAGTCGTTGGAACTTTTTATCACATATCTAGGTAGGGTTATTTACATTTTAAATGTTGATATTTAATACGTTTGAAATGCAAATCGGTGAAGAATAACATAAACATAATTTTATTAAAGAAAATTTTGGTTTGAAAATGCATTTGTTGCGGACAACTAATAATACGATTTTACTGGCGATAATACATTTTATTGGCCATTTATAGCAAAGATATGCAAATCGGTCACGAACAACACTTTGCTAATCAGCTGATTGTCATGTCCCCCAAATGAAACAATTCATTCCACTTACTGATGCATTTCCAACCAGAAAGAATAAAAAGACGATGTATTGTTATTATTATTTTTTACTACCATAATTCCATCAGCAAAAAAACTTCTAATTCATTCGTTTCCAATTCTCACTGATTAATTCTTCTAATCGCTATAACTGACCCCTTAACGGGGTTATTACATATTGTTCAGTTCTTACAAATAGATTTTAACAACCTCATTCTTATTCTCATTATCATATTACTTATTATCTATTTATTATTATCTTATATATTTTTTTAAATTTTGTTAAAAGATTTGCTTAAAAAAATCAAATTGCTGCAAGTGTAGTCGCAGCTTTGTTTACTTCGTGAACATATCCGTGTTTCTGAAAATTCACCCTAATGCATGAGCAAAACTCCCCACAGCTCATGAAATGTCAAACAAATTGGCGGCAAATAGGTATATTTTAAAAACTAATTTCAAGTTGATAAAAAGTAAAAAAGTGAATTGTTTTTTTGAAAGCAAAGTATATAAATCACAGAGGACCTATAGGAGAGTGAAATGTTTCGTACGTATCACCCTCCGACACCCATTTCCAGTTTTTTTTTTGTTATTATTTGACATCGTGTCTGTGAATAAATGTGAAAAACAACAACACAAAACGACGAGGTGAGTTTTGTTTGTTTTGACATTTCATTTTTTTTTTGCTTGATGACAGATGTGAGTAAACAATTTTAGAAATTATTTGTTTTTTTCTCAAAATAAATCATTTTTTATAATTATTTATGAATTTTGCAGTGATAAATCGAATCCCACATCCAGGAATTAGTGACCGAGACCGAAGCAGTACATATCTTATGCGGAAAATGTGTGAGCAAAACCAAGTTCCATTTCATTTTCTAGACTTCAAGATCCTCTCTGTGCTGAAGATTCATCAAAGAAAAAGTAAATTTCTACAATCCAAATTATATATGCAATTTTATTTGAATACTAAATTCCTAATAATTACTTTAGAACACACAAGGAATAGAAGTTTAAAAACTGAGAAGGAAAAAAATCCGTCAAAGGATTGCGGAAGAACGTAAAAAACGACACCGAAGTTATACTGCTACTCGTAATTATGATTGTATATTTATGTGCCTTTGTCTATCCATTTGTTTTTATGTTTTTATATAAAGGTATCTGCCCGGTTGAATGACCCAAATTACTTCCAATGGCTCCAAGAACAGGAAAAACTGAAAAAAACTTGAGCTCGAACAAGAACACCTAGAACAAGAAGAACTCTGGTTGCGTCAATAACTTTTGGCCAGAAAGAAATTCCACGAACAGCAAAAGAAACAAGAAGCCACTGCTGCCGTGAAAGAAGCGGAAGTTCTTCGAATTCAAAAAGAGTTCAATTTTCAACTCAATTATTATTACTCATTGCGTATAGCACAATAATTAAATTGATTTGTTAAACAAATTGATAATATAATATAATGTATTTATTTATTTTTAAATATAGAAACAAAAATTGTTGACCAAAATACACAATTAAAAAAAAAAAAAAAAGAATTTGACTTTTTATCGAATCTTTGACAAAAAGATGCAATTGGAATGTGCTGTTTTTTCCAAACGGTTTGACTCAAAGATATGGTTTATACATATGTGTAATCTACATTAAATTGTGCTAATGATAGCATTTTTAAATTTTGGTTTAAAACTGAATATAATAAAATTGTACACCAAAAGAACTTTCCTTTCAGATTTTTCAGTGATATAGCGGAAAATCTGAAAGGAAACTTCTTTTGGTGTACAATTTTATTAAATTTTGCCTTAAACCGAAATTTAAAAATGCTATCATTAGCACTACGAAATGTAGATTCCAAATATGTACGAATCATATCTGTGAGTCATACCGTTTGGAAAAAACAGCACATTGCAATTGCATCTTTTTGTCAAACATTCGATAAAAAGTCAAATTCTGAAAAAATAGACAATTACAATGTGCTGTTTTTTCCAAACGGTTTGACTCACAGATATGGTTTATACATATTTGTAATCTACATTAAATTGTGCTAATGATAGCATTTTTAAATTTTGGTTTAAAGCAAAATTTAATAAAATTTTACACCAAAAGAAGTTTCCTTTCAGATTTTCCGCTATATCACTGAAAAATCTGAAAGGAAAGTTCTTTTGGTGTACAATTTTATTATATTCAGTTTTAAACCAAAATTTAAAAATGCTATCATTAGCACAATTTAATGTAGATTACAAATATGTATAAACCATATCTGTGAGTCAAACCGTTTGGAAAAAACAGCACATTGTAATTGTCTATTTTTTCAGAATTTGACTTTTTATCGAATCTTTGAAAAAAGACTTAATTTAGGTCGGATATGATTCCTGCTGCACATCACACCATAACGACAAGCATTTGTTTTCGCAATTAACGGGCTAACCGGTTTACCAGAATTCGACTGCATATCAAAATATCGATATTTCAAATATATAAAAATGTCTTTATGTACAGTGTGGACAAACTTTGTGGAATTTATATTTTTTTCACATAAATGATATTGTATATTATGTATATTGGATGTCAGTTCTTCCATCATGTGCTCGTGGTCTCGTTTAGCTGGTTCTCCGCGTTGCAGGCGTTTCTCAAGACGTTGTTCAGCTTTTTTCTGGAGTTCTTCGAACTCGTTTTGAATTCGAAGAACTTCCGCTTCTTTCACGGCAGCAGTGGCGTCTTGTTCCTTTTGCTGTTCGTGGAATTTCTTTCTGGCCAAAAGTTCTCGACGCAACCAGAGTTCTTCTTGTTCTAGGTGTTCTTGTTCGAGCTCAAGTTTTTTTCAGTTTTTCCTTTTCTTGGAGCCATTTGAAGTAATTTGGGTCATTTAACTTGGCGGATTCTTAATAAACATAAAAAAATTGATATATGTACATTAATGTGCAATCATAATTAAAAGTAGAAGTACCTTCGGTGACAAATTTTTTTCGTTCGTCCGCAATCCTTTGACAGCTTTTTTTTCTTCTTAGTTTCTTAAGTTCTTTGCACCATTGCTTGTGTGTTCTAGAGTTATTAATATGAATTTATTATTCAAATAAAATTGCACACAATAAGGATTGTAGAAATTTACCTTTTCTTAGTTTTCATCACAAACGGCGATTGGAGGTATTCTCCAAGATACATCCAAGTCAAACAAATGTAGAGATACTGCTTCGGTCCTGGTCGCCATTTCCTGGATGTGGAATTCGATTTTATCACTCCAAAAACTATAAATAATTACATAAAATGATTTGTTTTGAGAACAAAATAAATAATTTCTAAAATTGTTTACTTACATCTGTCATCAAGCAAAAAAAAATGAAATGTCAAAACAAACAAAACTCACCTCGTCGTTTTGTATTGTTGTTTTTCACATTTATTCACAGACACGATGTCAAACAACTAAAAAAAAAATGACCGGAAATGGGTGTCGGAGGGTGATACGTACGAAAGATTTCACTCTCCTATAGGTCCTCTGTGATTATGGCTGCCGAACACTTCCGGCATTTTCGTTTCTGCTTTATGATTGCTGTCCGTCCAACTGGACGCTTCGTCTCATCTCTTTCCTACCATCTTTCTGTTTCTCTTGGAAATCTGATTGGAATGAACTTCACAATGCATGTCCAATGCTAATACTACGTTTTCATTAGGGCCGAAATAAGGATATTTGAAAATTTGATAAAAAAGTGTTTTCATCTAGGTTTCCACATTTGTTTTGACATCAGGCTATCTTCTTTCTTTTTCTTTTTTACAACCTTTTAATTTTTTCTTCTTGTTTTGTTTTGTTTACTACTTCCGTTGCCCTGGATTTTATTTCAAAATTGTTATTTTGTATTGTTTACTTCTGCCGTTTGCTTTGCATGTTGGTTTGTTTACTTTTGCCGTTGCCTTGGGTTTTGTTTTAAATTGACATTTTAGAAAATATCTATTCAATTTGTTTCAATTTAGTTGCGTTTGATTTGTTTTCACATAATTTGCAACCTTGATTTCGTCCAAATCAAACAAAATTTTAATATTATTTTGTATGGAAAGTGGACTCAAATTTGGAAATTTTCAACGAAATCACATTTTTTGCCCTAATGAAAACGTAGTATAAGACAGAAGCCCGTTCCGACCAAATGTACAATTAAGGTCTGTTTGATGAAAACTAGTTGATTTCGATTTTTGACGGATCGTGACAGTTAGCTGTTGCATTGCTCATATCCATTATGTATTCCATAGGAATCATGATTTATATGCCCAGTGCAACTGTCCAACAAAGAAATTTCAGTCCTTTTCAAAAATTCATAGTCAGTACAATCATCACATCTTGACTGACAGTTGACATAGCTATAATTAGTTTTCTGTGCGATTAAAATGAGTTTAACGTCATATGAATGACGGTACTGTTGATTGGGAAGCGAATGTGTCAAATTAGAATCGATTTCCGCCCAAAATAAACTAAATGTCAAAATTTGACAGGTACGAAAAATCTCTCATACTGGAGAAAACATGACGCAAATCTATTCTACCAATCGACACAAACATTATAGTGTCAAAATAAGTTGACAAAAACAAAGATAAATGTCATTAAAGTCAATTTTCATTTTCACTTAATTGTCAGTGCGAAGCAGCATTACGTTACTACGTAACACTAAACGCACTTCGTATTGTTAACTTTTCCGAACGCAAATCTATTGGTAACTAAAAGAACGCGGGAAAAGTCTCGTCCAGTCATTATTATTACTATTGGAAACCAGACAGAGGCGTGGCTTCAGAAATATTGTCTGTGCCAGTGTTGTCACCAGAGAGCATATATGAAGAGAGTTTAATGTAGGCCATAAATGGAATTTTGCCTACAAGCTGATTTGACAGAAACCTCAGATTAGCTGCGAAAGTGTGCGTAAAAACTCGCATACACTCACAGCTACTATGAGGTTCACCACGGAAGCACTAAATTGACAGTTATTTTAAAAATTTGGCGGCTATTTTTGAAAGTTCATGAATTGTTATGGGTATGTTCAAAAGTAATAGGTTTTTCTATTATGCCCCTTTCACACATGGTAAGATTTCGTTCAACGTGCTGCACAATTTAGTTGTCTTATGATTTTGATATATTTTTATAGATATAATCGATTTGAAACATAAGATCGTACAGAATGATGTAAAAAGTATGTTAACAGCTGATTTTAAAATTGATCAAATAATTAAAACGCTTGATAGAAGATTTTCTGTCATAGTTTAACTTGTATACAATTTCGTAATACATTTTAGTGTTTCAAATACAACAATTTAATAAGTGATAGACTATAGCAAGCAATGTGTTTATTTTTGGAAGAATTATACTGCGTTTTCATTAGTGCCGAAGTGAGGTCATTTGGAAATTTGGTCATGAAGTGTTTTCATCAAGGTTTGCGCACTTGGTTTGGCCATCTTTTTGTTTTGTTTACCACTGACGTTGCCCTGAATTTTATTTCAACGCCAATCTAAATGTTCCGTAAATGTGAACACACCCTTAGAAAAGACATGAACACGCATTTCCATGATATGGAAGAAATGTTTTTTTTTTTTCTGGAAGAATATTTTTATAAAAAACTTCTTTTTCTTGTTTCTTGTATCCGTGTTCTTTTTCTAAGAAACTTGTTTCACAATATCCATGGTTCCGATGTAAGAAACACACGCTATAAGAAAAAAAACTTGTGTCATTTCGGAGTTTCTTATAACCGTCATTCACTGTATTTTGTTTTGTTTACTTTTGCCGTTGCCTTGGGTTTTCTTTCCAAATTGACATTTTAGAAAATATTTTTGTTCAATTCTTTCAATTCAGTTGGGTTTGATTTTGTTTACATTTGCAACATAAATTTCGCCCAAATGAACAAATTTCGATATTTGATTTTGTATTGGAAATGGAGTCGAATTTGGAAATTTGCTTCGAAAATTTCCTCTTTTGCTTTAATGAAAACGTAGTTGCTCAGAAAAATATTGTGTTTTGAATATTGATAAACCTGAAATTTTGATTATAAATTTAGATACAGCTATTACCATACTTTCATGCACAAGTCGCTTTCGACTAAAGTCGTTGGAACTTTTTATCACATATCTAGGTAGGGTTATTTACATTTTAAATGTTGATATTTAATACGTTTGAAATGCAAATCGGTGAAGAATAACATAAACATAATTTTATTAAAGAAAATTTTGGTTTGAAAATGCATTTGTTGCGGACAACTAATAATACGATTTTACTGGCGATAATACATTTTATTGGCCATTTATAGCAAAGATATGCAAATCGGTCACGAACAACACTTTGCTAATCAGCTGATTGTCATGTCCCCCAAATGAAACAATTCATTCCACTTACTGATGCATTTCCAACCAGAAAGAATAAAAAGACGATGTATTGTTATTATTATTTTTTACTACCATAATTCCATCAGCAAAAAAACTTCTAATTCATTCGTTTCCAATTTTCACTGATTAATTCTTCTAATCGCTATAACTGACCCCTTAACGGGGTTATTACATATTGTTCAGTTCTTACAAATAGATTTTAACAACCTCATTCTTATTCTCATTATCATATTACTTATTATCTATTTATTATTATCTTATATATTTTTTTAAATTTTGTTAAAAGATTTGCTTAAAAAAATCAAATTGCTGCAAGTGTAGTCGCAGCTTTGTCTACTTCGTGAACATATCCGTGTTTCTGAAAATTCACCCTAATGCATGAGCAAAACTCCCCACAGCTCATGAAATGTCAAACAAATTGGCGGCAAATAGGTATATTTTAAAAACTAATTTCAAGTTGATAAAAAGTAAAAAAGTGAATTGTTTTTTTGAAAGCAAAGTATATAAATCACAGAGGAGAGTGAAATGTTTCGTACGTATCACCCTCCGACACCCATTTCCAGTTTTTTTTTTGTTATTATTTGACATCGTGTCTGTGAATAAATGTGAAAAACAACAACACAAAACGACGAGGTGAGTTTTGTTTGTTTTGACATTTCATTTTTTTTTTTGCTTGATGACAGATGTGAGTAAACAATTTTAGAAATTATTTGTTTTTTTCTCAAAATAAATCATTTTTTATAATTATTTATGAATTTTGCAGTGATAAATCGAATCCCACATCCAGGAATTAGTGACCGAGACCGAAGCAGTACATATCTTATGCGAAAAATGTGTGAGCAAAACCAAGTTCCATTTCATTTTCTAGACTTCAAGATCCTCTCTGTGCTGAAGATTCATCAAAGAAAAAGTAAATTTCTACAATCCAAATTATATATGCAATTTTATTTGAATACTAAATTCCTAATAATTACTTTAGAACACACAAGGAATAGAAGTTTAAAAACTGAGAAGGAAAAAAATCCGTCAAAGGATTGCGGAAGAACGTAAAAAACGACACCGAAGTTATACTGCTACTCGTAATTATGATTGTATATTTATGTGCCTTTGTCTATCCATTTGTTTTTATGTTTTTATATAAAGGTATCTGCCCGGTTGAATGACCCAAATTACTTCCAATGGCTCCAAGAACAGGAAAAACTGAAAAAAACTTGAGCTCGAACAAGAACACCTAGAACAAGAAGAACTCTGGTTGCGTCAATAACTTTTGGCCAGAAAGAAATTCCACGAACAGCAAAAGAAACAAGAAGCCACTGCTGCCGTGAAAGAAGCGGAAGTTCTTCGAATTCAAAAAGAGTTCAATTTTCAACTCTATTATTACTCATTGCGTATAGCACAATAATTAAATTGATTTGTTAAACAAATTGATAGTATAATATAATGTATTTATTTATTTTTAAATATAGAAACAAAAATTGTTGACCAAAATACACAATTAAAAAAAAAAAAAAAAAAGAATTTGACTTTTTATCGAATCTTTGACAAAAAGATGCAATTGGAATGTGCTGTTTTTTCCAAACGGTTTGACTCAAAGATATGGTTTATACATATTTGTAATCTACATTAAATTGTGCTAATGATAGCATTTTTAAATTTTGGTTTAAAACTGAATATAATAAAATTGTACACCAAAAGAACTTTCCTTTCAGATTTTTCAGTGATATAGCGGAAAATCTGAAAGGAAACTTCTTTTGGTGTACAATTTTCTTAAATTTTGCCTTAAACCGAAATTTAAAAATGCTATCATTAGCACTACTAAATGTAGATTCCAAATATGTACGAACCATATCTGTGAGTCAAACCGTTTGGAAAAAACAGCACATTGCAATTGCATCTTTTTGTCAAACATTCGATAAAAAGTCAAATTCTGAAAAAATAGACAATTACAATGTGCTGTTTTTTCCAAACGGTTTGACTCACAGATATGGTTTATACATATTTGTAATCTACATTAAATTGTGCTAATGATAGCATTTTTAAATTTTGGTTTAAAGCAAAATTTAATAAAATTTTACACCAAAAGAAGTTTCCTTTCAGATTTTCCGCTATATCACTGAAAAATCTGAAAGGAAAGTTCTTTTGGTGTACAATTTTATTATATTCAGTTTTAAACCAAAATTTAAAAATGCTATCATTAGCACAATTTAATGTAGATTACAAATATGTATAAACCATATCTGTGAGTCAAACCGTTTGGAAAAAACAGCACATTGTAATTGTCTATTTTTTCAGAATTTGACTTTTTATCGAATCTTTGAAAAAAGACTTAATTTAGGTCGGATATGATTCCTGCACACTATAACGACAAGCATTTGTTTTCGCAATTAACGGGCTAACCGGTTTACCAGAATTCGACTGCATATCAAAATATCGATATTTCAAATATATAAAAATGTCTTTATGTACAGTGTGGACAAACTTTGTGGAATTTATATTTTTTTCACATAAATGATATTGTATATTATGTATATTGGATGTCAGTTCTTCCATCATGTGCTCGTGGTCTCGTTTAGCTGGTTCTCCGCGTTGCAGGCGTTTCTCAAGACGTTGTTCAGCTTTTTTCTGGAGTTCTTCGAACTCGTTTTGAATTCGAAGAACTTCCGCTTCTTTCACGGCAGCAGTGGCTTCTTGTTCCTTTTGCTGTTCGTGGAATTTCTTTCTGGCCAAAAGTTCTCGACGCAACCAGAGTTCTTCTTGTTCTAGGTGTTCTTGTTCGAGCTCAAGTTTTTTTCAGTTTTTCCTTTTCTTGGAGCCATTTGAAGTAATTTGGGTCATTTAACTTGGCGGATTCTTAATAAACATAAAAAAATTGATATATGTACATTAATGTGCAATCATAATTAAAAGTAGAAGTACCTTCGGTGACAAATTTTTTTCGTTCGTCCGCAATCCTTTGACAGCTTTTTTTTCTTCTTAGTTTCTTAAGTTCTTTGCACCATTGCTTGTGTGTTCTAGAGTTATTAATATGAATTTATTATTCAAATAAAATTGCACACAATAAGGATTGTAGAAATTTACCTTTTCTTAGTTTTCATCACAAACGGCGATTGGAGGTATTCTCCAAGATACATCCAAGCCAAACAAATGTAGAGATACTGCTTCGGTCCTGGTCGCCATTTCCTGGATGTGGAATTCGATTTTATCACGCCAAAAACTATAAATAATTACATAAAATGATTTGTTTTGAGAACAAAATAAATAATTTCTAAAATTGTTTACTTACATCTGTCATCAAGCAAAAAAAAATGAAATGTCAAAACAAACAAAACTCACCTCGTCGTTTTGTATTGTTGTTTTTCACATTTATTCACAGACACGATGTCAAACAACTAAAAAAAAAATGACCGGAAATGGGTGTCGGAGGGTGATACGTACGAAAGATTTCACTCTCCTATAGGTCCTCTGTGATTATGGCTGCCGAACACTTCCGGCATTTTCGTTTCTGCTTTATGATTGCTGTCCGTCCAACTGGACGCTTCGTCTCATCTCTTTCCTACCATCTTTCTGTTTCTCTTGGAAATCTGATTGGAATGAACTTCACAATGCATGTCCAATGCTAATACTACGTTTTCATTAGGGCCGAAATAAGGATATTTGAAAATTTGATAAAAAAGTGTTTTCATCTAGGTTTCCACATTTGTTTTGACATCAGGCTATCTTCTTTCTTTTTCTTTTTTACAACCTTTTAATTTTTTCTTCTTGTTTTGTTTTGTTTACTACTTCCGTTGCCCTGGATTTTATTTCAAAATTGTTATTTTGTATTGTTTACTTCTGCCGTTTGCTTTGCATGTTGGTTTGTTTACTTTTGCCGTTGCCTTGGGTTTTGTTTTAAATTGACATTTTAGAAAATATCTATTCAATTTGTTTCAATTTAGTTGCGTTTGATTTGTTTTCACATAATTTGCAACCTTGATTTCGTCCAAATCAAACAAAATTTTAATATTATTTTGTATGGAAAGTGGACTCAAATTTGGAAATTTTCAACGAAATCACATTTTTTGCCCTAATGAAAACGTAGTATAAGACAGAAGCCCGTTCCGACCAAATGTACAATTAAGGTCTGTTTGATGAAAACTAGTTGATTTCGATTTTTGACGGATCGTGACAGTTAGCTGTTGCATTGCTCATATCCATTATGTATTCCATAGGAATCATGATTTATATGCCCAGTGCAACTGTCCAACAAAGAAATTTCAGTCCTTTTCAAAAATTCATAGTCAGTACAATCATCACATCTTGACTGACAGTTGACATAGCTATAATTAGTTTTCTGTGCGATTAAAATGAGTTTAACGTCATATGAATGACGGTACTGTTGATTGGGAAGCGAATGTGTCAAATTAGAATCGATTTCCGCCCAAAATAAACTAAATGTCAAAATTTGACAGGTACGAAAAATCTCTCATACTGGAGAAAACATGACGCAAATCTATTCTACCAATCGACACAAACATTATAGTGTCAAAATAAGTTGACAAAAACAAAGATAAATGTCATTAAAGTCAATTTTCATTTTCACTTAATTGTCAGTGCGAAGCAGCATTACGTTACTACGTAACACTAAACGCACTTCGTATTGTTAACTTTTCCGAACGCAAATCTATTGGTAACTAAAAGAACGCGGGAAAAGTCTCGTCCAGTCATTATTATTACTATTGGAAACCAGACAGAGGCGTGGCTTCAGAAATATTGTCTGTGCCAGTGTTGTCACCAGAGAGCATATATGAAGAGAGTTTAATGTAGGCCGGAAATGGAATTTTGCCTACAAGCTGATTTGACAGAAACCTCAGATTAGCTGCGAAAGTGTGCGTAAAAACTCGCATACACTCACAGCTACTATGAGGTTCACCACGGAAGCACTAAATTGACAGTTATTTTAAAAATTTGGCGGCTATTTTTGAAAGTTCATGAATTGTTATGGGTATGTTCAAAAGTAATAGGTTTTTCTATTATGCCCCTTTCACACATGGTAAGATTTCGTTCAACGTGCTGCACAATTTAGTTGTCTTATGATTTTGATATATTTTTATAGATATAATCGATTTGAAACATAAGATCGTACAGAATGATATAAAAAGTATGTTAACAGCTGATTTTAAAATTGATCAAATAATTAAAACGCTTGATAGAAGATTTTCTGTCATAGTTTAACTTGTATACAATTTCGTAATACATTTTAGTGTTTCAAATACAACAATTTAATAAGTGATAGACTATAGCAAGCAATGTGTTTATTTTTGGAAGAATTATACTGCGTTTTCATTAGTGCCGAAGTGAGGTCATTTGGAAATTTGGTCATGAAGTGTTTTCATCAAGGTTTGCGCACTTGGTTTGGCCATCTTTTTGTTTTGTTTACCACTGACGTTGCCCTGAATTTTATTTCAACGCCAATCTAAATGTTCCGTAAATGTGAACACACCCTTAGAAAAGACATGAACACGCATTTCCATGATATGGAAGAAATGTTTTTTTTTTCTGGAAGAATATTTTTATAAAAAACTTCTTTTTCTTGTTTCTTGTATCCGTGTTCTTTTTCTAAGAAACTTGTTTCACAATATCCATGGTTCCGATGTAAGAAACACACGCTATAAGAAAAAAAACTTGTGTCATTTCGGAGTTTCTTATAACCGTCATTCACTGTATTTTGTTTTGTTTACTTTTGCCGTTGCCTTGGGTTTTCTTTCCAAATTGACATTTTAGAAAATATTTTTGTTCAATTCTTTCAATTCAGTTGGGTTTGATTTTGTTTACATTTGCAACATAAATTTCGCCCAAATGAACAAATTTCGATATTTGATTTTGTATTGGAAATGGAGTCGAATTTGGAAATTTGCTTCGAAAATTTCCTCTTTTGCTTTAATGAAAACGTAGTTGCTCAGAAAAATATTGTGTTTTGAATATTGATAAACCTGAAATTTTGATTATAAATTTAGATACAGCTATTACCATACTTTCATGCACAAGTCGCTTTCGACTAAAGTCGTTGGAACTTTTTATCACATATCTAGGTAGGGTTATTTACATTTTAAATGTTGATATTTAATACGTTTGAAATGCAAATCGGTGAAGAATAACATAAACATAATTTTATTAAAGAAAATTTTGGTTTGAAAATGCATTTGTTGCGGACAACTAATAATACGATTTTACTGGCGATAATACATTTTATTGGCCATTTATAGCAAAGATATGCAAATCGGTCACGAACAACACTTTGCTAATCAGCTGATTGTCATGTCCCCCAAATGAAACAATTCATTCCACTTACTGATGCATTTCCAACCAGAAAGAATAAAAAGACGATGTATTGTTATTATTATTTTTTACTACCATAATTCCATCAGCAAAAAAACTTCTAATTCATTCGTTTCCAATTTTCACTGATTAATTCTTCTAATCGCTATAACTGACCCCTTAACGGGGTTATTACATATTGTTCAGTTCTTACAAATAGATTTTAACAACCTCATTCTTATTCTCATTATCATATTACTTATTATCTATTTATTATTATCTTATATATTTTTTTAAATTTTGTTAAAAGATTTGCTTAAAAAAATCAAATTGCTGCAAGTGTAGTCGCAGCTTTGTCTACTTCGTGAACATATCCGTGTTTCTGAAAATTCACCCTAATGCATGAGCAAAACTCCCCACAGCTCATGAAATGTCAAACAAATTGGCGGCAAATAGGTATATTTTAAAAACTAATTTCAAGTTGATAAAAAGTAAAAAAGTGAATTGTTTTTTTGAAAGCAAAGTATATAAATCACAGAGGACCTATAGGAGAGTGAAATGTTTCGTACGTATCACCCTCCGACACCCATTTCCAGTTTTTTTTTGTTATTATTTGACATCGTGTCTGTGAATAAATGTGAAAAACAACAACACAAAACGACGAGGTGAGTTTTGTTTGTTATGACATTTCATTTTTTTTTTTGCTTGATGACAGATGTGAGTAAACAATTTTAGAAATTATTTGTTTTTTTTCTCAAAATAAATCATTTTTTATAATTATTTATGAATTTTGCAGTGATAAATCGAATCCCACATCCAGGAATTAGTGACCGAGACCGAAGCAGTACATATCTTATGCGAAAAATGTGTGAGCAAAACCAAGTTCCATTTTATTTTCTAGACTTCAAGATCCTCTCTGTGCTGAAGATTCATCAAAGAAAAAGTAAATTTCTACAATCCAAATTATATATGCAATTTTATTTGAATACTAAATTCCTAATAATTACTTTAGAACACACAAGGAATAGAAGTTTAAAAACTGAGAAGGAAAAAAATCCGTCAAAGGATTGCGGAAGAACGTAAAAAACGACACCGAAGTTATACTGCTACTCGTAATTATGATTGTATATTTATGTGCCTTTGTCTATCCATTTGTTTTTATGTTTTTATATAAAGGTATCTGCCCGGTTGAATGACCCAAATTATTTCCAATGGCTCCAAGAACAGGAAAAACTGAAAAAAACTTGAGCTCGAACAAGAACACCTAGAACAAGAAGAACTCTGGTTGCGTCAATAACTTTTGGCCAGAAAGAAATTCCACGAACAGCAAAAGAAACAAGAAGCCACTGCTGCCGTGAAAGAAGCGGAAGTTCTTCGAATTCAAAAAGAGTTCAATTTTCAACTCAATTATTATTACTCATTGCGTATAGCACAATAATTAAATTGATTTGTTAAACAAATTGATAATATAATATAATGTATTTATTTATTTTTAAATATAGAAACAAAAATTGTTGACCAAAATACACAAAAAAAAAAAAAAAGAATTTGACTTTTTATCGAATCTTTGACAAAAAGATGCAATTGGAATGTGCTGTTTTTTCCAAACGGTTTGACTCGCAGATATGGTTTATACATATTTGTAATCTACATTAAATTGTGCTAATGATAGCATTTTTAAATTTTGGTTTAAAGCAAAATTTAATAAAATTTTACACCAAAAGAAGTTTCCTTTCAGATTTTCCGCTATATCACTGAAAAATCTGAAAGGAAAGTTCTTTTGGTGTACAATTTTATTATATTCAGTTTTAAACCAAAATTTAAAAATGCTATCATTAGCACAATTTAATGTAGATTACAAATATGTATAAACCATATCTGTGAGTCAAACCGTTTGGAAAAAACAGCACATTGTAATTGTCTATTTTTTCAGAATTTGACTTTTTATCGAATCTTTGAAAAAAGACTTAATTTAGGTCGGATATGATTCCTGCTGCACATCACACCATAACGACAAGCATTTGTTTTCGCAATTAACGGGCTAACCGGTTTACCAGAATTCGACTGCATATCAAAATATCGATATTTCAAATATATAAAAATGTCTTTATGTACAGTGTGGACAAACTTTGTGGAATTTATATTTTTTTCACATAAATGATATTGTATATTATGTATATTGGATGTCAGTTCTTCCATCATGTGCTCGTGGTCTCGTTTAGCTGGTTCTCCGCGTTGCAGGCGTTTCTCAAGACGTTGTTCAGCTTTTTTCTGGAGTTCTTCGAACTCGTTTTGAATTCGAAGAACTTCCGCTTCTTTCACGGCAGCAGTGGCGTCTTGTTCCTTTTGCTGTTCGTGGAATTTCTTTCTGGCCAAAAGTTCTCGACGCAACCAGAGTTCTTCTTGTTCTAGGTGTTCTTGTTCGAGCTCAAGTTTTTTTCAGTTTTTCCTTTTCTTGGAGCCATTTGAAGTAATTTGGGTCATTTAACTTGGCGGATTCTTAATAAACATAAAAAAATTGATATATGTACATTAATGTGCAATCATAATTAAAAGTAGAAGTACCTTCGGTGACAAATTTTTTTCGTTCGTCCGCAATCCTTTGACAGCTTTTTTTTCTTCTTAGTTTCTTAAGTTCTTTGCACCATTGCTTGTGTGTTCTAGAGTTATTAATATGAATTTATTATTCAAATAAAATTGCACACAATAAGGATTGTAGAAATTTACCTTTTCTTAGTTTTCATCACAAACGGCGATTGGAGGTATTCTCCAAGATACATCCAAGTCAAACAAATGTAGAGATACTGCTTCGGTCCTGGTCGCCATTTCCTGGATGTGGAATTCGATTTTATCACTCCAAAAACTATAAATAATTACATAAAATGATTTGTTTTGAGAACAAAATAAATAATTTCTAAAATTGTTTACTTACATCTGTCATCAAGCAAAAAAAAATGAAATGTCAAAACAAACAAAACTCACCTCGTCGTTTTGTATTGTTGTTTTTCACATTTATTCACAGACACGATGTCAAACAACTAAAAAAAAAATGACCGGAAATGGGTGTCGGAGGGTGATACGTACGAAAGATTTCACTCTCCTATAGGTCCTCTGTGATTATGGCTGCCGAACACTTCCGGCATTTTCGTTTCTGCTTTATGATTGCTGTCCGTCCAACTGGACGCTTCGTCTCATCTCTTTCCTACCATCTTTCTGTTTCTCTTGGAAATCTGATTGGAATGAACTTCACAATGCATGTCCAATGCTAATACTACGTTTTCATTAGGGCCGAAATAAGGATATTTGAAAATTTGATAAAAAAGTGTTTTCATCTAGGTTTCCACATTTGTTTTGACATCAGGCTATCTTCTTTCTTTTTCTTTTTTACAACCTTTTAATTTTTTCTTCTTGTTTTGTTTTGTTTACTACTTCCGTTGCCCTGGATTTTATTTCAAAATTGTTATTTTGTATTGTTTACTTCTGCCGTTTGCTTTGCATGTTGGTTTGTTTACTTTTGCCGTTGCCTTGGGTTTTGTTTTAAATTGACATTTTAGAAAATATCTATTCAATTTGTTTCAATTTAGTTGCGTTTGATTTGTTTTCACATAATTTGCAACCTTGATTTCGTCCAAATCAAACAAAATTTTAATATTATTTTGTATGGAAAGTGGACTCAAATTTGGAAATTTTCAACGAAATCACATTTTTTGCCCTAATGAAAACGTAGTATAAGACAGAAGCCCGTTCCGACCAAATGTACAATTAAGGTCTGTTTGATGAAAACTAGTTGATTTCGATTTTTGACGGATCGTGACAGTTAGCTGTTGCATTGCTCATATCCATTATGTATTCCATAGGAATCATGATTTATATGCCCAGTGCAACTGTCCAACAAAGAAATTTCAGTCCTTTTCAAAAATTCATAGTCAGTACAATCATCACATCTTGACTGACAGTTGACATAGCTATAATTAGTTTTCTGTGCGATTAAAATGAGTTTAACGTCATATGAATGACGGTACTGTTGATTGGGAAGCGAATGTGTCAAATTAGAATCGATTTCCGCCCAAAATAAACTAAATGTCAAAATTTGACAGGTACGAAAAATCTCTCATACTGGAGAAAACATGACGCAAATCTATTCTACCAATCGACACAAACATTATAGTGTCAAAATAAGTTGACAAAAACAAAGATAAATGTCATTAAAGTCAATTTTCATTTTCACTTAATTGTCAGTGCGAAGCAGCATTACGTTACTACGTAACACTAAACGCACTTCGTATTGTTAACTTTTCCGAACGCAAATCTATTGGTAACTAAAAGAACGCGGGAAAAGTCTCGTCCAGTCATTATTATTACTATTGGAAACCAGACAGAGGCGTGGCTTCAGAAATATTGTCTGTGCCAGTGTTGTCACCAGAGAGCATATATGAAGAGAGTTTAATGTAGGCCGGAAATGGAATTTTGCCTACAAGCTGATTTGACAGAAACCTCAGATTAGCTGCGAAAGTGTGCGTAAAAACTCGCATACACTCACAGCTACTATGAGGTTCACCACGGAAGCACTAAATTGACAGTTATTTTAAAAATTTGGCGGCTATTTTTGAAAGTTCATGAATTGTTATGGGTATGTTCAAAAGTAATAGGTTTTTCTATTATGCCCCTTTCACACATGGTAAGATTTCGTTCAACGTGCTGCACAATTTAGTTGTCTTATGATTTTGATATATTTTTATAGATATAATCGATTTGAAACATAAGATCGTACAGAATGATGTAAAAAGTATGTTAACAGCTGATTTTAAAATTGATCAAATAATTAAAACGCTTGATAGAAGATTTTCTGTCATAGTTTAACTTGTATACAATTTCGTAATACATTTTAGTGTTTCAAATACAACAATTTAATAAGTGATAGACTATAGCAAGCAATGTGTTTATTTTTGGAAGAATTATACTGCGTTTTCATTAGTGCCGAAGTGAGGTCATTTGGAAATTTGGTCATGAAGTGTTTTCATCAAGGTTTGCGCACTTGGTTTGGCCATCTTTTTGTTTTGTTTACCACTGACGTTGCCCTGAATTTTATTTCAACGCCAATCTAAATGTTCCGTAAATGTGAACACACCCTTAGAAAAGACATGAACACGCATTTCCATGATATGGAAGAAATGTTTTTTTTTTTTCTGGAAGAATATTTTTATAAAAAACTTCTTTTTCTTGTTTCTTGTATCCGTGTTCTTTTTCTAAGAAACTTGTTTCACAATATCCATGGTTCCGATGTAAGAAACACACGCTATAAGAAAAAAAACTTGTGTCATTTCGGAGTTTCTTATAACCGTCATTCACTGTATTTTGTTTTGTTTACTTTTGCCGTTGCCTTGGGTTTTCTTTCCAAATTGACATTTTAGAAAATATTTTTGTTCAATTCTTTCAATTCAGTTGGGTTTGATTTTGTTTACATTTGCAACATAAATTTCGCCCAAATGAACAAATTTCGATATTTGATTTTGTATTGGAAATGGAGTCGAATTTGGAAATTTGCTTCGAAAATTTCCTCTTTTGCTTTAATGAAAACGTAGTTGCTCAGAAAAATATTGTGTTTTGAATATTGATAAACCTGAAATTTTGATTATAAATTTAGATACAGCTATTACCATACTTTCATGCACAAGTCGATTTCGACTTAAGTCGTTGGAACTTTTTATCACATATCTAGGTAGGGTTATTTACATTTTAAATGTTGATATTTAATACGTTTGAAATGCAAATCGGTGAAGAATAACATAAACATAATTTTATTAAAGAAAATTTTGGTTTGAAAATGCATTTGTTGCGGACAACTAATAATACGATTTTACTGGCGATAATACATTTTATTGGCCATTTATAGCAAAGATATGCAAATCGGTCACGAACAACACTTTGCTAATCAGCTGATTGTCATGTCCCCCAAATGAAACAATTCATTCCACTTACTGATGCATTTCCAACCAGAAAGAATAAAAAGACGATGTATTGTTATTATTATTTTTTACTACCATAATTCCATCAGCAAAAAAACTTCTAATTCATTCGTTTCCAATTCTCACTGATTAATTCTTCTAATCGCTATAACTGACCCCTTAACGGGGTTATTACATATTGTTCAGTTCTTACAAATAGATTTTAACAACCTCATTCTTATTCTCATTATCATATTACTTATTATCTATTTATTATTATCTTATATATTTTTTTAAATTTTGTTAAAAGATTTGCTTAAAAAAATCAAATTGCTGCAAGTGTAGTCGCAGCTTTGTTTACTTCGTGAACATATCCGTGTTTCTGAAAATTCACCCTAATGCATGAGCAAAACTCCCCACAGCTCATGAAATGTCAAACAAATTGGCGGCAAATAGGTATATTTTAAAAACTAATTTCAAGTTGATAAAAAGTAAAAAAGTGAATTGTTTTTTTGAAAGCAAAGTATATAAATCACAGAGGACCTATAGGAGAGTGAAATGTTTCGTACGTATCACCCTCCGACACCCATTTCCAGTTTTTTTTTTGTTATTATTTGACATCGTGTCTGTGAATAAATGTGAAAAACAACAACACAAAACGACGAGGTGAGTTTTGTTTGTTTTGACATTTCATTTTTTTTTTGCTTGATGACAGATGTGAGTAAACAATTTTAGAAATTATTTGTTTTTTTCTCAAAATAAATCATTTTTTATAATTATTTATGAATTTTGCAGTGATAAATCGAATCCCACATCCAGGAATTAGTGACCGAGACCGAAGCAGTACATATCTTATGCGGAAAATGTGTGAGCAAAACCAAGTTCCATTTCATTTTCTAGACTTCAAGATCCTCTCTGTGCTGAAGATTCATCAAAGAAAAAGTAAATTTCTACAATCCAAATTATATATGCAATTTTATTTGAATACTAAATTCCTAATAATTACTTTAGAACACACAAGGAATAGAAGTTTAAAAACTGAGAAGGAAAAAAATCCGTCAAAGGATTGCGGAAGAACGTAAAAAACGACACCGAAGTTATACTGCTACTCGTAATTATGATTGTATATTTATGTGCCTTTGTCTATCCATTTGTTTTTATGTTTTTATATAAAGGTATCTGCCCGGTTGAATGACCCAAATTACTTCCAATGGCTCCAAGAACAGGAAAAACTGAAAAAAACTTGAGCTCGAACAAGAACACCTAGAACAAGAAGAACTCTGGTTGCGTCAATAACTTTTGGCCAGAAAGAAATTCCACGAACAGCAAAAGAAACAAGAAGCCACTGCTGCCGTGAAAGAAGCGGAAGTTCTTCGAATTCAAAAAGAGTTCAATTTTCAACTCAATTATTATTACTCATTGCGTATAGCACAATAATTAAATTGATTTGTTAAACAAATTGATAATATAATATAATGTATTTATTTATTTTTAAATATAGAAACAAAAATTGTTGACCAAAATACACAATTAAAAAAAAAAAAAAAAGAATTTGACTTTTTATCGAATCTTTGACAAAAAGATGCAATTGGAATGTGCTGTTTTTTCCAAACGGTTTGACTCAAAGATATGGTTTATACATATGTGTAATCTACATTAAATTGTGCTAATGATAGCATTTTTAAATTTTGGTTTAAAACTGAATATAATAAAATTGTACACCAAAAGAACTTTCCTTTCAGATTTTTCAGTGATATAGCGGAAAATCTGAAAGGAAACTTCTTTTGGTGTACAATTTTATTAAATTTTGCCTTAAACCGAAATTTAAAAATGCTATCATTAGCACTACTAAATGTAGATTCCAAATATGTACGAATCATATCTGTGAGTCATACCGTTTGGAAAAAACAGCACATTGCAATTGCATCTTTTTGTCAAACATTCGATAAAAAGTCAAATTCTGAAAAAATAGACAATTACAATGTGCTGTTTTTTCCAAACGGTTTGACTCACAGATATGGTTTATACATATTTGTAATCTACATTAAATTGTGCTAATGATAGCATTTTTAAATTTTGGTTTAAAGCAAAATTTAATAAAATTTTACACCAAAAGAAGTTTCCTTTCAGATTTTCCGCTATATCACTGAAAAATCTGAAAGGAAAGTTCTTTTGGTGTACAATTTTATTATATTCAGTTTTAAACCAAAATTTAAAAATGCTATCATTAGCACAATTTAATGTAGATTACAAATATGTATAAACCATATCTGTGAGTCAAACCGTTTGGAAAAAACAGCACATTGTAATTGTCTATTTTTTCAGAATTTGACTTTTTATCGAATCTTTGAAAAAAGACTTAATTTAGGTCGGATATGATTCCTGCTGCACATCACACCATAACGACAAGCATTTGTTTTCGCAATTAACGGGCTAACCGGTTTACCAGAATTCGACTGCATATCAAAATATCGATATTTCAAATATATAAAAATGTCTTTATGTACAGTGTGGACAAACTTTGTGGAATTTATATTTTTTTCACATAAATGATATTGTATATTATGTATATTGGATGTCAGTTCTTCCATCATGTGCTCGTGGTCTCGTTTAGCTGGTTCTCCGCGTTGCAGGCGTTTCTCAAGACGTTGTTCAGCTTTTTTCTGGAGTTCTTCGAACTCGTTTTGAATTCGAAGAACTTCCGCTTCTTTCACGGCAGCAGTGGCGTCTTGTTCCTTTTGCTGTTCGTGGAATTTCTTTCTGGCCAAAAGTTCTCGACGCAACCAGAGTTCTTCTTGTTCTAGGTGTTCTTGTTCGAGCTCAAGTTTTTTTCAGTTTTTCCTTTTCTTGGAGCCATTTGAAGTAATTTGGGTCATTTAACTTGGCGGATTCTTAATAAACATAAAAAAATTGATATATGTACATTAATGTGCAATCATAATTAAAAGTAGAAGTACCTTCGGTGACAAATTTTTTTCGTTCGTCCGCAATCCTTTGACAGCTTTTTTTTCTTCTTAGTTTCTTAAGTTCTTTGCACCATTGCTTGTGTGTTCTAGAGTTATTAATATGAATTTATTATTCAAATAAAATTGCACACAATAAGGATTGTAGAAATTTACCTTTTCTTAGTTTTCATCACAAACGGCGATTGGAGGTATTCTCCAAGATACATCCAAGTCAAACAAATGTAGAGATACTGCTTCGGTCCTGGTCGCCATTTCCTGGATGTGGAATTCGATTTTATCACTCCAAAAACTATAAATAATTACATAAAATGATTTGTTTTGAGAACAAAATAAATAATTTCTAAAATTGTTTACTTACATCTGTCATCAAGCAAAAAAAAATGAAATGTCAAAACAAACAAAACTCACCTCGTCGTTTTGTATTGTTGTTTTTCACATTTATTCACAGACACGATGTCAAACAACTAAAAAAAAAATGACCGGAAATGGGTGTCGGAGGGTGATACGTACGAAAGATTTCACTCTCCTATAGGTCCTCTGTGATTATGGCTGCCGAACACTTCCGGCATTTTCGTTTCTGCTTTATGATTGCTGTCCGTCCAACTGGACGCTTCGTCTCATCTCTTTCCTACCATCTTTCTGTTTCTCTTGGAAATCTGATTGGAATGAACTTCACAATGCATGTCCAATGCTAATACTACGTTTTCATTAGGGCCGAAATAAGGATATTTGAAAATTTGATAAAAAAGTGTTTTCATCTAGGTTTCCACATTTGTTTTGACATCAGGCTATCTTCTTTCTTTTTCTTTTTTACAACCTTTTAATTTTTTCTTCTTGTTTTGTTTTGTTTACTACTTCCGTTGCCCTGGATTTTATTTCAAAATTGTTATTTTGTATTGTTTACTTCTGCCGTTTGCTTTGCATGTTGGTTTGTTTACTTTTGCCGTTGCCTTGGGTTTTGTTTTAAATTGACATTTTAGAAAATATCTATTCAATTTGTTTCAATTTAGTTGCGTTTGATTTGTTTTCACATAATTTGCAACCTTGATTTCGTCCAAATCAAACAAAATTTTAATATTATTTTGTATGGAAAGTGGACTCAAATTTGGAAATTTTCAACGAAATCACATTTTTTGCCCTAATGAAAACGTAGTATAAGACAGAAGCCCGTTCCGACCAAATGTACAATTAAGGTCTGTTTGATGAAAACTAGTTGATTTCGATTTTTGACGGATCGTGACAGTTAGCTGTTGCATTGCTCATATCCATTATGTATTCCATAGGAATCATGATTTATATGCCCAGTGCAACTGTCCAACAAAGAAATTTCAGTCCTTTTCAAAAATTCATAGTCAGTACAATCATCACATCTTGACTGACAGTTGACATAGCTATAATTAGTTTTCTGTGCGATTAAAATGAGTTTAACGTCATATGAATGACGGTACTGTTGATTGGGAAGCGAATGTGTCAAATTAGAATCGATTTCCGCCCAAAATAAACTAAATGTCAAAATTTGACAGGTACGAAAAATCTCTCATACTGGAGAAAACATGACGCAAATCTATTCTACCAATCGACACAAACATTATAGTGTCAAAATAAGTTGACAAAAACAAAGATAAATGTCATTAAAGTCAATTTTCATTTTCACTTAATTGTCAGTGCGAAGCAGCATTACGTTACTACGTAACACTAAACGCACTTCGTATTGTTAACTTTTCCGAACGCAAATCTATTGGTAACTAAAAGAACGCGGGAAAAGTCTCGTCCAGTCATTATTATTACTATTGGAAACCAGACAGAGGCGTGGCTTCAGAAATATTGTCTGTGCCAGTGTTGTCACCAGAGAGCATATATGAAGAGAGTTTAATGTAGGCCATAAATGGAATTTTGCCTACAAGCTGATTTGACAGAAACCTCAGATTAGCTGCGAAAGTGTGCGTAAAAACTCGCATACACTCACAGCTACTATGAGGTTCACCACGGAAGCACTAAATTGACAGTTATTTTAAAAATTTGGCGGCTATTTTTGAAAGTTCATGAATTGTTATGGGTATGTTCAAAAGTAATAGGTTTTTCTATTATGCCCCTTTCACACATGGTAAGATTTCGTTCAACGTGCTGCACAATTTAGTTGTCTTATGATTTTGATATATTTTTATAGATATAATCGATTTGAAACATAAGATCGTACAGAATGATGTAAAAAGTATGTTAACAGCTGATTTTAAAATTGATCAAATAATTAAAACGCTTGATAGAAGATTTTCTGTCATAGTTTAACTTGTATACAATTTCGTAATACATTTTAGTGTTTCAAATACAACAATTTAATAAGTGATAGACTATAGCAAGCAATGTGTTTATTTTTGGAAGAATTATACTGCGTTTTCATTAGTGCCGAAGTGAGGTCATTTGGAAATTTGGTCATGAAGTGTTTTCATCAAGGTTTGCGCACTTGGTTTGGCCATCTTTTTGTTTTGTTTACCACTGACGTTGCCCTGAATTTTATTTCAACGCCAATCTAAATGTTCCGTAAATGTGAACACACCCTTAGAAAAGACATGAACACGCATTTCCATGATATGGAAGAAATGTTTTTTTTTTTTCTGGAAGAATATTTTTATAAAAAACTTCTTTTTCTTGTTTCTTGTATCCGTGTTCTTTTTCTAAGAAACTTGTTTCACAATATCCATGGTTCCGATGTAAGAAACACACGCTATAAGAAAAAAAACTTGTGTCATTTCGGAGTTTCTTATAACCGTCATTCACTGTATTTTGTTTTGTTTACTTTTGCCGTTGCCTTGGGTTTTCTTTCCAAATTGACATTTTAGAAAATATTTTTGTTCAATTCTTTCAATTCAGTTGGGTTTGATTTTGTTTACATTTGCAACATAAATTTCGCCCAAATGAACAAATTTCGATATTTGATTTTGTATTGGAAATGGAGTCGAATTTGGAAATTTGCTTCGAAAATTTCCTCTTTTGCTTTAATGAAAACGTAGTTGCTCAGAAAAATATTGTGTTTTCAATATTGATAAACCTGAAATTTTGATTATAAATTTAGATACAGCTATTACCATACTTTCATGCACAAGTCGCTTTCGACTAAAGTCGTTGGAACTTTTTATCACATATCTAGGTAGGGTTATTTACATTTTAAATGTTGATATTTAATACGTTTGAAATGCAAATCGGTGAAGAATAACATAAACATAATTTTATTAAAGAAAATTTTGGTTTGAAAATGCATTTGTTGCGGACAACTAATAATACGATTTTACTGGCGATAATACATTTTATTGGCCATTTATAGCAAAGATATGCAAATCGGTCACGAACAACACTTTGCTAATCAGCTGATTGTCATGTCCCCCAAATGAAACAATTCATTCCACTTACTGATGCATTTCCAACCAGAAAGAATAAAAAGACGATGTATTGTTATTATTATTTTTTACTACCATAATTCCATCAGCAAAAAAACTTCTAATTCATTCGTTTCCA